>FR990068.1:20707953-21307953 GCA_905404285.2 Erannis defoliaria
AATTAACTAAATAAAAAAACATGGCAATGTTACGCAAAGCCGAATTACGTAAATAAAACTTCACCCAAACTCTTCAAAAAAAGTTTAAACCAAAAACAGGTAACCTAATCCTTACAAATCGTCCGAGTCGTATCTTTGCACCAACCGGGAGTCGAACAAAAACTTGATTTATCCCTTTCTTCCCGATCCATCATGGCTGAGATAAGAGGGGGATGGGGGGCCCACACCTCCAAGGATCTGCAAAGACCAGCGTAACTAGCTAGCAGTGGGCGTACTTAGATGAAGCGTTTTGGGTGGTTAGTAATACTAGTTTTGGATAATATGCGTTGATAAATATTGTATCTATATTATAATATCTCTGTTATTTGTATTTCCAAGCCTGGAATATCGCCGTAAAGCTCCATATCAGTCTGTTTTATACTGGATATAATATTATTATATGTATACATATTAGCAAGTTAGTATTAGAGCTTCGTGACACTATTTTTCACCCTCCATCTTTTACACAAAGACAAGGTAAAAAAGAGAACAAAAAATTTACACTTGGTCCTCGCAAACGCTGAAGGTATTCAAAGATTTGGCTCCACATTCTTGATGCGTACTAATCAAGAATTTCCTATTTTCTGTCTTCAGACTCGTCGAAATTTTTAAGGCTATATACATTGTCAGAAACAAAAATTTACCAAATTTTTATATACATACATAATTGTTTAATCGCACGAATACTAATTAAAAAAAAAAAAAAAAAACGCTGTGTACTCGTAGATGTAATAGCTTGCAGTTTGACCGATTAAATTACTACGCCTTACTCTTATTTGCATTGAAAAAAATATAAAATGCTTTAAAAAAAAATACAACCGACTTTAACTACGAATACCTGGATGACATCTTCATATTTTCTAGTAATTTTCATTTAGCCAAACTACTGAACCAATTTCGATAAAATCTATATGGGACCACTTCTGAAGTATTACCTACCAAACAAAAAAATAATCATCAAAAGCAGTTCATAATTAGCGGAGTAATCGCGTAACATACATACAAAAAAATATATACAGTCGAATTGAGAACCTTATTTTTTGAAGTCTGTTGATAATACATAAACTTCGGCTCCGACAATATATTTTTTCGTTAGCATAATATTATAATGCGCACACAAACAAGCACATTAGTGTACCATTCATTAACGTTGCTCAACCTGATATACAAATACTTGAAAATCAATACAACAATCCAAATACTCTAGACCATTAATAATTCAAGCTTACTTAGTAAGCTGGCGGCTGTAAATAATAAAATTAGTCAATTAAAAAATACAAATTATTCTTAACATAAATTATTTGTTCATACTTTCTGTTCAAAATAAACATGTACCACTGTTATAACTTCCACCAACTCAACTTCATTTGCAAGGTTTGAAACCCCAATCCATCCGATAGACAGCCCTGCTTCCCTTGGATTTGAATGCAGATAAGTTCTCCCCGTGAAAGAATTTATTTGAATTGTTCAGAGGTTTTAGCCAAATTATACGTAGGCCGTGGAATGTTTCGAATTCGTAATGTGTTCCCTTAGTATTTTAACTTGGGTACGATTTTAAAACTCGGTTGGGTATTGGTTGTGCAAATTTACTGTGAAACATGAATTGAAGCGTCTTCGGACAGTTTTGTTAAATTTAGATCTAAAGAGTTTTAATATCTACTATTTAAGACCTCTAAACATTTGAAATAATTACTCTAATTTTAGCTTATCAAAAAGTAATTAAAAATTAGTATTATAATATTGTACGTTAATTGACTATTATTAATTTGACTAAAAACGTTAACACTTAAAACTGATAGAAAATACATAGTGCAAAACAAAGCAAAGCGCAAAATCACCGTTCAAGCCAAAAAATACAATCTCTAAAATGTTGCCATTAGCGGTTCACCGAAACATATTTTTTATTAGAAAGGTTTTCCACCAATCAAAAAAGTTATTCGAGTGCTATTTGAAATTTATTTACAATCTTTTCAAATAACGTAAATAATTCTGTACTAACTGGTATAGTGACTAAGAAAAGCTATTATATATTCCCCCACAGTGGGTCTTAACTCATTCTATATTGTCGTTCATTCTTCTCTCCTTTGTACCATTGGTTTCTAGACGGTCATAAAAATAACTTATAGTTGTGTACTTTCATTACATCACTATCGGTATGTCAGTGTTGGTAGTTAACAGATACTTGCTGCTAAGGCATGTCGATAGTTTATGAAAAGGTAACACACTGTTGAAAGATTTGTAAGGAGTGTGTTTAAAACAAAGCTCTTTAATTATTCTACGGTAATTCCATTGCACTATAAGCGACTGTGAAGCTGCGAATCGGGAGACCGCTCGACTTGAAATCATGAGGTCGCGGGTTCATATCCAGGCCCGTACCAATGAGCTCTTTTGAGTTTATGTACGGATTTTCATATCACTAGCTTTTCTGTGAAGGATAACATCGTGAACCTGCATAAGTCCGGAGAATAAATTCGTATTGTAAATCCACCCACCCGAAACTGGGCCAGTGTGGTACGTATCTAATAGCACTTCTAGGTAGGCCTGATTCCAGCAGTGGACTAATAGACTGCTTATGCTTAAGCGACTCCTATGAATAATTTGATCCAATTTACGATAGACAGAAAAAACACCGATTAGATTTTGCGCAAATAGAATAACACATAAGATATTTTCAGAACATGAGGTGTGATTTGAATAAGTATTTTTTAAAGTAATAACCACTGAGTAAAAAAAGAACTATGTTAATAACAGGGATTTATGAATTTAATTCACGTTATTTGCTTTTTTGTGTCTTAGGAATTACAATGACATCGACATAATAGTCTTGTTGTAGGGAGTGAACACTAAGAGAGAGATAAGTGAATAGAACGGAAATGTGAAAGCCGCGCTAGCAGGCATTAAGTGTAAATGCGCTTATGACAATTCTACCAATATACATGTTTTTTAAATGAGAAGACGCAAAAAACATTTTAAATTTACGCGTAGGAAACGAAACCACATTGCATCGTAATTAGATCAATTTTAATGTATTGCAAAATGGTATTTTGAGCGTTTTACTTCAAATGTGCCACCAATGATCGGCATTTGTTCTTCGTAGTGACTATACAGTTATGTGTGAAACTGGCAACAGCGGTTCTCCATACATAAATAAATAGCTCTACAACATTGTTTTGACAGCAGTTCTACCTAAGAAGTAGGGCTCTCGCGTTTCTGTGGGTGTGAATACTATGTAGCGCTAGAATGATATCTGCTCAAGCTTACAATAAATTAGTCCGTGAAAACTAGTCTTATTATTTTAGTAAACAAAAAAAAAAGTCAATAATAAAAGCATCAAGGGAAAAGGTTCAATCAGCAGACATCGTTGGTTGTTGTTTACTATTTTGAATGTAACTCGAAGCTACTAGAAATTTAATATAAGTAGGTACATATATACAATTTTATATCTGTAGTGATATTGGTCTGACATTTTGTCCTTCTGCTATCTTTGTTATTTTATTGATGTCGTGGTTTATGGTGGTAATGAAATCGAGGGGATGTTGAGTTGTTGTCGTGAATATTGCTTTCATAGAACATGTTCACTTTTTGAACTTCTCTTTTATTTAGATATTAATGTGTCCAAATTTGGCTATTTTTGTTGTGATTTATGAATTATTTTCAGCAAAACATAACTAACTTTCTTTTAACTTTTCTTTATTAGCTAAAACAAAATAAAGAAAAGTTAATGCTTGTGTTTATTTGGCCCAAAGCATAAGCATTGCCTTTCAAGGTGGCAATGTCACCAGCATGCTGGGTATGCTGCCGACTGGTAGTGGGTTTGAGCATTTGGAATATCTCTAGACTTTCATCGGTCTGGATACAATCCTTTAGTTTTATGTATAATAGGCTAAGTAGTATTTGTAATTTGTTGTAGTAAATAAAGGCTTATGCAATTTAACAAAAGTATAATTAAGTATAATCTAAATCTAAATTTAATTTCTCCACTATTACAAAATAAACGCCATGTTGTAGTTAGTAAAATTTTCGTATTTTATTATTCTGGTTGACAGATTCTTTTTGGTCCAGAAAATATAAAATTTCCGCTTACAGAAACAAATACGTCGACATAATTATATTATTATAGAAAGTATAAAATCTAATAAAAATTTGGAACCTACAAATGAAAACAAGGACCTACAGTTCTGACAATGAAATTGTTTTTCAAGACGAAAGTTTTTAATCAATGTGACCTACGCGTGAGGCCGTAACATAATTATATATATAGAATGTTAAAACGTGGACATGCACGGTAAAGCTCAGCAAGCTATAGAGAAAGCTACGCTCGAAGTTTCTCTGCGGGACAAAAATAATTTAATAACTAAGCGATCTGATATAGATTTTACCGACATAGAGAGGCTGGTAGGAGGGAATGCACTATACACCCCAAGCGGGACGCCAGTGCAGGACTCATTCGGAATTATAATTTGCCAACATAGCTTAGAAAATAAGTAAGCACAGCTGAAGTTGTTGTAGGCTGGCCACATTTCGTATGACCGTTGGGGTACACGAGTTTTAAAGTGGAGACAATGTTTAAGCAAACGTAGTGCAAGATATCGTGAAGCCAGTATCAGTGAGGAGCTGTGTGAAGCAGCGCAAAAATAATAGTGATAATGAAATTATTATGTTTATTTTACTTCTGTAACAAAATTATGTTTCACCCTTTCTAAGTCGTGCACTCCTCCAGCAGGGGTAAGAGACGCGATCGCGCGGTACCCGGTGGTGGTGTTCGTGCACGGGGAGAGCTACGAGTGGAGCTCCGGCAACCCGTATGACGGCGCCGTGCTGGCCGCGCACGCCGGGCTCGTGGTCGTCACCATCAACTACCGGCTCGGGATCCTGGGTACGTGGAGAATATGCTTACAGACACACATCAGCCAAAAGACGTCCACTGCCGTACAAAGGCATCCCTCGCTTGGCAGGGGGCTTAGGATCGCAGAATGCTCACCACTGTTAACCGAGAGGACGCTGCTGCCCGACCTCCGGTGGTTCTGGATACAGTTTTAGTACATACCCAGTTCCCTACGCTTACATTTCTACAATACATTATATTATACACTAAGTATATTCTATTCTAACCATCAAGTGCATGGAGTCCCAGTCCCGGTGCAGTACCTGGTAGTGCCAGTTAGAGATGGCCCGTTGAATTGGTCATTGACCAATCTTCCCACCAAGTAATTCTACTACTTCTAGTGGATAGGTTACCTTCCCACTGGCCAACCTGGATACTTAGACAAAAATTGGTACCTATATCATAATCAGCATATTACTATTCCACTTACGCCTTTTCTTGAAAGGTGATTGGGTTATAACCGCCAGGATAGCCCAGTTATGGTTTGGTGGATTTACACCAGTGAAATTCATCTCCAGACGTATGCTGTTTTCTTCACGATGTTTTCCTTCACTGAAAAGCCAGTAGTGTAAAGAAAGAGCTCATTGGTACGGGTTTGGGTAACAGTCAGTCTAATCTACCTCTCGCGCGGTACGGGCATCGTGTCTACACTTTAATAATTATGTAGTTTCTTTCGGATTTCAAGTTGAAATTGCCCTAATTATGCCTAATGCCATTAAGTTTGGGCTAATTTTATGACGTTTCTTTGATATTCATGCTTTTAAAAACACTTTCTTTAATATAGTGTAACGTTGCCAAGACCAATTTATAAACCATTTCAAACTATTACCTATGAAGCAAAAACTCACTTAGCATTGATTAAAGTTTTATTTCTCGATCATCCTGTAATAGCTCGCTCGCATGTCTCACAGCAATAAAGTTCTGGAATTATCTTCGTGATTCAGCTTTCACATAATCACATGTTTTTGTGGCGGCTTACGCGGGCTATGAATATGGGTCTTGGATTCATAATTGCTATAATACGAGTTAATTCGATGCTGGTAAGAATTTTATTCTACGTTGTGAAGACCTTTAGCTTTTGACGATAGTTACAATTTAATGAAATAGATATTTTTGTAACTAAATGATCTTAAAAGAAAGTATATGCCCCTCCGAACTACATTGTTACCGTTTTTTTAAAATATTTTTTTTTTGTTTTTTTTTTGTTTTGTAAACTGTAAGGATTTAACATACATTTTGATAAGGAAATTATATTTTGTTGACAAGATATCACTACGGTATCTTGAATTGATAAATATAAATAAATGATAAATAACAATATTTGTGGACATTTTTCACACAGCGCCATCTAGCCCCAAACTAAGCAAAGCTTGTGATATGGAAATAAGATAGCTGATAGAATAATTATATATATTTTTTTGGAAATACCTACCTACTTACAATACATACTACACCCAGACAGAACAAACATCTATGTTCATCACATAAAAGTTGGCCTGGGTGGGGATCGAACCTACGCCCTACAGCTCTGAAGACAGACATGCTACCAACTAAGCTATAAGGCAGTCGAATATCAGTTATTAAGTAAAGATTTTAAATACATATCATTACCACAGAAAACTTTGCGAGTAAAATTCAGTCTAATTATAGATTCGTTTAATTTCGGTAATAACCTTCTCAAATTTCGAGACGGTTCCTCAAAACAGCATCTCCAACAACATTACAACATAAATGAAAGCACAATTCTCATTGTCTATTATTACAGCAGGAATTCGTGAAAATCCCAGCTCTATTCTCCTTAACCGCATTACCCACCTTACGAAGGTACTTGTACGACTGCTTGGGGGTGTTTCCATGGTGTCACGAATTTTTTTACGATTAAGGCGGATGATTTTTGAGATGATTATGTTAGATTTTTGCGGCTTCCCAATCGGAGTTAACCGGGTTTAACTGCTATAGCAGTTAAATAAGCAGTTAAGCGACTTTTATGTAACGGTTAAAGTTATTATGTCAGTTTTATAATTCGTTGATGATGCTGATAACTTAATCTATCCTGTCAAATGATATCCTTTTGTCCAGGTATTTATTAGCGTCATTATCTTATAGCTCCAATACTGGGTACAACGGAAACAGTCATTTGACATAGGTATGTCTTATGTATGAGTGTCATTGTCTCAAAAGGATAATTTTCTGCTTAGCTCCGAGGACGGCGTTACTCCGGTATTATTTGGGAAATTCTTCCGTTTTCATACGCGTTAGTGAAACGACGGTTGTTATGGCAGGGATTTGAAGATAGGAAAGATCTACTTTAGGTATTATTTATGTGGAGTATACCTTAAAGTGTATTTGGTTATTTGATCAATGTTATATTTAGTAGATCATAAAAATCAGGCCCTCCGACTTGATGGGGCTATGATTGCAAGTAGTTTAAAATATATTGGACGGTAGTGGCGCAGGATAGAGACAAGTGCAAGAAATCGAAGTGCAAGAAATCGAAGGAAATATTTGCCCAGCAGTGGGTCAATATAGCTTAAATAAAATAAAAACTATTTATTTATTATTTTATTTGGAAAACATATAGTGATAATAACTAAGTAGACTTACAAATTAAGAACTATACACTATTTACACGTTTCCGCTCGCGCTGGTACGAAATCCTCTGTGCGTCCGACTTGGGTTTAGGTGCTCTTAATATTAATTATACTACGTAGTTTGGTTAAGTGAGGTAAGTTAAATTAAATTCTACTAACTAACTAATTATAGGAAAAAATGTGGCATTGTAACATTGTTGAGAAAAAGGTTTCACTAACTCACATAACACTTTATCACAAAATACAATATACCTTACAGGACAAAAAGTATGTACGCGTAATCGTGTAACTATCCATAAATTAGGTCAAACTTTACCCCGGCTGACCCTATTAAATAACGCGCTCTCATCGTCGCACGTAATGGACCATACGCTCCGGGCCAGTGTTAAATGGTGTAGTTTCTCAAACTTAGTCGTGTAAGTAGATACTTCCAAATTCTCCAAAGATAAGCTTGTTCGCTTATGCAACTAACTGCATAATCAGTCTGTTAATGTTGCACTGCTGTCAAAGGTTGCGCGAACTTGCGTAACTGGGCAAACTTTTGCTGCGTTAAATCAGCACCTTAGTAAGCAGTTAACCTTTCGCCAACAGTATTATAATCAATAATACGCTTTTAAAAAAATATTACAACCGGCTTCAACTTCGAATACCTAGATGACATCTTCATATTTTCTAGTAATTTTGACTTAAAAACCTACTGAACCGATTTTGATAAAATTTATATGGGACCACCTCTGAAGTATTACCTACCAAGCAAAAGAAGAGTTATCACAATCAGTTCATAATTGGCGGAGTAATCGCGAAAAATACTGTATGAAAACATACAGTCGAATTTGAGAACCTCCTTTTTTGAAGTCGGTTGAAAAGAGGGTGTAACAAACGTATTTGAAATATAAGATAACCTCCAAATCAATCCTCCTATAACCATATGTGGATCTGGGGATCCTTTTTTCCTCTTGAATCTGCCGTTGGGTCCTTGGATACTTTTGTTATCTCCTCGCCTTAAGTACCTATCAAAACAATAAATAATAAATCTTGGGGGACACACAGCGCCATCTAGCCCCATACTAAGCAAAGCTTATATTATGGAAACCAGATTTTAGATAGATACTTATTTACATATTTTTTTCTTAAATTCATACTTATAATACATACTACACCCAGACACAAAACCAACATCTATGTTCGTCACATAAACTTTTGTTCTGGGTAGGGATCGAACCCACGCCCTACAGCTCTGAAGAAATCTCTCGGAGATGACTGCATTATTTTAGTGCTCAATTGCTAATTACTTTGATACATTCCTTAGTAAGTCTCATTAGTCATGTAATTCACGTAAAGCAACGGTTGTAAATACCACTCGCACTCACCCATCCAATGGCTAGCAAGATTGTCGTAATTGAACTAATCTTACTTCTTTTTGTTAAATTAAAATATTTTAAAAGTTCACTCCTGTTTTCTACAAACTTTTTGTTTAACATCTCATTCTCTCTAATGAATACTTGCAATTATCACTAGCGCTAATTAAATTTCGCATTCAAAACGTAGTTTAAAAGGTTTTAATTAGAAAAACACGCTCCGTAATTAACTAGCTCCGAATAGGTACCTTAATTAAGACTAGACTACAATTCCGAAGTCTAGTCTGTTCTAAGTTTCAAAGTCTTGAAGCAAATGATCTTAGAATGGTTGCGTTTGGTGTGAACCAAAAAAGCAACAATGTGTGAGTTAAAATTCTAACTATGCCCCATTTTTTAACCGACTTCAAAAAAGGAGGTTCTCAATTCGAATGTTTTTTTTTGTATGTATGTAACGCGATTAGTCCGCCAATTATGTATAAATTTTGATGATTATTTTTATTGATTTGATGGTCCCATATAAATTTTATCGAAATCGGTTCGGTAGCTTGGTTTTAAATCAAAATTACTGGAATAAATCAAATTAACTGGAAATATGAAGATGTCATCAAGTAGTCGATATAGAAGTCGGTTGTATTTTTTTTATTAAAAAAGCGTATTTTAGTTACTTTGGTTTATAATTTCTCTTCTAAAATAAATAATCTATGTGTAAAAAGGGCATTTTGAGAAATGCCGGAGATGAAATGATCAGAAAAATAAAAACGTAATTTTGGGATTATCGATTCGATACAATCTGTTCAAAGATAACAGATAAAATAGTTTTTACTAACTTATCGTGTCATCCGACGGTAGTACTCAGTTGTAAATGCGGTTACACAAATAAAAACTGACCAAATCATGCTTTAGGTAATCTTTTGGAACACATAGTTGAATCGAGACCATTGCTATGTACCAAGTTTACAGAAAGCGAAAATCCTACCAGATCAACAGCGTTCTTTAATTACGCTACCGAAAATTTTAAGCAGACATTAAGACTCGGTTCTTCAAAAACAAACAAACCAACAAACTTATGGCAATTTCCGCCCATACAAACTCACTAATTTACTAACTAAGCTAGTCCACACAGTATGTTTCTAAGATTTAAAGCCAGCTCCACATTTGGCACAGGTTCAAGTAAACACGCGGTGCTAAGTGCTTCGTCTTTAAATACAAAGTAAGGAATGCGCTTTTAGAGATATGTTAGTAAATTCCTAAATACTTGATAACTTGACTTATTTTGCGACTTTGTTTGACTTTGTGTTCGAGATTGATTAATTACGTAAAATGCAAAATAATTATTACCATAATCGGAACCACCGGAAGGCGGGCAGCAGCGTCCTCTCGGTTAATAAATATAACGGTTGTGAGCATTCTGCAACCCCGATCCGACCACTCCTAGCAACAGGAAGTATTCCGTTTTTGGTATAGGCGCCGGTTACCAGAGGCACGCAAACACGCACCGACCTCGCCGGCGAGGTCGAGGACTCCCCAGTTAGATCTGTCAGAAGATCGGTTAGATTCTCTTCAAATAGTCAACCAGATCAACCTACTAGGGCCCCAGGGCATACCCCTTCCGGGGTGCCAGGGCAAGTTTGACCCCACTCCCGGCGACGGCCAAGCCGAGGTTCGTACCGTCTGAGGTGCCTTTGAGCTAGTCGCCTTTAACCTAAACTAGGCCGAGCGCCATTCGCGCTTGCCTAAAGTCCGGTGACGCTGTATAGGCCATCTGAGGCCAATAGCATCAGTCATTCATTAAAAAAAATACATTTTGCAACCCCAAGTAGCCTGCCAGGTAACCCCTCCCTATTAAGAGTGAAGCCTGTCTAGCACTGGACGTCTTCTGACTGATGATGTGTGATGTGACTGGATATTTTGAATAATGTAAAAAACTGGGTCTTTTTTTAAGTTTAACGCAATTTTGTAAACTGTATGAATATGAAATTCAAGATATTAAAATGTCGCGTTCTCTGTTTATAAAATAATAACTATTGTTCTACTGTAGTTCCTGTTATTGTTGTTGTTTTATTGTATTGTTTCCTTATGTTTATATTTATATTTTATTATATCACATTCTTATTTTTATGTGATAAAAATATTTTGGCCCAATAAAACTTTGACAATAAGGACAGCCACTCAGTCAAAATAACAAGCAAGAACTTACGCTTCAAACATAGACAGTACAAGTCTGAAAAATCGTGAAAAAGCTCGTAAAATTCACACACCCATAAATCCTTCAAGCCATAAAAGTCGTCAAAAACACATAAAATTTCGCGTTTCCATCGAATTCCGCTGAGTCGACATCCGCCAAACCCGTTCTGAATCTCCTCATATTTCCTAAATACGTTATGCTTAGTGGACGTAGCTAGGATTTTGTTTAGGGCGACATCAAAAAAAGAAAAAGCTTATTAAAGCTGCGTATTGAATTCCACATAATAATTTATATACTTATTGTACGCTAGTCATTTGTAAAAGAAAAATATCCACATAAAAAAAAAAAAAAAAAAAAAAAAAAAAAGAAGCAGAATCAGATAAATTTAGTATACATTTTTTGACCCCGTTAGTCATGTGGAGGTAAAAGTGTGTCATGCCGAAACGTTTCACTCTCGTTATTTCAGCGTAGGAATATTTTTTCAATGGGAATAATTTTTTCAAACCACCTACTCGACAATATTCAATTACATAATTACGCAATTTCAAAGTAAAACAAGGCATTATGTCCCAAGAGATATACTGTGATTTGAATTCGGAACATTAAAATTCTTATGAAAATTTTAGCATTGAAAAGAGAGTTTATTCAAAAATCGAACCAAAGATTAGACTGAACACAAAAAACGGGAAAAATAATGAGTATTAAAAGTAATTAGAATATTCACCCTGGGTAAAGCCTGTTTTCGTTTTGGGCGGCTTGAATCTCTCGCTTCACCCAGGATACTACATTATTCAAGAACTAAATTTAAAATCTCGCGGTACGCTCAGGAGTTAAGTCTAGGATTCTTCGGTACGATCAGGGTTCAATATACTGCCCGTGATGTACTTAATCCCCTTGGTACATCATTTACTATTTGTGGCACCTGTGCTGCGTTTAAGTTCAGAACAGCTTGCAAAAATAAATAGCCTAGTAAAGTACCTTTGTTCCATCCTGAGAAAATGTTGAAATTAATATAAACTTGTGGTACACTTTCCGTTTACTTTGCCAAGAAATATTGTATTGAGAAATTTATATTAAAATCAACGTGGCAAACATGAAAATATTTTCAACTCTTAACCACTATTTTTAGACAGAAATCCTATATTATAAAGCAATTTTCGTCATAAACAAGAAACCTCGGAAATATTTTCTAATATTACACTAATAGATTTTCTATTGACAAGATACAATCAATAGGGAAACCCCCATCTGCCTCGTCCTAGGGTACGCCCAAGTATATGTTACTTTCAATAAAAACAGAGGTGACATTCTTCGGTAGGCATCCTTTGTGCTGGTGACACATAGTTGCGAAATTTCCGCTTTGCCGACTAAACTTTGTCTTTGTTTCGGCGTTGCGCGGTACCCGCTGGTATTTCTTTGAATATTTTCTTTAGTGGCATTTAGAATGTTTTAGTTAATGTTATTTGTTTGTAACGTAGTTGATGTTGTTCTGTTTTCATTTCAAGTGCAAACAAAGTGAAAGCTTTTAATACGACATAGTAAAAATTGCAATTTGTAGTAATTAGAAAATACAACGTGTGGACACCGTTTTGGGATGCTACAGAAAAATTGTATTGTTCCTAGTAAAATATTTTTAGTTAACATTAGTTACATTAAGAATTTTTACTCTCGAATACTCTTTAACTTGTTGACCACTATAACTAAATTGTACAGATTGTTCAGTTAGAGAGGTCACACTTCGATAAATATGTTGCCCGAATAATCCAACTCGAATGGGCAGCGTTCGGGAAACTGCGTGGTATCGTCTCGTCCGAAATCCCGCAGTACCTGAAGATAAGGATCTTTAACCAATGCATGCTGCCAGTTATGACCTATTGGAACTAAGATTTGGTCTCTTACTGTTGGCCTTTTGGAGAAACTCAGATTCGCACCACGGGCAAGGGAGAGAAAGCTATTCTCGAAGAAGTCTTCCTTCTTTGCGCGGTAAAATTCGGGAAGAGGATATTCGACAAAGAACCAAAGTCACCAACATAGCTCTCATGGTTTGAAAGCTGAAATGGCAATGGGCTTGGGCAGGCCACATCGCTCGAAGAACTGATAACCGATAGGGAAGAAAGATTCTGGAGTAGCGACCACGAACCGGACGACGACGTAGCGTAGGTAGGCTTCCTTCCACTAGGTATACCGACAACAGCCGCCACATTGTACGTTGTACAATGTGGCGGCTTAAAGGGGAGGTCTTTATTCAGCAGTTTGGACGGATTCTGCTCTGACGATGATAATATAAACATTAAGAATACTGCGCCTGGTATTTCTGGCTCACGCACCTCAATAAATTCTTGAAGACTATAAGTTATGAAACACTTGAATCGGTAAAGTAGCTGAAAATTACATTACAAAGTTTATACAGACTTAATTATCATTTTGATACAAACAAGTTTTCGTACCTAAAATTTTGATTTAAAGTTTTGCCCGTGCTTATAATATACGAGAAACTTTTTAACCGAAATGATTATGTTTGCTGAACCTTTTCAATCACTCTTGGCAAGTTTACGATTACTATTGTTCATAATGTGCGACCGTGATAATAATGTAAGCTATTTAACCTTGCTGAAATCTATAACGTACACTATTTAATATTCGGAAAATTTGTGGATACATCAGCACAAGATTTTTTTTACTTACGTTCACTAACTTATCTTTTTAATAAAACCTAGCTAACATATAAACCAGTATTTCATATCTTACAAAAATAATACACTTAAAAAAAAAAAACGTATAGAACACACACACATCACATTCTATCAACATTCCCTTACTACTTTACTAACTTGAAAATATAAGAAAAAATTGCGTTATAATAATACAGGAACCAGTTTCCTTCATCCTGCAAACGATAAAAGTCATCACACGTGTGCTTCCAACCTAAATCTTCCAAATTACATTTGACACTTCAATCACTTTACCTTACAAATAAAAACGTAACGTATTCGCCGTTTGATGTTCCTCTCTGATCAGCAGTTTAATTTTGAGTTTCCAATAAGGCCCTAATTTTCCGCCAACGTCATAAAAAGTGCCCCATTTCCGCCGGTCGATACGCCCTCTTCTTTTCTCTTTACAGTACCATCGTTTTTTTAATAGAAGTTTTTTTTAAATATTATATAGGCTTGCGTTTGACTGCCATCTCGTCTGATGATAAACGAAGATGCAGTACTAAAAAACATAATGAACTGAATGAACTGTATCAGGTATAAAATCAGTGTCTGAGGTGCATGATTATAGCAACTTCACATCATCATCAACAGCCGGAAGACGTCCGCTGCTGGACGAAGGCCTCTCCCTTAAAAGGAGGTGTTGCTATAATCCCCACGCTTGGCAGGCGGCTTGGACTACTTGGTATAGCGACTTAATAAACACTAAAAACATATAGAAGGATTTGAAAACGCTAAAGTTTAAAATCGGTTAGACTTAAATAGGGAATAACAATTAATATAATATACATTTTGGTGCGTTTTAGTGCCCTAAGACATTTTAGCTTAATACGTATGAATATAATTCAAAACGAGACCATATGTGTATGAAAAAATTCCTAGGTTGTCATTATTATAAAAGTAAAATTGTGCGATAGAGCAACGACCCAACAACACCAACCATTCAATGAGATGTGTTATTTTTAGTACACACCGAAACTTTGCGCAAAATTCTTATTATTTTTAAACACCCATGCTCCTAAATGCGGCCCATTGATTCTCATTTTTCTCTAATAGCAATATATTCTCATCGAAGGGTCACCTCGCCTTAGTTTGAATATGTAAATTCCCGTCCTGATATTAACAGGTTTTGGATACACTCATTTTGCTCATCTAGATTGTACTGCTAAGTCTGCAGTTCACAAGGTTTGACGAGGTAGGTAACCAAGCTAAAAAAAAACGTTGCGCTAGTAATAGTAGGTTACAATAATAATTATAATATTATCGATGTCCCAATTATTTTATTGTGTTCCTGAGTTTGTCTAATTGAAATTTTGTTATAAACGTGATTAATGTATCTGAATATAAACAGGAACCATTACCTGTAATATCATCATAATCAGCCTGTCATAGTCCACTGCTGGACATAGGCCTCTCCCAAGGCACGCCACTCAGCCCGATCTTCAGCTATCCGCTTCCAACCACAGCCAGCTGTCCTACGTATATCGTCACTCCGTCGAGTCTCAGGACGTCCTACCCTACGTTTGCCGATACGTGGCCTCCACTCTAGAACATGTCTACCCCAGCGGTTATCGGTTCTGCGACAGATGTGACCGAACCTGTAATATAAAAACTGCTAATTAGAACAAAAACAAAACATAATGATTTAACCGCTACATTTGCAATTACCGAACAAGTAACTTTAAAAAAAAAACAACCGACTTCATTCTTGGAATAAAAGCATTTTACAATTTTAAAATTTTAAAAAGCAGCAACAATTTTATTATAAGCTATCTCTGTACCGAATTTCATCCAAATCTGTTGAGCCGTATCAGCGTAAAGCAGTAACAAACATACACACACACACACTGACACACTTAGGCATTTATAATTATTAGTGTGCTTAGCTTAATGGAACCACAATCTATGAATTCATCAGTACGGGCTTGGAATCAACCGCTCATGATAGGCGCGAATTCTTCCCATGACCTACCACGGTTTAAACTAATATAATGTCACTACAATCGTTCATCTCGTGCAAACATAGATACTATAAATATAGGTATATACGCAGTTGAGCTGAAAACTACAGCTAATTTCTCAGTAAAGATGGCACTTCCATTCATACTCACAAAACTTTAATAGTATTTCTCCCCTGTAATCGGATTACAGTCCCTAATCCGCTATTCGGTAGACTGGTTCAAAAATATCGTTATTTTCCACCTCCAAAGATTCCGCTTTAATAAAGATTCCGCTTCCCTCAGTCTCCACTCGAAACGGAATAATTAACGTTGTGTAATTAAGCAAAAACAAATCTTCCCTTTGTGTTATTAAAATATTTTTTATTTTCTTGTTATACACCAATGTTTGTGAAAGCGGGTCTTTGGTAACGGAAGCAGAGATGAGAAACATTTTCCTTTTTATTAGCTAGTACGTAATTTTTTACTACAAACATATTATCTGTACATTTTCAAATTGCTATCTACGTCGACCGAGATATTTTTCGTGTAACTACAAAAAACGAAAAAGCTTAGTTGAGTGAATAGCAGATTTTTTGTTGAATGTGCATAAAACCGCTGTAATGAAATTTTCTCTAGCATCATAATTTAGTGAAAAATTCAAAAGCACTTGGTTTTCAAGCTCACTGCGTTTAACTGTAATTATTGCCCTACTGCTCAGCAGGTAGTAAAATATCTGCCTTCAGGATTGTAAAGAGTGGGTTCTATTCCCACCCAGGACAAAAATTTATGTGAAGATCAGTAAGATATTTAATGTTCTGTGTCTGGTTGTCGTATGAATTACTACAGGTCGCCCGCGACTTCGTCCGCGTACGGAAGAAATTCGGCCCGCTCCCAAAATTCACCACTTTAAATCATCCCGAGCATTTTTTTAGCCCCTGACTCCCCCAACCTACCAACTATACCGACTCTACCTATTCTACATACTCTACCAACTCCCCCAACACCCCCAACCCCCAAACCCCCTCCTTTGTACACCCCTACGATTATAAATAAATAAAATAAATCTACATCGAGACGAATACACCCTCCAAATTTCAAGTCTGTACGGCCAGCGGTTTGGGCTGTGCGTTGTCTGTCAGTCGGTCAGTCAGAACAGAGCCTTTTATATACATTGATGATTGATTGATTGATAAGTATGTATTTACAAACAAAAAAGGATTGAATCAGCTATGTGGTTCCGATAGTACAAGCTTCGCTTAGTTTGGAGCCAGATGGCGCTTGACGCTGTGTGAAATGTCCCCCAAAATGTATTAGCTGGAGTTTGCCATAATTCCCACGCTTGGCAGGCGGCTTGCGAATCGCTGAATGCTCGACACCGCTAACACCTTCAGTGGTTCTGGATGAAGTTTTAGGACATACCCAGGTCCTGTCTTCGCTTGGTCAATTATGTTGAAAGCAGAACGCTGCTAGTTAAATAGTTTGATGTTTTTTTTTATTTCGCAGGGTTCCTAAACCCCCGTACGGAGGAGTACCCGCGCTCACCCGCGAACTACGGCCTCATGGACCAGATCGCGGCGCTGCACTGGATCAAGGAGAACGTGGCCGTGTTCGGAGGAGACCCCACCAACGTCACCCTCATGGGGCACGGCACGGGCGCCGCGTGCGTGCACTTCTTGCTTACCTCGCTGGCGGTGCCGGAAGGTAAAGTTTTAAATATTATAATATAGTTATCAACAGTAAAAGATCACACTTTTGCATAGGTTTATCTCATTTTCTTCCAATCAATGCCTAACAGCCAAGAAGGGATAACCGACATATTTTACGAAATTGTGTTACCTCTCAAAATGAAGGAGGTAGGCCTAAATATAGGTACCCTTACAATTTGAAATTACTGGGTTGAAGAGATTTAATACCTAATATTTCAGGGTGACGAGCGCAGTGCAGTGCGGCGCAGGATTGTGTTCGCAAGTTTACAATTCTAGCACTGCTACTGTTATGGGAGCTTATGCTTACCACCAGGCGAAAGTCTTTCTCGTCTCGTCACTTGACAGTATAAAAAAAGTCACTGAATTTAATTAATTAGCTCAAATTACTTCTTCTTAATCGTGTTCTTCGTGTTCGTGTTCGTGAGTGGTCGTGGTTGCACCAATAGCAGTAGGTTCTTTGTCGCCGTCTATCTTTCCCAGGGCTACCGCTCGTCTCTCAATGCGTTTATTGCCCGTGGTACTACCAGTCTCACTACCAGTAGTACCACGGGTAAAAAAACATCCCGTGGTACTACTGGATCGCTTGGTGGTACTACGGGGTATTTTTTTACCCGTGGTACTACTGGTAGTAAGACTGGCAGTACCACGGGCAATAAACATCTCAATGTCTTTCCATTTCTGGTGGCTCAAATACATTTAAATAATAATCGGACCTGCTAATTGGAAGGATAATTAATATTACGAGTATTATAAACAGTAAAAAGCATTTTAATGTGTCCCTGGTATAAAACTAGACCTTTGTATTTAAACTTACTTTCGTATCACTAAAATTAGTTAATAATTAGTCAAACATAATTATTACAAGATAAAAGATTTCTCCTAACTAGAATATCGTTAAATAGCCTTTAAAACATTACGTGCTGACCAACTTTACAGTTTATCTATTTAAATCCTAAGTACACAACCCAAACCACAGTTTAAAATAATTCAGTTTGTTATTATTCAGTTCAAGTCTAGAATACTAGTCTGTGATATAATAACAACTTTGCTGACTTATTACCGACTTGAATAAATAAGTCTTCGAGGATAAATCACCAAGGTAAAGTCTAGGGCCCTGTTTTATTAAGCTACAAGTACAAGCTTACAATTATACTAGCTTCTTGTATCAGTAACTACAAGTTACCAGTTACAGGTAACCCACCTGCTCACCACAGATTAAAGCATTCTATACTAGTAAAGATACATTATCTTAAACAAAAAGTTACCGTCTAGGACTAGGACTTTTTCGAGGCATTTTACAAAAAAAAATATTATACTCAGATAATACAATATGAGTACTTCTGGATCGCTGTTTTTTGCTTCCGAATTTTCCGCTTTAATACAGTTATTGTTGAATGTTTGAACTACAGTCAAAGAAAGTTATGATTCCAACTAAAAGGCCGACTACTGGGTAGTTTACCCAAAACATCTGTTTAGTATTGCAATTAATAAAGGGATGATTGACTCTTTATCAGATTTCTTCCCCTATTAACAATATTAAATATGGTAAGTATATTTTATTTTAATGTATGTAGTATATTGCTATGCCCATTGGGTAAATCCTTTAAAACTTGCTAATATTAAAAACATTGCTTGAAGCGTGGCTAAATCGTTTATACTTTATAGGTTAAATCTAAATAATTAAAATATTTACAGAGGATTAAACTTTTGTATTGTAACAAGTTCTGAATAATATTTATGATAATAATGAAACGTCTAGAAAATATGTTTATACGAAAGGTGGTCATTATACAGGATGTTCATTTGAACGACGGACATATTTTAGGATATTAAGATAGATAAAGTATTTTTTTGGAAAAAATACAAAAACCGACTACAAAACTGTACATAAATTATGCACAAACTTAAACTAAAAAGTAGAAAATAATATTTTAAATATCACAGTGATTTATAATCCAGTTTTTGATGAGTTTACCGAGGCTTAGTCATAGACAAAGTCACACTTAGTATGTCACAGTCAAGTACAGTCATGCCCTAGTAAAGTCGTGGAAAATGTACTACAAGCTTCTTCGGAGTTTTGGAAACAACACGAAAAGACAAAAAGTATTAAAATACATCAAATAACTTGATATATTTTAATACTTGACACTGGCAAATGCACAAAGTTAGCAGCGTCTATATTTAAGGCTGGCTGAAAATTAAGATGAAAAACAAAAAAAAATACACTGAAAGTCCTTTTCGGCCGATAGTATTAAAGCTTACGAATCGGAACCAATTTAACCCCCCGATCGCGTCACACTGTCTCCTTCGCATACCTGATGACGACGTACAAAACAATTTAGGACCAATATAAAAGTTCTTAAAACACCCATATAAAACCCTCACACAACCTTCAACCTTAACTCTTGAGTTCAGCGTTTAATTTCCCTCAACACGAGCCTTGTATGTTAAGTCTTTTTGTTGCTACCGAGAACCTAAATCAATAAAAGCTAAGCTCGTTTCAGTCAGGGTAGTATGTTGACACGTACTGTGTTCTTGGTTATTAAAATTGTTAAGTAGAAGATTCTGGCAGTAATTCCAAATATTAACGTCCTTAAACGTTAAATCTTGAAGCTCATTATTAATAACTAATGTCAGGAAAATGTCTTAAATATTTGGTGAATATTAATAATTTCAGTAGTACGCTATTCTAAGTGTGTTATGGCTTTACAGCAGCAATTAAAGTACCTCATATAAGTGTTTTATTGGGGTCGTTATGAGCCTGAACAGAAGTGATATCATTTCGCAAATAAAATACGGGTTATGAGGTTTGAAGATATGAGGTAAAGTGAAATTTAAAAGAAGTATATCAATATAATAAGAAAATAATTATTTTCTGTAATTAGAGATAGTAGTAGAAAATTGAGACGTAGGGTTTTTACTTATTTTGCAATTTAGAAATGGGCTTATTTTTTTTTGTATCAACTTTAAAAAAGGTGGAGGTGTTATGTTGTAACCTTTAACAATGCTGTGCAACCTTTCCCAGTGCTGAGCGTAGGCCCTCTATATATAGAATGTGTAAAAGGTTCAACAATACTGAAGGGTTTGTATGTACTCATCATTATGAACAACTTTTAATATGGGACAACCCTGAAATTGCGAAAAAAATAAATCAGCTGTTACATTCATTTTTTGCAAGGTCATAGTTTTTTTTTGTGTTTTTTTCGTGTTTTTAAGGTTGGCCCCAAAGTAAAAGTTGTTCATAATGATGAGCACGTACGCACCCTTCTGTATTGTTGAACCATTTTATTAGACATTGTATTAATATTGTAGGTATCCTATATGCCATTTCATAATATTTCTTAAGTAAGTAAATTTCTAAGAGATCATAATAATTATAGGCACCAGGTGAAAAAGATATTGGTACCCACCCATAATCTGTAAAAAAAGAGATACAGGTCTGGAACAGAATCTACATTTCTCTCAAGATGGCTCCTTAAATTTTAATTTGACGATAATTTTATTCTAAATATAACAAAACATTTGCGATATCACCAAAACAAGACAATAGAACAGAACAACCATCTCATTCCTCTGTCTCGGAGCGATTAAAAACGTAATTTGTACAAAACGACTTACGGAAGGAACACTGACAATTCGCCAAAACGCTTTTAGAGGACTGTGTTGTACTTGGAGTCTTAGACTAATAAGATTCTACCCAAATTTTATTTTAGTTAGTAATAACCGTATGTTCAGTAAAAAATTAGGTTCAAGTTAGCTAATTTGAACCTTTTATGCCGCAACAGGAAGCACATTCTGATAAGTTAAAATTTAGAAATTTAGAAATAATATCTTTTGGAGCAAACGTCGTCTGTAAGTCAATAAGCTATATATAATTATTGTTGCAAAGATCATAAACTATATTGTATGTTATTATAGAAAACAATTTTATAGCATTATATTAACTAAAGAGTCCGTAAAAAGTAAAATTTGTGTTTCAATTAAACATGAGAATTTTAGTGTAAAGCAAGACGATGGCGAACGCCGCGTGTGCTCTACACTTATAAACACTCCTTGAAAAAGGTCACTAAATGTGAGTGAAACTAGTCCAACTACGCAAAATAAAAATAATTCAAAACCATTTTAAGTTTATAAAAATTTTCAGACCTAGTCAGTAGTTTTTTTCTGTAACATACAATACAGATATTAATACAGAAAAATCTCCCATAAATCTACATTAACATTACGCTAGCTATGCATTTTAAACCTCCTTTAATATACCTACGATTTAATTGCGTTTCTCAACAAAAAGAAAACGATAATTGGACTACGGGAGTACATGGCTTTGTTCCAACCATAAAAATAGTTGGACCACTGCCCCTAGTGAAGGCCCGTGGACCCACTAGTTGGACCACGACCCCGTACCGATTTACACTTGTTGAAGGGGCGTATAAATAGACCCTCCGATGGATGTGATTGCTCACGATTATTAAAAATTAAAAACCTACAATAGGATTATTTAGATGCGATAGATGTCTCGGCAACAAAGCACAAAATTGCTGACTAACCTGCGAATACCCGCTTCCACCTCCTCGTCCTCCAGAGGACAGCTGCTAGGGACTCTCACGATGAACGTCCTCCAGTCCGGCCCTTGATGGGCCAGATTAGCCGGCCGGCTATTATTATGCAAAATCCGTAAAATTACGATCTTCTGACACCAACACCGCACACACAAACAATCCACTCGCGAGTGGAATTGTATTCAATCCTTTTTTTGTAGGAAAAAACAATGTTTTTATATTATTTAAGCGATAAAAGAAAATTCCGAACAATTTCACGCCAAGTACATATCGAAGTGCGCGATAGCGAAAAACACATGGCGTCGGTAAGTCTGTCCGCCAATCACAATGCGATTGCTTCTGTCACGTGATGCATAATATTTCTTCTAAGGCTCAGTAGCGAGCGAGTTTGCATCGCATCCGTGAACAACCAGCGCCATCTCACAAGAGTCCTCGCAGGCATCCACGGCATCACAGGTGAAGCAGACAAGCCTGCACCCTATCACCAAAGACATCTAAAGCGCGGTTTATTTAAATTACTACTAAGAGTAAAATTATTATAAGGGGAAATATCTAAAGTGAAATTGCGCTCCACCACTTGTGTTTACAGATGCTTTCGTCTCACCAAAATCAACTATGATAAATACCAACAAAGAAAACAAGCGCTAGTTTAACATGCATGAAAACGAGAGCCTGCATAAAACGAGGCCTATTACCCGACTATCTAACAACATTTCGTACACATTTCAACCCAAATATTCATAATCACCACACATAAACTCGCTAACGTTCCAAAAATGGAACACTCATATTTAGTACAAGCACTCTTATAATACCTTAACTCCTGTTTTGCAGCGAAAATTGTTCACGAAATTATACTTCGCCACTCTGGGACGAGCCCTGAATACACAATGCCGCCGGATAAAACCTTGGGGATGCATTTAGATTAGCATTTTGGAGTAAATTGGGGTTATTATTTCGGGGTACTTAGTTTTTGGGATGTTAAATTTTGAGAGATGGCGCTTTTTTCGCTTCGATGCGTGCAGGATCTTCAGTAGGATTCCTGATGGCTGGTTCAGACTACACTAAATGAATGAATGTGAGAGGCAAGATTGGTGGTGTTTCGTTAGTTCGCAGGTACTTATTTTGTTTGCTTGGATCCTGCCCCGCATTAGTATTTTGTGATACCATGCATTTACTGGTCTTGCTATTTCTGATTTTTTTGATCCACCTTGTTTATAGATAACTCTGTTTTTATAGTGAAAAAAAACACATTCATTTTTTTTCTTCTAAATAGTGACAATATTAAAATACTAAAACGCACTCGTAAGAATACAAAGAACTCGAAATTAATTCGACATAACGGCAATGAATCGTAGACGTGTTACGAATCGTAGAGGCTCTACGAATCGTAGCGCTTCTACGAAGCTATAATATGTTATCAATGTGGTTACGAAGTGTGACAAAAGCTTTTTCATCACACTTGCTCGTAAAGTGGATCTTATTGCATCGGTTTAGGCTCATAATCCAAGCTATTACGCACGCGTGCTTTTTACTTTACATTACGGCACATAGTGCTATAATAAGTATAACCCGGTAAAGTCAAGTTTGTACGTGACTGCAATTAGACGTACGTATACGAAGCACTCTTAATATAGCCGGGTAATACTTACAGTTTTTTTGTAATACCAACATAGAGTTCTTATGCCGCTGAAGTAAATGTCAACCTGCGCACGCATTGCTGATTTGGGCGCCATTTTCCGCAAATGTTTGTTGACGTTTTCGCTGTGTGGTTGATTATTATCAAAAAAAAATTGTTTTTTCCTCGCAAGTTTGACGAAAACAGTCGTATGGAACTCTTGTGCTATGTTTCAATACACTCTCGTCTTCCTTATCGCGCTCGCCTGCGGCTCGCGCGCATAATACCGTCTCTAGTGTAATGACCAACATAGCACACTTGTATCATAATGTACTATAACGTAGTAATGCGTAGAGATCATTATGGTAACGAAAATAAAATGGATTCCATAAGCTTAATAATAAATACTTTAAGATGAATGTCTAACATTTAGACACGACGTAGTCCGGCAGCCTCACTTGAGTGCATTCCAAATTTCTGATATGCTCAACATATTTGTTTTTATAAATTATAACGAAATACCTTTGCTAAATGTTGACAACGATAGGACAAAAAGTTATCGGTGTTGTAAATATTGGATGGAAATTAATGTTGATATGTTTTCGCTTATGTACGATTGATGAATGGGTTAAAATATGTCTATATGTTTTTCCAAGTGTTTAGCTGTTTTTGCGTGATTGAGTAATAAACATCCAAACGTGTAATCATAGGTACAAACTTTGACATTTATTTAAGTAGAATGTAGCATAAAGACAAAACGAACACCTTTGATGGCACCTTTATTTTAAAGCCTTCCCCAAGTAACAAAAAGAGAATTAAAAAACTAAACAGCCTATTCTATAGCTGTCCTTGTTATTTTCAACAACAAAACTTATCGAGAGAAGCAAGATATTATACCAAAGGAGGTCTCACGATATAAAACGTAGTTACACCATTCACAGGAGTGTATCCCACTCGGCAAGTTATTCGACCCGTGTACGAGATACTTAGAGTGCATCCGATGCGAGATTACTGCAGCTTTGAAGACGCAGTGGAAAAGTGTCGGAAAATGTGACTTTGTGAATGTGAATTGCGTCAGTGAGTTATTTAGTTTTCACCTCTCTAAGTCTCTGTAAGTCAAATTACTCAAAGTCTGCCTGAATTATTTACCATATTATTATATTGTTATGTGTTAATAGATTTCATCATCATCATCATCAGCCCGGATACGTACACTTCTGAACGAAGACTTCCCCTTTAGACCGCCACAATGTACGACAACCTGCCATTTGCATCCACCGGTTACCCGAGCTATGTTTGGAGTTACTTTGCGCGACAGAATCCGGAATGAGTATATTCGCCATAGAACCAAAGTTACCGACATAGCTCGCAAGGTTTGCAAGTTGAAGATGCAATGGGCAGGCCACATCGCTCGTAGAACTGACAACCGATGGGGAAGAAAGGTTCTTGAGTGGCGACCGCGAACCGGAAGACGCAGCGTAGGAAGGGCTCCCACTAGGTGGACCGACGACATTGTTAATAGATTTATGTATAACTAATTAATTATGTTTTCTTGTCTTTGTTTAATTTAATGAAAGCCGTGTCAGGCCCATTTGGGAAAATATACGCTTCACAATTACGAGGCTATGAACTTGATTCCGGGTTTGTACCAATGAGTTCCTCGGAGTTTACGTGATGACGGGATGACATCTTCATAGTTTCCAGTAATTTTGGTTTAAAAACCAAACTACTGAAAATACTGATTTCGATAAAAAAATGGGACCACCTCTAAAGTATTATCTACCAAACAAAAATAGAAACATCAATATCAGTTCATAATTGGCGGAGTAATCGCGTAACATACAAACAAAAAAAAACTTACACTCGAATTGAGAACCTCCTTTTTTGAAGTCGGTTGAAAATATTGAAAATTAGGACTACAAATGTAATGGGCGATTTTCTGACAGCCAATTAAATAAATAATATAGTTCATAAAAATGCGTTCGATGGCAATGAAGAGGCATGGCCCTGAACAGTTTCACTATCTTGTCTGTGGTTCTGAAGATTTTGAAACAAATGAAGCAAAGTAAAAAGGTCAAGAAATAAAAAGTAACCTTATTTCATTTATATCAGATCTGTCATGCGTTTTATGTGGTTATTGTTTGTATAACAAAGTACTTGCCCATAGTATTTCTTAAGCTTTCGTAATTCCACGCAAATTAGTAAGTGCGCCTTGCCAATTGATAAATCAATTACTATCAATAAATATAACAATTACTATCAACAAAAAATAATAACAATAACGTAACCGATCAATAATTATTATTTAGAATTTTTAAAAAAAGATACAAGAAAATTTGGAAAGCACTTCACGAACGAACGCGAACTGTGAAGTGAAGTAAAGGTGAGTGAACTGCTTTTTCACAAGAAAAATGCGAAAAAAAGTAGGCCATATCTCGCCAGCGCCGTCTATCCTTTGGCTGTAGAACTACGTTTTGATAGCTGTCGGAAAACTTCCCATTGGTTCATTTATTTGTTTATTTTATTAAACTTGTAAAACTTGTAAAATTAGTTCGTTAAGAGCCATTTTTCAACTTACATTTAAAAGACTCGAAAGTATATCTTTACGGGCAGCGTAAGCTTGGTGGAGTTTAAAAACACACTCCGTAACGTATGAATCTAACGTGTCAACCACTGAGTTATTACCACTCGTCAGCCAGAAGACGTCTACTACTGGACGAAGGCCTCTCCCTTAATAGGGTGGGGTTGCTATAATCCCCACGCTTGGCAGGCGGCTTGGGGATCGCAGTGTGTTACCACCGTTAACTAAGAGGGCGCTGCTGCCCGTCCTCCGGTGGTTCTGGATGCAGTTTTAGGACATACCCAGATCCAGGAGTTGAGACGTACAACTTCAATTACTCGTACAATAACTACAAACTAGTAATTAGTACGAAACTAGTGAAACAATAAAGTGTAAATGATATAGAGTTATTTCCACAACTCCACCCGCTCCATACGTGCTCCGACTGGGAACGCGGAGAAGCAGAAATGAAGATATTGTTTTACAGGAACTGAAAATAATACTGTAATATTGAGTTCTGGTTTTAATGATACCGAAAGATGGGCTATCTTTTCAAACTTTTTTCTTTTCTCCGTCTTATGTTTTTTATTGGATATTTTTGTATAAAAAGTTTTCACGCTTATGGGGTTGCTACGTTTTTAAAGGAAAATGTTTACGTTTTTTGCTTCCACTCACTGCCTAGCCTTACGAATATCGTCACTGTTTCTAGTCTCAGGGCGTCTTACACTTTGCTAGTCGTTTACGTTGTCTCCAATTTAAAACTCGTCTACACCAATAGATATCGGTTATCGGTTCAGCAAAAGTTATGGACGTTTAATCTCTCTGCTATGAATACTTTCTCTTCTACGAGCGCTAAATAGAGCTTGTATTCTTTAGAAAATATATTATAACTAGAAGTCGCCCGCGACGTCGTCCGCGTACGGAAGAAATTCGACCCGCTCCCAAAATTCACCGCTTTAAATCCAACCCCCACCCCCCCCCCCCCCTTGTTTGATAAATGTTTGTTGGTATTTAATTTGCACTATCCGATTACTTTATAATGTTCTTTCTGGCATTACTTTTTGCTAGATTTATGTTTTGTAGTAGGTTTTGCCCTAAACTTATGACTTATACTCCCTATACCTTCCTCCAACTACTTGACTACCTGCTATTCAAAATAAACAATTTTATTTCTACAACTTACATAATAACGATGTTTCATAAAAATCAGTGCCATAATTTTCTATCATTTCTGTGCTAGGCTTAGGCTGATTGATGGTTTGTGAGTTATCATAAAACAAACATACATATTTTATTATATAAAAGCTTTGTCTAACTAGTAGACTCTACTTTCTTTACTCGGTCAATAAATTGGGTATATGGACGTTGCACAAACTCAATCTATGTACCCATTCTCCAGTACAGTGCAGCAATCTATCTTATCCATTTTACTGAAGACTTTAGCACATTCGAAAATAAACCGGCCACTTCAATTCCCACAATTCTTTATCCGTATGCAACGTTCAGGTCCATACAATTTCACAGAATAGGGTTCAACCATTCATCTTATTTTTCCCGGGCATCGACCTAGTTTTGAGCGAGAATTCATCGCGGTGTTTCCTTCACCTATAACTTGGCACTTGGCAGACGCTGGTTCCCCTTTTCAACCGACTTCAAAAAAGGAGGTTCTCAATTCGACTGTATGTTTTTTTTAGTGCATTTTAAAATAAATATAAGCTTTATGATTTTAGGTGTTATAAATAGCTAGCTTATTGGGCTCTCTTTCTAAAAGAAAATAATATTCCGATGCAGGTTATCATGAAATTTTTGTTCTAAAACAAACCGGTCAAGTTCAAGTGGAACTTGCGCACCGAAAGGTCCGTATCACACCTCACTATAATAATGTTATTGTTTACCCAAAAGAAAGTAATCTTAGTAAGTAATCTTTGATTTAGTGTAGAATTCTTAGTCGATTTTTGTTATTGCACTGAACTTCATAGTTTGAGTTGCAAATGTACACCAATTCTAACACTCCTATTGTTTTGTCGTTTTTACAATATTATAAAATAAAAATAAACATTTTAAGCGTTATTCTTGACGGGTTATTTTCAACCGACTTCATTAAAGGAGGTTCTCAATTGGACAGTATGTATATTATTTTTAGTATGTCTGTTACACGATTACTCCGCCAATTATGAACAGATTTTGATGATTTTTTGTTTTTTGTTTGGTAGGTAATACTTCAGAGGTGGTCCCATATAAATTTTATCGAAATCGTTTCAGTTAAATCAAAATGACTAAAAAAAAATGAAAATGTCAACCAGGTATTTCAAGTTGAAGAAGGTTGTATTAAAAAAAATGCCTATTATAAAGTCTTAATTTTTGGGAAAAATCGTTGTGCATTTTTTGGCTTGAATTTTTTGGTATGCAATTATAATCTTAACTGACTTTATGATGCTGTACTCACTTAAAACATAAGCTGTTATAGATTTTTTTGTTTGAAAAATATTGGTGCACATTTCATACTGCTTCATCTAGTTCGAAACTAAGTAAAGCTTATACATGAGAACCATCTAGCATATACCATTGGAGATGCCAATGTTTAATAAATTTTGGAATAAATCTAAATAACTGGAAAAAATATGAAGATGTCATCAAGGTAGTCAAAATTAAACTCGTTTTTTTTATAATGCCTATAATATTATATCTACGTGCTTTTACAGAACTTCTGGATGTCATCCCGCTACAGCTGGACTAGTCTTTCTTCTAATGGTATATGCTCAAAGTAAATAAGTGATAGTTTCTGAAGGAATTATCTCCTTCTATCGTAGTAAATCATCTTCTATCATGTCAGAGGCCTTCGGCACATTAACTCTGACACTAGGGCTGGCCACTCAGCCTATACGAACTTACTTACTTAGTAAATCCGTGGATAGTTTCGTTTGAAGATGTGTTTTTTTTTAATCTATCACATAATAATCTATTTTATTTCCCAGAAGCAAGCGCCGCCGTTTAATTTAGCTGTACTATGATAAAATTATGATTAGTAAGAAGGTAATTATTTTGATAGAGAAAACGGAATTGGGACATAAAAAGCTATGTTACATTACTTCAATAATTAAAATGGATGCCTCACCAAATTACGTAGTTTTTAAATGCCTTCAAAAGCCAAAGACTCAGCAGTTTTTTTCTTCTTAACGAGAGAGGAAAGTAATTTACTTTTTTAAAGCTTTCTATAGTAAAGTAAAGAGCTCGTTAATTTTACGACTCCGGGGACCTTTTCCGAATTTGTCAACGTTGCTTCCAGATTTATAAGGCTCCTGATTTTACAACTCTGTTCTTTTAATACTGCACTTTTGCCTTTTCACTTACTTTATAAACAAATTAGGTCTAGCACCTAATAGGTGCTAGATGCTAGCACCTAATTTGCATTGAGTTAATGTGTATGAATAACATGATGCAATATAAATGAGAAAAAGGTTTTAAGGAAAAAGCTATTTGCATAGTTGTTCGCGGATATGTAAAGAAATGTAATACAAAATATAATTCAGCAAAATCAAGGCGTTCCTCACCAAATTTATATTTCTCGTCGAACACTTTTTTCAATCAGCTTCAAAAAAGTAGGTTCTTAAAGAATTACATTTAGAATTTTTGTTCTTCGTTCTGAAAAGCCTACTTTCAGATAGATATACCTTTAGGGAAAATAAAATTAAAAGTATTTTTTTTTAATCATTTAATTTAGATCTCTAATGAAATAATTCTAGACCAGAAAGAATACTGTAAAAAAATATACTCTGGCAAAATATAAAACTAAATTGCTAAACGGAAAAATCTCTTTTGGATTTTTTTAGAGTTTCAATACATAAGTATTTAATATTTCGAACTTAGAAAAACGTCTGCAATGCCGATCCCGTGCTAAGCTGATCATATCTATGTATTGTGTGAAGCGACCTTTATTACGTAACTATTATTCCATTGTACAAACTAATGAGATAAAAGCCTAACAGGTCTTAAAATAAAGTCATTATTATTCTAACGATTTGAATTGTTAATAGGGTATTAGACCTTCACACGGCATTAGCAGACTTTGACATTAATTAAATAAAAAATGCTTAACTTTCTCATTTGAAAACGATTTTAGGGTTTTAATCTTGTAACATAAAGTTAAGTGCGCTACTTGGATAATTAATAATTATATTTAGAATTGCTCTGTCAACATTATGTTTAACACTGCTACACAACATGACAGCTGTTTATTACAGTACTGTTATTCGATCCCAAAAATAATCTTCTTATATTTCTAAGAACTAAAATTAATTACTTTTATAATTTGTTTTGTATCCCGTCTACGAGTGTCAAGTTGGAAGCAAAGCAATCATTCATTTATTTTTTGGAATTACTGGTCCAAAGTTTTCCAATAAAAATCGTCAGTAAATATGTTTTAATACAAGGAACATACCCTGAAATAAAATATTTTTTCGCTCCAAAATACTGGTTTATGATCATGGCTAACAGCTTATCGTATTATATTATAGTAATTCGTATTATCTAGGTAAAAGATCATAGAAACTAATTAACGAAAAATAAACCTTGATTCTTTGTTCCAGGTCTCCTTTTCCATCGAGCTGTGCTGATGTCCGGCTCGGGGCTCAGTCCGTGGTCGCTGGTAGCAGACCCTAACAAATATGCTGCCCTGGTAGCGACACATGCAAACTGTTCACCAGGTAATTAATTAACTGTTTCTTTTGTAATCATCATCATCATCAGCCCGGAGACGTCCACTGCTGAACGAAGGCCTCCCCTTTAGACCGCCACACTGTACGACAACCTGCCATTTGCATCCACCGGTTGCCCGCGACTTTTACAATGTCGTCGGTCCACCTAGTGGGAGACCGCGCCTGCGCTGCGTCTTCCGGTTCGCGGTCGCCACTCAAGAACCTTGCTTCCCCGTCTTTTGTATTACCTATTTAAGTGAACTTAATGAATTAAATTTAAAAGGGCTTTTTTTAATGGAGTATAGGTATATAGACTTGCTTTGAATGTTATCTCGCCTGATGCAGTCTACAATGTAGCACGCTTGCCTAGAAGAAACCGATTCACTCGCAGCTTAAAGACATAGAGGTTGTAAGTATCAATCGGGAAACACCCGAACACTCGGGCAGCACATTTCACTGTTTAGTGAGTTTTTCGTACCATAAAAGTGGAATCAAACCGTTTCGAGTATACCAACTATGAAACGGTGTCGGTTTTTTGAGCTACTGGCGGTCCAATTGTAGAATTAGATTGGGCTTGGGGGAATTAGATCATGCAAATCCGAAATGTATTCGATAAAACACCGACACACCGACAGGCTAGCTACTTTTCGTCGGAATTCAATATACCGTTAAGCAAATAATTCACGCTTATAATTACCTCCCGAAATAACCGCCATATTGGATGTTGACTCGTCGATCTAGGCTTAGAGTTATCACATAGTTTTCCTTTTTTCTCGGAATAAACTTTTTGATCGTACACCAAATAGCAGGTATATAGATAGGTAGAAAAGTTATTGTAATATAATTTTTTGTAAATACATACAATACCAAGACACAGAATTTAGATGTAGATACATTGATTATTTGCATTTATTTTGCTGACAATAATTTTGTAATTTTTGAGTAATGTTTGAATTAATTAGTTTACAAAAAAAAAAAGTATAATATCAATAGGGAAATTGGCCTTAAACCATACTAATTTCAGTCAGCTATAAATAAAGCACGTTGTTACAGAGTTGACGCCGCCCGCGTTGCTCCGGTGTCTCCGCGAGCGACCGCTAGAGGCGCTGCTGTCGGCGCCCGTGCAAGCGCCCGACTTCGCGTACGCCTTCGGTCCAAGCGTTGACGGAGTCGTTATAGGTAAGTAGACACTTAACCCATTCTAAAAAGGAGGAAGGTTTTAAAGTGTTATAATTTTTTTATTTAGATTCGCTCAAGATGTCACCTTAAAATTTCACTAACGTTTAGTAGAGTTTCAACGAGCTATTAAAATGGAAAACAATTGATTATTTCGGCATTATTTTACATTATTTTTAATACATTAAAAATTATTTTTCGCGGATTATTTTTATTATGTCTTAGGTCTTAGAGTATGGAAAGCTTATCAAAAAAACTGTAGGTAAGTAATAGAAAACCCAAACTCGGGTGAATCATCATTCCCGTAAAACGACTATATACTTTTTAGGGTGATTGCTTTTCTTCGTAACATAAAAAAGTGTCTCACGTTTGGTAGCTAACTCGCTTGCTGATAAGCGATGATGCGGTCAAAAAAAAATTATTTTTTTTAGTCGAAAGGGACTTAAAATTTATCTTAATTCACTTTTCTTTACTTTTCATTCTACTCAAACTACTAGGCACATAATGTTTTGGAAAGTGACCTAGATCGTTGCCTTTATATAGTATGCATAAGATTTAAACACGCCTCTGTTACTTTCTGTTATAACATTATGTGCTATGAATATAAATAAATTGGTTTTTATTCCAGATTGTTAATAGAATGGTGTTGCATTGCAAATTTTGTGACAAATAATAGCAAAAATCTAGGACAGACAATACCGTCGAACATAGCGCTTCAAAATATGCTGGCCTGATTGGCGCGGAGCCAGACTCCACTATCAATGGCGACTACAAGAATCGCAATTAGAGAATAATATATTTATTACGTCGCGACACCATTTTCGATAGCTACACACCACATTATAATATACCTATTAGATTGATTTTACCTATTTTTTTAATCTATTCCCTTTTAATACCAACAACTAATACCAGTGGTACTAATTTTTTTGGGGGCGTTGGTCGCTATGCCAGCCCCGTTTTACAATACATAATGTCAAAAATCATGTTTTTGTTTTACATTAATCTGAACGTTTTAACAAAACACATCATGTTTTCCCTAATATCTTTACTTTCGAATATGGATTATTAGTCATAACACGCAATTTGCTAAGCGACAACTTACACCTTATTTATCATGATATAAAAAGTACATAGGATACATTTGTAACAAGAATATACAGGAATACGCATAACTGTATTACTACGCCGAAGGGAGGTCATCATACTCATCATTGTGAACACATTGTGACCAACAATCAATTCATTGTGACCAACAACAATGAATCCGCGAAAAAATCAGCTGTTCCAAAGAAAAATTACAGTAACCCTCGAAAAAAATTACAAAACAGCTTTTAACACAGATTTTTTTCCGTAATTATGTTTTGTCCCCATTTTAAAAGTTATTCACAATGACCTGCCTTCGGTTTAGTAATATAATATTATTTCCACGTACCCCTCTAGTTAGGTATATTTATAAAAAGGTGGATGCAAATGGCAGGTTGTCGTACAGTATGGCCAAGGAGAGGCCTTTGTTCAGCAGTGGACGTCTCCGGGCTGATAGTGATGATGATAAAATCTATCTACATGATATTATAATGGTCACAAACTTACAGAAACAGACTACTAAAATTATAACCCTGCTTTTTGTGTAGTTGGGTAAAAAATATTATAATGAGTCAGCTCGTTACGTCGTTACTTGTAAGTTTCGCGTTTGTTAGACAATGAGGTTAATTACGAGTAAAAGGAATGTTCAGTCAAGTTTGTAAAGTAATGACAATAATCAAAATTAATGAGCTGTTATTAAGTATCATATTTTATTTATAAAAGTTTATGTACTATAATTATGTATTAGTAGTACAATTATATCTACAGTTACGTAGAGTGAATAACTAAAAATATATATTGGGCGTTTATGTGGCCCAACGCATAAGCATTGCCATTAAGCGTGGCAATGCCGCCAGCACGTTGAGTTTGATAAATTGATCGTCCCTAAAAATTTTTTTAAATCAATTTGCTTTCTAAAAACACATAAATTATATTCCAAATTGCACGTCGGTTGTAAGCAAGAATCCCGTCAATAATGAAACTCATCAATACGGGAGCTATCGGACAAAACTTTGCTAAGTTCCCTCGGTAACTCGGTTATCGCCGCCATTTTGGTATCGGTTAGACGTTTACAGATGTTCGCTGTTATTCAGATCCCTAGTGTCTGCTGAAGTTTTGTCTCATAACATATTAGTAATATTTTTTACAACAGACTAGGTATGCGTTTGATCACAATCTCAACCTCTCTCAATTTCTCCATTTTCCATCACATCGCCACATTCCATCGAACGTGGTGAGGTAATGGAAAATGGACCATGCTTGCATAAGAAGAATCTGTTCAGGTTTTTCCATGGAGAATAGGGAGTTGCGATGAGGAACTTACGGCCGTAGAACAGAATTTGCGGACAGAGTGTGTGACGTCACACTTATTTGGTGAGACTGCGTGCAACCGCCTCAAGTAGCACTCATTCAGGCTTTCAAAACAGATAACGACTTTTAGTGTTTTTACGCAGTAAAAGTGAAAAGAAAATGAGTGGCTGCTTTTTTTCTTGCACTTATTATCGAGCCAAATATTCCGATGTCATGATTGGCGTCTCATTTCATTCATAAGTAATTTTATTTGTGTTTTTTGTAACGTTTCTTGATGTTTTTAACTAGTTCTAGAGATGGCGCCACTAGTAGTAAATCTAGTGTATAAAAGAGTTCTCCATTTTGTCGATAAAGCACTTCTTAAAAACTTTATCCTGAATTCTGCTAGATGGCAGCACCATATGCAAAATTTACCACTCCTCCCGTCAACCCTACACCTCCCCGCACGATCACGCGTCCTTCTATGGAAAAATCCTTTGATCACATCTCTGCTTCTATTACTCTGTGGGTTTTTCTTAAACTATTCCTAGGCTATTCTTGGTCGGGAATACAGACGCTGGTACGGGTTTCCACTCCTCTGCTGTTATGAAAGTTGGTTTGGACACGTTTTATAGATTTAAAAGAAATTTCCACCGTAAAAGGGTAGGTATACAATATACTTACACGCAACAATATCTTTTCACCATTTACTTATACCTAGTTCCGATTAAATGTAATCTAAGCCTAGTTCATTATAAAAAGCTTACGAAGCCAGCGTCCTTCCTTTTGTTATATTATATGGTACTAAGTAGGTAGGTATGTATTTACTTGCTTTGGATCCCCGAATACAAGCCTCGATTACTTATCAATACAAACAAAGTTGGTCGAAACTCCGGTAACTTTGTTCCAATTTTACTTTGATTAACGCGGTTAAGCCGCCATTTTGGATTTGGTGAGCCATTTTGTGTGTTTGGGGCAAAGTTGAGAAGATGCGGTTGTTTTGGATATTAGGGGGTTTTAATCTTAAATTGATGTCTCAAATAACCTACCTATCTAATCGTAGTAGGGTAAAATCTAAGATGAAGATTTTAGACGGCTCCAATGATTATGGGGAATAGAGCTGACACGAGTAGATTATTTAGCGCCTAAAAAACTTCAAACATTTATACTACTGGAGATGGCGGATGGTGAATTTATTGTTAGTGTGCGTTCAGACGAACAAGATACCATCTGTCAATAGCTTTTATAGCCATTGGTAAACGCGAACATACTTAATTTGCCAGATAGCAAAGATTTTAGTTGTAGCTGAAAGTTCCGCAATATTTTTAATAATCTTAAGTAGCTCAGAATCAAAAATAAATGCTTGCTGCTAAGCAAAGCTTAATTAGGATCTGGGTATGTCCTAAAACTGCATGCAGAACCACCTGTGGACGGACCGCTTCGCCTTCTCGGTTAATTCTGTGATGCCCAAACGTGGTGATCATGGAAGCCCCCGTCCCCCCCCCCCCCCCCAATTAAGGGCCTTCGTCCAGCAGTGATTTGCTTCATCGTCAGTCTTCTGGCTGATGATGAAGCAAAGCTTAATTATTTCAATTCATGTTATTCGTTACATTTCTTACTGATACGGTATAATTATTCTACTAATCATTCTTAGTTAGTATGTGTGCCTATTTTTGTTTTATTCATACGGGAATACTCACGTTTAGTTAAATCGGATGCTCCGACTATAGTTTCGATCACATCCGGTGACCTTTTTCAAAGAGTGAAAACAGAGCCCGACGCGCGTGCAGCTGCGTCCTGCTTAGCACTGCGGGCTCTGTTTTCACTCTTTGAATCGGGCCGCTGCGCGTCGCGCGCGCGATGACAGCGGTTGCTCTGCGGGTGAGGGGGTGGGGGCGGGTAGAGTGTCGTGCTGCGCCCTGCGCTGCGCTCTCTGGAGCTCTTCATCACTGGAATCTTCTCGTGCGGTGTCGGGAATATTCCAGCACGCGGAGCTCACCACGTCGCCTTCAGATACGCGTCCACCCTCGCGGGCCCCATGAAGACAGGGTCTCCAAGTCGGTGGCAGATTCCATCCCCCGTCTCTATTGAAGTTAGGGCGCTTGCTAATCTCTATGGCCTCCCTAACTTTACGAGGCACATAAAACTTTTCGCGTGCCAACACTTTTGCCTTGTCAAACCGGATATAGTGCTGCGCGTCTGACCCGAGAGAATGTTCCGCCACCGCGGACCCGTCGCTGTCCAGGTTCTTCATGGAGCGTATGTGTTCTGCGAGTCTAGTGGACACGTTCCTTCTTGTTTCGCCCACGTAACACTGGCCGCAATCGCATGGGATCATGCGATTATGTGTGCCTAATTTGCGGCGCAGTCCTATAGCACTTTGCCCCATTATTTGTTTCATTCTACTAATCATTCTTAGTTAGTATGTGTGCCTAATTTGCGGCGCAGTCCTGTAGCACTTTGCCCCATTATTTGTTTCATTCTACTAATCATTCTTAGTTAGTATGTGTGCCTAATTTGCGGCGCAGTCCTGTAGCACTTTGCCCCATTATTTGTTTCATTCTACTAATCATTCTTAGTTAGTATGTGTGCCTAATTTGCGGCGCAGTCCTGTAGCACTTTGCCCCATTATTTGTTTCATTCTACTAATCATTCTTAGTTAGTATGTGTGCCTAATTTGCGGCGCAGTCCTGTAGCACTTTGCCCCATTATTTGTTTCATTCTACTAATCATTCTTAGTTAGTATGTGTGCCTAATTTGCGGCGCAGTCCTGTAGCACTTTGCCCCATTATTTGTTTCACACAACAATAGAAGTGAAACGGGAAGTTGTTCACAATTTAACTTCGGCATTGCATTTTGATTCAATAGAATTGCTCTATTCGTGCAATGGTCCTTTTCAAAAGTTTCCAACTATATTTGAATGTTGTTTCTGTTCGGTATTGTGTGTTGGCAGTTTTAGTTTAAAGTTCTACGTTTACTATCAAAGTAGGTATAATCTACGAACATCTACTCGTATTTGATTCTACAGTGTTTTTATGGTTTCGTTTTGCCTTTTGAGACGTTGTAGCAAAATGGTGTCTTACGGGACCTTACAACGCCTACGCCGTCTGTCTGCTTTTACAAACAACACATACTATCAAACTAATAATCATAAATGCAAAAAATATATCTGTATAAACTATGTGTGTCTATGTTTGTTACCTCTTCACGCCAGAACGGCTGAGCAAATTTGGATAAAACTTGGATTTGAGATAGTTTATTTCCCGGAATAGCATATCTGACTACTTTTTATCACAATCATCATCACCGTTTTTCATCTTTAAACGGATGAAACCGCGAAGCAGTGTAGTAGGTATGTATATTATTCACAAATAAATAACAATAAAATGTATTTATGTTAATGTATATTTTGGTGTAACACAAAATATTGCTAGCAAATGTTTCCAGATGATCCCAAACTAGCCAAAGACTCTATTAGGAGCCAAAAGTCAAAAAGTTGAAGTTTCCGCCTTATTTTTACTGCAAAGAAGCGTCTTATTAGGTGTAATTACAGTGCTAACACTGGTTTCTTAACACCGGACAGGGTGTGGTCATACGCAAACTTATTCTGAATAAAATAAACCTTAATGAAGACGGTGATGCGATCCATGACGATTTCGGCTACGGACGACCATTTATTGTTTCAGATTACTGATGCGATGCAATTTTACCTATATAAGTAAAATTGCACCCATATTATATCAACCACCTGGGACCTGGGTATATCCTAAAATTGCATCCAGAACTACCGGAGGACGGGCAGCAGCGTCCCCTCGGTTAACGGTGGTGAGCATTCTGTGATCCCCAAGCTAGGCGGCCAAGCGTAGGGATTATGGCAAACCCCTGTTAAGGGGGAGGCTTTCGCCCAGCAGTTGACGTCTTCTGGGTGATGATTTATATCAACCATGTGATGACGCATCAGTAACCTAAAACAATAAATGGTCGTCCATGTCCTGGAACAGTTGCTACTTGATTCAGATTCAGATTCAGATATTTATTGCTTCCATAGTGTACACAGATATTGTCAAAAAGAAGTTTCATATGGATCCATTAGGGCGCACCAATAGTAGAAGAGAGGAGGACGACTTCATTTAACAATAAGATGCCTATTAAATAGAGGTATTTTAGGAGGTTCGTCATAAATTAATAATAAATTGTGTAAATAATACTAGTAATAATAAATTAATAACGCTTCGTAAATAATAAAACAAATTGAAATTGAAAAAAATTAAAAAATTAAAATACATAATCATTAGTTCGTATAATAATTATTAAGTCAATTGAATAATAAGCCCTACTAGTGAGAAATCGTTTTAAACCATTTACAAATTTTGTGTCATTTATTTCAGTTTTAATTTCATTTGGTAGCTTATTAAATATATTTACCGACATAGATAAAGTGCTAGCTGAGTGCATCTGCAGTCGGGACGTGGGTAGCAACAACCGGTTCCCGTGCCGCAGAGTACACTGGGTATCCACGTGCTGCCGCGTTTTATATAAATGCGAGTTATTTCGTACGAATTTACAAATCTAAAACAAGTATATGCAAGTATACTTGTTTCTTTTGGTGTGTACAAAAAAGAGTTAATCTATCTATCTATCTATGAGGACACCGTTGACGTAGTTGGAAGATATATTGAAAAGCGGTTTATTCTATAAGCGGTTTCTTTTATATCAAGTTCGCGCTTTCGCTGGAATATTGAACCTTAGAAGGACGCCTGAAATAGCTGTTGTCACCATCAAACCTGCTCGTCGCTAGAGCCCGTCTCAATAAGTGGGTAGCTCTCTCAAGTCGATTGTTTCGATTTTTCTTGATGGCACTTGTGTTCAGAGTTTGTTTTGTTTTATATCTGTATCTGAGCACAGATTAGAGAAGTAGATGGTCACAGTTCTATGAAAACTTACTGGTTATTTAATATAATAGACAATGGTGATACTTAGTTTAGAACGGTGTTTTAAGATGGACACGCACACAACAGAACATAATATCAGTTCACGCGGCGGTAAGAAGCTTTTTTAGCCATAGGATCTTGTAGACCATAGTTTTCAGCTGTCAAGTACCTACTATAAATATTGTACATATTACTAAGAAGTTCGGGGCCGTGCAAGAATAGGTACCTGGCCAATTTTTCAGAACTGGAGAAGTGTGTGTTTTTTACATATTTTTTTTAAATAATAAGTAGTCTGTGTCGACCAACATCTTAAGAGGCTCTCGCTAGACGGTTGGGTCAAGGGTCAGATCCAAAAATCCATGCAGAAATAGTATAATAGTAGTAAATTTAGCTTTCAATGTTTATTTGTGTTTTAAACTTTATTTTTAGGCCTCTGTCGTTCTTTACTCTGCGCTTATATCGAGGATGGGGGGGACGTGAGATGTGAGGGACGACGTGGATGGCTGTGAAAATATTTGAAAAGAACTTGGAAGTGACTTTTATGGCATAGTTTTTTGGTATGATTTTCTTATCGACACATTTTTTTTTTTATTATCCGATGCCCTGATACTCGTTACTTTAAAGTTGTACTGACAAAAATATTACGATAGAATTGGGAAAAAATATTAAGCTAAGCGATTGTCTCCGGGTTGAATAATTATGTATACTCGTATTGTACAAGCTGCGCCCGCGTTTTCACCCGCGTGATGATGAAACACGGATGATTATGATGATAAAAAGTAGCCAGTGTTATTCTGGGAAATAAGCTATCTCCATTCCAATTTTCATCCAAACCCGTTTAGCTGTTTTGGCGGGAAGAGGTAACAAACAGACATATACACAACCCCCCAACTCACACACACATACTAATAAACTTTCGCATTGATTATATTAGTGTGATTATAATAATTAAATAGTTATGGTTGTAGGTATACTAGTTTCATTTGACGATAAACGTGCATAAAGTTGATACGAACTTTGAGAAGTCCAATCGTGATATTATAGTAAGTAAGTAAGTTCGTATAGGTTGAGTGGCCAGCCCTAGTGTCAGAGTTAATGTGCCGCCTGAAGGCCTCTAACATGGCTGACGGTTGTTGTTATAGAAACTAGAACAAACAACCGGGACCAACAATTTAACGTGTCATCCGACCCACGGTAGCGCTCAGAAATAAATGCCACTCACGGTCACCCATCCGAAGACTGACCGGACCGTCCGTTGCTTAACATCGGTGATCGTTTAGAATCACCTAGACAAGCTACGCCACGAGCGCTATAGTAATATAGTAGGTAAAAAGGTCGACGTTAATTACTAGTTTTGTCATCTGATAGTTTTAAACTACACCAAAGAGTATTTATGATTCCGTAATCTTGGCATAAAAACGTTACATACAAAAATCTGTTTACTAAAAGATTTGCTGAAACATTAAAATATTCTCAAATTGAAGTCTCATAAATGATATACCGCGAACCGGAAGACACAGCGTCTATTTATTTTATTTTATATAGGTTTGCGTTTGACTGCCATCTCGTCTGATGATAAACGAAGATGCAGTCTACGATGGAGCACGCTTGCCTCGAAGAAACCAATTCACTCGCGACTTGAAGACACCCAAATTATAATTATTATGCGTAGGTAGGAAGCCCTCTCACTAGGTGGACGCGGGCAACTGGTAGATGCAAATGGCAGGTTGTCGTACAGTGTGGCGGTCTAAGGGCCTCAGTGGACGTCTCCGGGCTGATGATGATGATGATGAAATATTATACCAAGTTCATTCCCCAAGTAGAAACTCGAGTGCGGGCAGACATTTTCCCTCGGCTTCGACTAGCATATAGAGAGTAGAGACGTAAGTGAGAACAGATATTCCCCACATTTTACTCGTCTATCCCGCGATGTCAATTGCTTCGATTTCTTCGTATCTCTCACGTTCAAGAAATGTCATGACAATCGAGAGCGTGCGAAAAACTGGGATATATAGAGACGTGGGAAGTTACAGGAAGTGTTTTGTAGCTTATGGCTACTCGTATAAAAAATATCAAGAGGAAACAATGGGACATTTTCTGACAGGCAATTTAACAAAATGAAGCGCATTGTAGATGGCTTTGACTTTGCATAGACCAGACGTGGCCGTCATTGTCAAGTATTTTATTTTATTTCATGTGCCACATAAGGCTATTTTGACTGGCGCGTATAGTTTACGCTATCTGTCGTCGCAAAATAGTAGTGTCCTTCACACTACTATTTTTTTTAAATCATGTTTGGAAAATCACTCATCATGATTCACAATGTGGAAGTGGCAATGGGCAGGCCACATCGCTCGAAGAACTGACAACCGATGGGGAAGAAGGGTTCTTGAGTGGCGACCGCGAACCGGAAGACGCAGCGTAGGAAGGCCTCCCACTAGGTGGACCGACGACATTGTAAAAGTCGCGGGCAAGCGGTGGATGCAAATGGCAGGTTGTCGTACAGTGTGGCGGTCTAAGGGAGAGGCTTTCGATCAGCAATGGACGTCTCCGGGCTGATGATGATGATTCACAATTGTTTCTATTGACATTAGACACATTATAATTATCATAAACACATACATGTTACTCTTTAATATCGAAAACAATTATACATTTTCCTTCTAAGCTTACTATTATTATTATAGCTCGACAGCTATTTCGAAATATGCATTCACGCAGCGACAATGATGAATGGACGGGAAATAAGCGCACGTTTTTTGAAGACTATATGTTGAGCGCCGGCTCTCCACTTGCTTCAGTCATACTCTGCCTTTGCAACATGCGAGCTATACGATACGACAATACAAACATCTAACACATGTACATACAGTTACCGCACCGTTGCGTGCGCTAATTCACCTCTGCCCCGTATGCTTACCACACTTGAATCGCTCCTGAATTCAAACCCTATCTGTGACCTGTTTGTGGATGGATGGACGGATATATTGTCGGCATGTTTGAGATACTGTGAGAGTGTTGTGTGAATGAATGATTTATCATATTTTGTATGTATTTGACATTTGATATCAAATTTTGATTTGATTTTGTTTAATTTTAATATCACATTTTGGTTATTATAATTGTTGAGCCTCCTTTAATCTATTTTTAATGCTATTTATAGTTCTTATAAGTAAATTGTAATTTGTTTAACAGTCTGATTTAATTAATGTAATTGGCGTGGTGGTTTGTGTTGCCGTGTTAATTAAATTTAAATAAATAAATAATATATATACCATGTGTTCTCTTTTTGTCATGCAGTAATTAGATTCGCTATCTCTATTTTCCGGCAAATATAATATGCACCTTCCTTTATTTAGCAGTTGATAATCTTTATTTAAGAATATTAATCTAGAGTATAATAACCGTGTTATACGCCAGACTTCCTTTTAAAATACGAGTAACTTCAACTCCAATAACTAGTTTTACCGACAAAGTACCTCGTTACCCATTTCTATGACTACGGACTATTTCCCAGCCGCGGACGCGGACGGTCCGCGTACTTCGGCGTTATTAAATTGTCTCCGTGGAGTTTTGTGCCGATCCGCACTAGTCTACAGGGAATAAATGTCTAGAAAGTATACTGTAAGTCTTGGAGAATTTAAAACGAATCCCGTTTTGAAGAGCTTTCATTTTGATGTTGGAAGTAGAAGCGTTCTTTTAGGATTATTCTATTTGTAAAATGGTATCCAATGGGACCCTATTACTAGATCTACGCTGTGCGTCTGTCTAAATTAAAAACATCTTTTGAACAGTATCAAAAATTCAGTTGAAATTTTCAAAGCCTGAGCGTGAGGTCATTGTATTGCTAAAGTTATATTATTATTAACGGGATATTTACCGTGATTATGTTGTGAAATGAGCTCCCGATATTTCGGCGCAGTTGCATGCATCAGGTTCACGAGTAGACTCCCACCATGTTCACGAGTAGACTCCCAGTCAGTCTACTCGGTAAATATCCCGTTAATAATAATAGAACTTTAGTAAACAACCGTGATAGTTTAAAACATTGTATTGCTGTCTCGAATCATCATCATTCATCAATTATTATTTTCGCGTCGGTGGATAGTAAAAGTTGCTTACAATAAATAAAATTATGAGGACTGTGAGCTTCCTTTCATTTAGTACTACCATTTTGCGTAACCTTTCTTACCGAGTAACAGAACATCCGCCAAGTTCAAGTGAATCTCACGCTTTGAAGGTTACACTCGATAATCTTAAGATAATTAAGAGATTTTAGACCACAGATACTTAAATATAGTAAATATGTTAAGCGAGAGTGTAACTAGACTGACGATGAGGGCATTAGAAGGAGCTTTTCTATAGCTCCACTTCTCAACAATCCATAGATCGTATTATATTCTAGAGCATTATAATATTGTGTCTATCCCTGTCACAATTAGGTAAATCTAAATTAAAGTGACGGGAACAGAAATAGTATCGCAGGTACTAGAATTAATAGAGCCAGAGCACGTAAACACGTCAAATCTAACACTTTTAAGCACATTACGTCAAGGTTTCTTGCAACAAAATATCATTTCCGTGGTTTACAGAATTAATAGTGCCGTCGTGATACCCCTGTCGTTCCTTGTCCCGACCAACAGCTTATTTTCCTCAAATACCGAAGTAGTCGCAGTGTCCGTCAGGGCTGTCACGTCTTCCGTTATTAAATTGTCTCCAAGTTTTCTCGTCCGCCCGCCGGGCTTCAGTTTTCAGCTCGCTTGCTGGAACTTGGGAATACTCTGATTTGAAGTGTTTGTCGCACGTTTTTCATGAGCCTTTTTGTCATCGTTAGTTTTAATGTTTTTAGTTCTAATTTTTTGTGATAGATGAAAAAGTTGTGACATTGTAAGTCGCGGGCAACCGGTGGATGCAAATGGCAATGTCGTACAGTGTAACGGTCTAAGGGCAGTGGACGTCTCCGGGCTGATGATGATGTATGACAAAATTGTGATAAGAAGATTGTTGTGTTGGTAGTATTAGGCGCGTTGGTAAAAAAAATAAGGTTTCGTTTATTTATCTGCCAGCTTGTACGTATTATCTTCTACTTGAAATATCCTATACCAGCTTTTGATCCGTTTAATATAAACACACTAGTATTTTTGTTTTGATGTGGGGAAGTGCCTTGTTGCGGCTACAACAAGTTACATAAAATCGAACTACTTAACTTAAACTAACTTAAACTCTACTACTTAGCCACTTAAACTACTTAACCTCATTTCACAACATAATCACGGTAAATATCCCGTAAATAATAATAGAACTTTACTTAACCTACTACACAAAAACAATAAGATTGTATCCAGACCGATGAAAGCCTAGAAATAATCCAAATACTCAAACACACCATTTGGCAGCTTACTCAGTAAGCTAGCGGCATATTGCCAGATTTAATGGCTATGCTTATGTGTTAAACCAAATAAAACTTTAAAAAAAACTGATTTTAATTTCCCCCGCCTGGATGACATTTTCATTTTTCAGTTATTTTGTTTTTTTTTATATCATGTCGCGTGGACTTTTTTTTTGCATATTAAGCTCTAATAATTTATGATCAAAATTAGTCCGGAAGATGAGAAGTTATTATCCTCTAATCTTCCGGACGTCGTAACTCTGAAATCTTCGGGATTATAACTTTAAGAATTACGATGTTTCATGCAGTTTCACCCGTTCAACTAGTTAATAGCCGTTCAACGCGTAACTTTGTTTGACTAAGATAAACTAAGATAACACTCATACAATCTTTCAAACTTTGATCCTAAATTGATGATCCTACTTTTATGTCTCATGCAGCTAAAACTATTCATGATGTACCTATAATAGTACATTATGATACGAGTTTGCTATGTTGGTCATTACACTAGAGGCGGAATTATGCGCGCGAGCCGCAGGCGAGCGCAATAAGAAAGCCGAGAGCGTAATGACTAATAGCACAAGAGTTCCATACGACTGTTTTCGTCACACTTGCGAGGAAAAAACAATTTTTTTTGATAATAATCAACCACACAGCGAAAACGTCAACAAACATTTGCGGAAAATGGCGCCCAAATCAGTAATGCGCGCGAAGGTTGACATTTACTTCAGCGGCATAAGAACTCTTTGTTGGTATTACAAAAAAACTGTAAGTATTACCCGGCTATATTAAGAGTGCTTCGTACACGTACGTCTAATTGCAGTCACGTACAAACTTGACTTTACCGGGTTATACCTATTATAGTACAAGTGCCGTAATGTAAAGTAAAAAGCACGCGTGTATAATAGCCTGGATTATGAGCCTAAAAGCGATGTAATAAGATCTACTTTACGAGCAAGTGTGATGAAATATAATAAATAGCATGTCATGTGTGTAGGCTTAGGCGTCTCTCAAAACAATTTAACAGGCTGCGTAGTACGTAATGAAATTGTTCGCAAAGTTTTCCCATCTCGTCCCGGCGTATGTGTCCTTTAGCTAGGTCTTATGAAATACTTTTTTCATCCAAAACCTATATAAACTAACAGAAAAGAAAGACATAGGAAACTTCGATAGCAGAAGCCTCACTTTCTAAAAACCAGAAAAAGCACTATATATCTGACCACATTCATTTAGATTATAAAAGCAGAATAGAACAGTATGTGTTTTTTAAGTAATGGTAATACCGTCCTATTATAATTACCTACTGGTGGAAAATTTTGTTTCACCTGTCTAAATGTGTACTACCTACGTCACGTCATTCTACACTAACTACGATGAATAACTACTCACATTCGATCAAAGAACTGCTCATTAACCAAATCAGTGTGTGACTGAGTTTCAACAGGCTAAATTCTTATTCTCACCACTGAGTCATGATGAAGTTCAGTGAAATTGATGATTGCGTTTGGCCTATCCTTGCGCAGCTATTTACAATTCAATATTTCCACGTATACCCTGTTTTTACACAGTCATAATACAATTCTATGTTTCCAGTCCCAGGTACATATCCCCTGTTATGAGATATCAGATCTTGTTGTTCGGGTTTATGATCTTCGCGATGTTAATTTTGTCAAGTTTTTATGAACCTTCGAAAGCAGTTGTCGACTGCTCAACTCTGCGGACACGGTCGTAAAAACCCAAAATAAAACTTCCTAAAGTATAAAAATGGTTTGTGTCTTGTGACATAATAATAGGCCGACAATTTTAAGTAGACTTTTAGTTTTATTTGCTTTGTGTCCTGGAAAGTTTAAGTACTGAAGATTTATTTCGTCTCAGTAGATAAGAAAAAAGAACTTAATAATTTATGTCGAAGTTATTTTTATTGTCTGTTGGGATTGATCGGGAACAAATTCTGGCACTATTTAAGGATCGAGTTCCTACATAAATCATTAGCATAGAGCATAGTTTTAACAAAACAACAAAATACAATAAAAACCGCCAAATGATGAATCAGACCGTACTAAGGAATTACCCAGATCCTTGTACTCCTCGTTCACACTCGGACGGTTTCCACGGGCGTTTCTAGACAAACAAAGATCTCATTATTACAATATTAAAAATACGTAATCTACTAATTGAACTTTTCAATTAGTAAGGGTCGTCAGTGTGAGTCTTTCCTAAAACTGCATACAGAACCACCGGAGGTCGGGCAGCAGCGTCGGTGGTGAGCATTCTGTGATTCCCAAACCACATGCCAAGCGTGGGATTATGACTACAACTGGCAGCTATTTATAGGTCAGTCTCTATTACGTAATGCCCACCAATGTCTAGGTTCAATGGCTAGTTCTGAAGAAGTGTTGTCTTCCGCAGACACAGGCGACCTGCTCATCAGCCCTGAGAGCGGGTACGAGTGGGGCGGGCAGGCGCTGCGGACGCCCGTCTGGAAACAGGCGCAGAACGCTATCAACATCATCAACGCCGTGCTCATGAGGAAGAGCGCAGTGGCTCAGCTTACCAAGTAAGTAATTACCTTCATTGATACGATGTTCAGCGTAGGTTTTTTTTATTTGATAGATGGAAAATAGTTGCACGTATTATAGGCTTCCGTTTGACTACCAACTCGCCTGATTTTAAGCAAACATTCAGTCTTGATGGAGCACGCTCGCTTAGAAGAAGCTGATTCACTCGCGACTTGAAGATACCCAGATTGTTACTATCGAGAAATATCCACTCGGACAACGCATTCCACTTTTTAGCAGTTCGGACATTAAAAGTGGAATCAAACCGTTTCGTATGAGTTTTTTAGTTGAAGATACCATGAGACAAAAAAGCTATCAGCCAAATGAGGGAGAAGGCTTACATCCTACAGAAATTGGATACGCTGCCGATGATGATGAAAGAATGCCACGGATACCAGATTCCAACGTTATTTATTAAGAAGTTTAAAATCAATTATTACGCTCTTACTTTAAATGCTCTTTTAAATCGACAATACAATTAATTTAGAAATAATTTGAGTAAGTAAAATAAAATGCACACTAAGAAAATGAATTGCGCTATGAGTATGGCGTTACTTAAGTTTGAGAGGTGCTCTTACTCGTACTAATATTCAAAACAGTGATTTCAACAATCGTTAGACTGCTTTTTAAAATTGTAACTCTTAAATTGCTTTATTTTATTGATTATTACCGGAAGACACAGCAGGCAGGCCTCCCACAAGGTGGCCCGACGACATTTTGAAAGTCGCGGGCAACCGGTGGATGCAAATGGCTGGCCGTCGTTACAGCAGTGGACGTTTTCTGGCTGATGATTGATTATTGCAGTTTATTCGAATTTATTTACACATGTTACGCTATGTCAAAGCTCTTGCCTTGTTTTCTTCATTTGTTCACGTTTTGTCTCACTCTCCAGGTATGACTTGATGCTGGGCGTCACAAAAGCAGAAGCCTACTTCGCGTTCAGTGGCGACGACGTCCAGTATGGCATCGAAGCCGACAGACGGTCCAAGATCCTCAAGTCTTTCGTCAGGAACACGTACAGCTACCACCTCTCTGAGATACTCGCCACCATTATCAACGAGTATACCGACTGGGAGAGGCCTGTGCAGCATCCGATTAATATCAGGTACGAGCTGCAGCCAATTGCCAGCACGTCAACCATTTCCAACCTTTAATAGGCAAGACGTATTTTACTATTAGCAGTGTTTGAATACGAAAAGTGAAAGATAGGCCTGAACGGCCGTTATCAGACTAATTGGATTGATAGGAAAAAAAACATATCATCATCATTTGTTTAAGAGCGGCTCTTGTTGGTAGAGTAACTTTTATCTTTCTCTATCTTCTGCCATTTCCTTGACCTCCTTGTATGACATGACTTTGGTCCTCTCCTTTACTTGATCCACTAAACTGCTCCTTGGTCTTCAGGTTCTACGTTTTACAAATCTATCTTCCCCTCATGTTTTTCATAAATGCGTCATTTCGCACAAGGTGGCCAAACATAAAATAAATATTTGTGGGCATTTCATTCAGCGCAATCTAGGCCCAAGCTAAGCAAATCTTGCACCGCATAAGGCATGGCATTTTATTGGGCTGCGCCAGTCAGGTATTTTTTCTAATTTTTCCGATCATCCTGAGTTTCATGAGTTTGTACTGGATGACCAAATAAAAATACATCTTTCGAAATTAAAACTTTATCAACCAAAAGGTTAAAAAGTACTATTGTTATATTTTTTAATATACAGGATTACGTTTAATTGAGGCGGATACTACGACTACTGGTTTCGATATCATCCGATGAAAACAGAGACCGACGCGCGTGCGGGGGCGGGTAGAGATAGTGCTGCGCCGGCGCACTCTGGAGCTCTTCATGGATGCAATCGTCTCGAGCGATGTTGGGAATACCCCGGCAGTCGGAGCTCACCGCATCGCCTTCAGACTCAGAGGGTTAAAGAGGGTTTTATTTTCCAGGGATGAAACATTAGAAGCTCTAAGCGACGCGCAAGTTGTGGCGCCTATAGTGCTCACGGCCGACACACATTCTGCTCTGAGAAGGAACTCCTATCTTTACGTGTTTGACTATCAGACGAAGTACGGGGACTATCCTCAGGTGAGTCTTAATTTAGTAAAAAGCGCCAAAACCCACAGCAAAGCATATCCATCGCGTTTTTTTTAATGTAGTTGGATGAGGCTTACATAGGTACAATACAGCGTGGCCCTACGGCGCCGACATTAAATTAACACACGTGTAGGGTTATTGATCAGTAACCATAAAAACAATGTAAAAAAAACGCGAAACCTTACACGTGTGTTAATTTAATGTCAGCATCGTAGTGCCATGCTGTGTCGTCGTCAGCCATAAAACGTCCACTGCTGGCCGAAGGCCCTTTATAGAGGGGTGTTGCCATAATGTGCTTATCTAAGTTGATGAATTTGTATTGGTGGTTGCTTTGTTGGTGTAACATTTAAATAAATAAATAATCTCTACGCTTGGCAGGCGGCTTGGGGATCGCAGAATGGTCAACACCGTTAACCAAGAGTACGCTGCTGCCCGTCCTCCGGTGGGTCTGGTGGCAGTTAAAAGACATAACCAGGTCCCAAGCCATGCTGTGTAATAATAGCCTCTTAAAAAAATAAGTTAAAAACAAGCAAATAATTAAAAATAAACACAACTTAATATTGGTATTTTGTGATAATAGCCTGTGTCACTCGGAATGATGTAACAATTCTGACGATACCCTATACATCTAAATTTGTTTAGGCATCTAATAGAAGTTATGGTGGAACAAAGAAACTCACATACATACATAGATACTTACATACAAATGAACCCCGAAAGTATTCCACTCCTTTTGAATTTTTGGGCAATCGTGTAACAAGGCTTAGCTTTACTTTACATATTTATACAATAAGTACTAGGCTTTACCTTGATCTTAGACTTCAAGTAAAACCTCACTTTACCAACCGCTTAAAGCTTTAAAGCAAGAATGCCAAGAAACCTATAGCAATCAGTCCTTTTAAGTATCTCTCAAAGAAAGCAATTAAAACGTTATAGACATGCAAATAAATAGCGGCCATACAATGCAGAGACAATGAACCTCGTACTAATGAGTTCTAGAATATTCCATTTGCAAAGTTTTAGAATGCGTTTGATTTTAAAGTGCTTGAACTTAGCGTGAGTGAGTTAGAAAACCTTTTATGAGGTATTCTAAATGAAATAAACAAATTTAGAAATTAGGAGAGGTTCCTAAAATTTGTATTTTAATTAATAATTATTATGTTGGTTCTTTTGTGAGAACCAAAATTTTTATTATAATGCGTCTCTTTACATTTACTATGTGTGGAAATGAGTTGGCATCAATATCTGTATTGTATTTTTTTTTGTTTTATAACTTTCACTGCTCAGTATAATTTACTGCTGAGTAGAATGCTGGCCTATTCTAGAAAAATTATGATGTCCGATGCGGGTTGGATACATTTATTTTCCCGTATTTTACAGTATTGTGAAGAATGTCTATTTCTAACAACTGGGCCTCAATAGTGCTTGCGTTTAGTTAAAAAGATGCTTAAAATATTAAAATAAATTATTGTCTAACCGCCGATCGCCTACACGATCGAATTATCAAATTACACGTCCACCCAAAAAAAGGAGTGTAATGCTTTCAGTGTTCATGTATCTATGTATAATGTTAGTTTGTTTGTTCCATAATAACTTCTAAATGCTTGAACAGATTAAATTTATGGGGTATCGTTAGAATCCTTACTTCATCCCAAGTGACATAGGCTATAATAAAAAAAAAAACTATATAGCGGCTATACGGTGCCATTTTCAAATGTGAAAGTAAAATTCTTCAATTCTTTTACATTTGATTTTGTTCTTTGGCTGGTCAGTCGTGTATTTTGATATTTTTAAGTTATTGGTCATTATTTCTTGAGTGGCGACCGCGAACCGGAAGACGCAGCGTAGGAAAGCCTCCCACTAGGTGGACCGACGACATTGTAAAAGTCTCGGGCAACCGGTGGATGCAAATGGCAGGTTGTCGTACAGTGTGGCGGTCTAAGGGGGAGGCCTTCGTTCAGCAGTGGACGTCTCCGGGCTGATGATGATGATGGTCATTATTTTGCCGCGCAGTTATTTTTATTTATCTAAAATATATATATTTATATTTACCTTCAGAATTTTCTTTTGTAATTTTTGTAAAAAAATATTCTGAACCAAATACATTTTATCCTAAACGTGGACAGGAGATGTGTGACAATGGAGATTTATGTTGTAATCTAAAGTTTCCCGAACTAAATTTAGTTAAGTTGATTCACTGTGTATATTCTTATACTATTACCAAAAACCAAAGCTTCTTACTGAATTTTGGAGACAAAGGTGTGCAAATGTCTTTGTTTGATACAAAGTTAGGTTTGGTTTTGAAAAGCAGGTATTATTTGAAGCTTAGCAATCTGGCCTTAAAGGATTTGCTAGGTTTAACAGTTCGATGTCTTCATAAGGCTTCTAGTTTGTTTCTATGTAATTGAAATATTGTAGTCGATTTTAAAGGTTTTAGTTGACAGAACTAAACTAACTAAAGTAATGCTGTCCTTATCTAACAAGCCTGGTAAAAAGTGAAAACGATATTTTAATCAGTTTAGATCTGTCAACCAAAGCCTGACTACATTGTGCATTTAAGATTAACTAAGCGTCTTTAAAGATACTCCAAATTTCGCCAAAGAACCAAAGTCACCGACATAGCTCGCAGGGCACAAAATTTCATAATTTGAGTTGCAAATTTACACCAAATTTAACACTACATAATATTTTATAACTAAACAAAAAACATTTAAAGCATTATTCTTGAAGGGTCCTTCTTATGTTCAACCCACAGAGTAATAGAAGCGGTTCAACCGACTTCAAAAAAAGATGTTCTCAATTAGACTGTTTTTTTGTATGTATGTTACGCGATTACTCCGCCAATTATGAACTGATTTTGATGATTATTTTTTTGTTTGGTAGGTAATACTTTAGAGGTGGTCTGATATAAATTTTATTGAAATCAATGCAGTATTTTGGTTTATAAATCATAATTACTAGAAAATATGAAGATGTCATCCAGGTATTCGAAGTTGAAGTCGGTTGTATATTTTTTTTAATCGTATTATTATTGTAGAATACTATAGTCAGATGTCCGCTATAATCACACAATATTGTAACACAACTGAATTTTAGCTAGAAAGATACACGTGCACATCACTGAGTCGATGTAAGACATGATAATATTTTCTTTGCCCGGTCCTTCCTAAATTTTATATTTTAAGTCAATGGATTAATCCAAAACTGATCTAATTAAGCGACACAGCACAAAATTAATTACCCGATACATCCGTCCAAATGTGTGTAAATTGAACATGATTACCATTGCCCAGGAGGCACACAATTACCTACCAATCACGCCAACCACAAACAAGCGTATTTGATATTTGATCAACTTTTCTACTGTACGATCAAAGCAATTACATTTCTTTCTTTTCTTTCTTTTCTTTCAATTTTACTGTCAATTTTTCTAATAGAACGTCTTCGTCTATTACAGTTAGTTTTATAAATAAAAGGAAAAGGTTATAATATGGCTATCTATTTAGATATTGAATCATCAATATTACCTATGTTACTAGAAAAACTTTAAAAAATAAATATAAAATAAATATCGCAGGACATTTTTTCACACAGCGCCATCTAGCCCCAAAGTAAGCAAAGCTTGTAATATGGAAACCAGATAGCTGATAGAATACTTATATACATCTTTTTTTGTAAATACATACTACACCCAGACACAGAACAAACATTTATGTTCGTCACATAAATGTTTGCTCTTGGTGGGGATCGAACCCACGCCCTACAGCTCTGAGCCACTTTGCGCCATCTGTCTAATTTTCATCGCATTGTTTTTTTTTCTTATTTAGTCTTAGTTTATGAAATTACAAGTTTTTTTTATTAAAATCTAGTCAAATATGTCATGAAATCACAGTTAATCACACGAAATTAGTCATAGTCGAGTCCAAGTCATGCCCTAGTAAAATTGTGGTGACTTTACTGTGAGCTTCTACGGATCTTTGAAAAATCGCATTGTTTACTATTAGACCGGCATCGGCTGACGTAGGCAGTTAAAGTTGTCACACACGACGAAACGACGAAGATGCTATAATATTTCATCTTATATTAGCTTAAGTACTTTATATTATATTAATTAACTTAACATACGATTAAGATACGATAATTTATAAAATATTCTCAATCCTTCTTAGGGCGGTTTTTAAGTCAGGGGTGAAGGGGGACATACTATAGTCGAGACGAGGTCTCCTTTAGCGTCAATGTTTAACAGAAACCGACATAACTAGTAAACACTATTAACTATTCTGTGTCGCGAAATATAATTTCTGAGAGCATTTAACTTAACATCCATCCAACCAAACAAGAGAGATACCTGGAATGCAAGTATAGGACCGTGATCAAGGGTCTTCGCTACGTCCACTTTCAGTAGACACCTTAATGCAAGGGAAAGGGACGTTGTGAAGTTTGCTGATTGCCTGGTCGAATAAATCGATGCAGTGAGAAATTAACAGGGGTGGTCAAGGTTTCGGTTACGGCACTATATATATATATATATATTTATATGGATAGTGACACAGAATATGATCGTGATAGAATAGGTACATTGTCTGCAAAAATGTATGATAACTCCATAGTTTAACTAAAAGTAGACACAGCGACAGTGAAAAGAAAAAATAATGCTATCTTCACAAAGAGCAGCTTACCTACCAGTAGAGTTTGGTTAGCGCCTGTAGTTATAAAGATACCGTTAATCGTTGAATTAGACTTGTTTAGACTGGAGACAATGGATTGGCAAACGTAGAGTATAAAACACCCTGAGACTGGATGTAGTGACGATATATACGTAGGACCGCTGGCAGTGGTTAAAAGCGGTATGCCAGAGATTGGGCTTAGTGCTTCGGATGGCATAATCTTGTCCAGCAATTGACTACGATAAGTTGCTGATGATGAAGATAATAAAAAGTTTATTTTTGGTATTGAATGGGGTTTTGTTGGACCTAAAGATAGACAGGATCTACAAGATCTACGTAACGTGCTCTACGTTAGCCTCCATTTTAATATCGAATACTCATATAAAAACTCTTGTATAGTAAAGCTTATTATTACAGGTAGGTATTTTCCGACAAAATACAATTCCACAGAATGACATAGTTCTCGTAGTTTCATCTCTCCATTCTACTCAAACTGATTTCTTGCCCGGAACTAACAAGATAGAAGGCAATAAGGAGTCCAGGGCCGGCGTTCAGCAAATTGCGACCGCTCTCTGTAATACCGATATTCGCCGGTATTTTCCGGTTTTATTCTACAGTTCCGGTATTGGATTCCGGTTTCATTGGTCGGTTCCGGCGGCTCGTTGGCGATGGTTTATGCGTTGGTGATTTACACGACAATGGCTTTTTATCGGTTATTGTGGAAGTGCATGTAGCTGTGCAGAGTTGATTATCTGTTGAAATTGTAGTGATTTCATATCGATGTAACTTCGTTATAAAATTTCTACAGATCATTTAAATTAAATATTTTAACTATCATCATCATCATAATCATCAGCCCGGAGACGTCCACTGCTGAACGAAGGCCTCCCCTTAGAGCGCCACGCTGTACGACAACCTGCCATTTACATCCACCGGTTGCCCGCGACTTTTACAATGTCGTCGGTCCACCTAGTGGGAGGCCTTCCTACGCTGCGTCTTCAGGCGGCTTGGGGATCGCAGAGAGTTACCACCGTTAACTAAGAGGATGCTGCTGCCCGTCCTCCGGTGGTGCTGGATTGCAGTTTAACGACATGCCCAGGTCTAACCAACCAGGTCTATGCCAGGTCTTAACTATCACCTTAACCTTAATCGAGTTCAAGTTTTATTTGAATTTATTCACCTCTATTTTAGTCTTTTACAATAGTCGTGATCATGCCACGTTGTGTTCAAATATTTTTTCCTGTACTAAATTTTTGCTTCGACACTCCTTTAAAATATATCCGGTATATAAAGGTTTTATTTTGACGGCGGCGCTTCGTCTCGCCTTTCTGAATACTTCACCTGCTGCCACCATCGCCGCGCCGTCTTTATTATTTCTTCAGCGATGTCGTCTGGCATCTTCTTCAGAAGATCTTGTTGCACTTTCGAAATCTAGCTTTTACTGTTAAACGCTAACAGAATGAAGATAAAAATAATACACTGCTAAGTCGGTACCATTGAAAGTGTTCTCGTAAAAAATATCTGCTCTACCCTGACATAAAAAAATGCTTACCGTCTTCTATGATAGAAGATCATATTGTTTATAAAGGTTTTTTTCATCAGAGACAAGGCTGCATCCACGGCGAGGAGCTGCCGTACATCTTTGGAGCGCCGCTGGTTGGAGGTCTGGCACATTTCCCGAGGAACTACACCAAAGCCGAGGTAGCCCTGTCGGAGTCCGTCATGCTATATTGGGGAAATTTCGCAAAAACTGGGTAAGTAACAGAGCACATTTGTCTTTGCAACTCTATTTGGTACACAATAATTCTCTTTTTTTCATTCATCTCAACAAAATATATTAAATCAATCTATTTCCAAAAAAAAATTGGTAACAGATCTGATGTTAAACTTTTAAGTTGTAGAGCTATCATAATGATTTTTGTCAGGAACCCGAATGAAGCCCAAGAAAGTGATCCTATCAGAGCTGGCAGACAAGAGAGAGCGAGAATGAAGAACATCGAATGGACGGCATATGAAGCCGTTCACAAGAAGTATCTGAACATCGATACGAAGTCCAAGCTTAAGAACCACTACAGAGCTCATAGGTAAGTAATCTTAAGATACAACACTGCTAGCTGGACTAATTTTTACTGCAGCAAATATAATAAAATAACTATAAAAACAAAAAAGATGTTAATAATGTGAACCCATGGTTGAATCATAATAATAATAAAAATAAAAAAAACACGTTGTCATTATTTTGATTCTAAAGTCAAGTTTAATAGCTATTAACCTAAATTTAATAATGATAGTAGACAAATTGAAAACAGATTTGACGTCACTTGTCTTTGACACTGACCCGACTATTACGTAATTTGGACAAACTTTGAAGACTTATTATCTAGTTATCCAATTTAGTTCCTTGTAATTAAATTCCATTTATACCGAAATTTACAATATTGTTTACAGGCTGTCATTCTGGCTGAATCTTGTGCCAGATTTGCACCGTCCTGGCGGTGAAGACGTACCACCCTCACATCATCAGCTAGAAAACGAAGAATCTACATCCATTCAAGCTACTACAAAAACATTAATTCCTCCATTTAAAAAACCAACTGATATAGTCATCACTGATATTGGTGCTGTTACCAAAGTACCAGTACTTAATGTTCTGAATATCACTTCTCCACTGAACTTTAATATAATCGGGCTGAATGCTGCTACACAAAGTACAGTAGGAGATATTCACAAAACTGAAGTAACCACTACAAGTGCGCCAGAAGATGGTTTTGCTGCTTATTCTACTGCATTGAGTGTAACTATTGCTATTGGATGTTCGTTACTTATTTTAAATGTCCTTATATTTGCTGGAGTATACTACCAGAGAGATAAAACAAGAATGAATGGTCAGGATGGACATAACAATGGAACGCATTTGAAAAAGCGAGTAGAAAACGGTCAGATGCCAAACAATATTTGTGGGGACTTAGAAGGAGCGTTGACATACCAAACTAGTCTGAAAAACGATCCAGCGACTATTTTGAGTCACCACCATACTCATTCTCATCATCAGCTGCCTCCACCAGAGTTTGCTGATCTTCCGAGTAATAACGTTGCAGGTATGGCGACGCTGCCTCGTGCCCCGCCACCTCCAAAAATAGGAAAGTCTAATATTAATACGTTAGCTAGTAGTCAGCTGCAAGAGAATCAGCCATTGCTCTCAGCGCATCAAATGCAGATGCTCAATACAAATACGCTAACAAAGAAGAATACTCAACTAAACGCGAAGTCGAATGTGACGATGGAGGAGCTGAGAGTGTGACGTCAGAGGGCCTGACTGCAGCGCACCGGCAGCTGCAGTGACGTGGCCCATCACGACGAGATCGTGTGACTCGAGCCGGACCTTCTCCAGTGCGTCACAGACTACATTTGAAAAGAAGCAGTGAATTAACGTTCTGGTGAGTGTGTCACTGAGTTAGATATATTATTGTCTGTGTGACAATCATCACAGTCGCCAAAAGATGTGGATCAGTTATTAACATCATTACATCATGTTGACTGTATTTAGATGGTTGGACTTCAGTCTGTGTCTGTGAGAAGGTTGAACCCTGGTTGCCGTTCTTAGTGTGTTGACAGTGACAGTTTAAAATAAATAATAGATAAGAATGAGACGTTTTAATATGAGTGAAATAAACTGATAATAATATTAAAGTGTAGACTACTAGATATTAATATTGATGGATGAGTATAGTAAAATAAGAATATCATATCTTTTAAAGTAAAAGATTTTGAGATACATGACGTAAGACATTAAAGCGTTATTTGTATGTAAATTGATGTAAATATAGTAATATATTAGAAGTTGTATATAATGAAGCAGCTCAGCCGCATATCCATCCTAAGTACAGTTGTATTCTCGATGATAAACTTTTATTGATTAAAAACATTGTGATGAATTGTTAGACAAAAATGTAATGTTTAAGCGTTGAAATGAACTCATTATTTTTAGTATACAAACAAGAACCCGACTTCTAATCGATGGACAATTTTAGGAATATGTAATTGCATATTACATTATAATTTGAATTATGATCCAATAAAGAACACCACTCACGTACTGCCATATTTAAATCGAATCGTAAGCAATAATATATTTCGGAATTCTTAGACTCATTCGTGTTTTACCCTTATCATATTATTTGAAATAAGGAAACATTACATTAAATAAGAATTATCGTACTTTTACGTAAATGTCATCAAATTTTGTAGTATTTTAATTATTTATAATTAATTAATTAAAAATTTAAAAAAAAAATCTTAATTAATTATTTTGGTAAAAAAACTTAATTAAAACTCAACGTAACTTCAACTTGCACTCTAAAACGCGTCCTAATATATTTTTATCTTTTTATATGTAACTAATAATTAAATATTGACAACTCTACACGTTGCCTTGTTTTGTTTCTTTATTTCAAATCATTATTTACTTACCATTATTTTGTAACATAGATGGACCAATAGTGTGTGTAAATATGTATATAACATTAGTAAACGGTATAACAGGTTGTATTATTCCATTTATATTACAATTGTTAACCACGACTGACCCTTTTGCTTATTTTTTTACTAGTTTACTTTCAAAGGCGTCAAATTTAAATTTAACTTTGCGACTTTCCGATTTTGCTTTGCTTAAATTTTAACTTAATGCCTTTGGGGTTCAGAGGGGTTAATTAATTTATTACCTCATAATTATGTTCTTTTCGTATTATACTTGTATTACTACATTTTATAATCCTTTAGTTGTATTTATAAATAACATTATTTTAGTTTTATTTATACGGGAATACTCACGTTTAATTAAATCGGATACTAAGCAGGACGCAGCTGCACGCGCGTCGGGCTCTGTTTTCACTCTTTGAAAAAGGTCACCGGATGTGATCGAAACTATAGTCGGAGTATCCGATTTAATTAAACGTGAGTATTCCCGTATAAATAAAACAAAAATGTGTCAAAACCACGTCAGTTTTCATAATAACATTATTTTAGTTATAATCTTCCAGTATTTAGCAGAATAATAGTAATCATTTTATTGTATTTTTATTTTGTAAGTAAATGACTCTTTTGTATTGTATAGTTTGTGTCCAAGCGCACTAATTTTGTTAAACATGTTAGTGTACACATAGATACCAATAAAGTCTGTACAGAGACTTCATAATAAAATACTTAATGAAATACAGACCTAAAATTTTTAATAATAAAATAAAATTTGAAAACATTTTTGTTATTTTATTTGCAAATGTTTGCTAGTCGAGTTAGCACTATTAAATTATATTAAAATGAGAGGTGAGGATTCGATCACGTGGTCGAGTTTTTCGCCGTTGAGATGCCAACCAACTCGCTGTAGCTAGTAGCACTTACCAACGTCTTTTTAATTCTTCTCTATTTACTATAACATTACCTCATTACATTACACTTTACAGTAGATATAAAATTGAAAAGATTTCGGACTATTTTGGAGAACTTTTGATGAAACATTGGACTGCTCTACGGAATTAACAGCACCTGCCAAATACATTTTTAATATTAAGAAGATGGAAGTCAAATAAATTTTAATCATGAAACTTCTATAAAGATTGTCGTTAAGAACATAATTGATAATTTTGTTTCAGTAAAAGGTATTATTATGGATAACTTCCGGAAATGTAATTATTTCCAGAAGCTTAGCAAAATAGCAAACCAACGTATGTGTTTGTGTGTGTATCTTCTTGTAATGAAAATAATAGCATGAAACCTTATAGGAGTCAGCTCCTGCATAAAACACTTATCCTTGAAAAAAAAAAAAAAAAAAATTGCCCCCTGAAAATTTTGCAATTAATTGCAATTACTATGTAGACTACAAGAAATGTTTTCATCTGATATTATTCTTTATCTTAGCACGTAACTATACACCACACTATTTTGCTTATAAATATGGTAAGTATTTTAGGTGAGATATTTTATTGGTACGCGATCACACCATGTCATTGTTGTTGGGTTTTAGGACGTAGTCTGCGAAGGATCTGGCAAACACCATTAAAAGCGGTCGCAGACGACGAAAATGCTATAATATTTCATGTTAAGATAAAATATCGGTGGCTATAAAATTTAGAAATATATAATTTATTTTCGTCACTTGTTCGTCATTTATTTTGTATGAGTAGCGATATTGAAATATTAAGTTCTAAGATAACATGAAATATAGCATCTTCATCGCGTGTGACGGCTTTATTACATAAACACTTGACTGCCGGCGCTATCCATACTGATCATTATCGTGGTAGCTGCCTGTACCTACGCATTAATTTTACTTGCTATGTGCGATAAGTGAGAAGAATCATAGAAAAACTTCTCTCTCCAGTGAGAAGAACAGCGAGCTTTTATATGATTAATACCGTTCAATTCCTTAGTTGGATCCGGGGACGCAAGTATTTAGACAGCATAAGATAAGATATTCACTAGCAGTGCCCCACGGTTTCACCCGCTATTTATAGGATAAAAAGTAGCCTGTTTGATATTCCAAGCTATTATACAAGGTGCTATTTAATCGGCTATGGAGCGATTGTGAGGATGTTGTATACAAGATAACAAACAACTTATGTTAAAGGATTTTTGAAAGATCACAAAAATAATAATCTGCTGTTCCATAAATTTTATCACAAGGTCCATTATAATTTTGTACGGAACAGCTGTTTTTTTTCGTGAATTAAAAAAAGTCGTAGAATTAAAGTTGTTTGTTATCTTGTATACAACTTGCTCACGATTGCTCCCTAGCCATAGACATACATAGTAGGGACGCGTTGGACGCCATTTTGAAATATCGCACTTTTTCCGGTGTCTAAGAAACGCATTGACACCGATGCCGGCACAGTCTGCGACGCACGTCTGACGTGATTACTTGAGAGCAAAATGCCAAAATGTGTGGTAAAGGGCTGTACGAATTACATTTCAAAGTGCAGTAAACAAAAGGTGGCGTTTCTTATGACCAGTAAGTCAACATTTAAATTTAAACTAAACTTGCTTTTACACAAAAAAAAATATTTTTACGTAATAGGTTTCTAGTTTCGTACAGTTTGCGCTTCTTCTACCGCTGCTTGCTGGCGCTGCACGTAGTGACCGCGAAATCCAAGAGATGGCGTTGTCTTTTTGTCAAAGAGAAATTAGACTTACGATTTCTTAACTCAGGCGCATCTAGACATAGAAATCATTGTCCCTAGCCGATTAAATAGCACCTTGTATAGGTAAGCCAAATTTCATCCAAAGTTATTTAGCTGTTTTTGCTTGTTTGAGTAGCAAACAAACAAACATCTAAAGAAACATCTAAAATTCAAAATATAAAAACTTTGAAATTTATAGTATTATTAGGATAGGATACAACTCAAGTTTAGTGCAAGCCAGCTTGATGCTAGCTTCCGAAGTACTCGTAAAAAGAATTAATAGTTATAGTAATACTTACTATATTTCCAATTCAAACATAATATATTATTATTACCTAATGCTGTAACTTTCGCAAGAAACCTTGTAGCTAAGCCATTATGATCTATGCTCTCACTCGCTACCGTTTGTGACTTATACCGCACTCAAAAGAAGCTAGCTAACAGAAAATTACATCGTTAGCACAAATGGAGAAACATTTGTTTAGAGCACGCAACTCGTAAACTTTCGTCAATTCCGATGATAACCGAGGATAGCCGAGTACAGCCGACATGAAATATTGTGACAGCCTAGCCTGTATTGGCTTTAGAACAAATATTGTTTAGGCTCTGTGTGAACCAATTACACTGGACAGTGATAAATTGTTTCTGTTTTTGAAATTGAATATGGAGTAATTGGAAAACGGCAATCTGCTTCATTACTTACTTTATGCTTACTGCCATTTATCACGAAATTACAAGAATAATTGCAAAATAATACTAGACGTCAATAACCTCATTTTTCATATCTAAATTAAATACAGAGAGGATGCCATTCTGGCTATTTTGACCTGAATAAAAAAATCCTCACTTCTCTATTAGTCAACTGTCTCAGTCAATCTTAGTACGGCTGATAAAACGTAATCTCAGTTTTTTTTGTCTCTATGTCTGACGCCAAAGGAATATGGAAAAAAAAATGTTTTTGATTTTCAACGTCGCGCCCTTTGTTATATTAACCTTAAAGCATGTTGTATTTATGTTCAATCTGCTTATAAAAAAACTCATTGGTTTTCTTATTACTTAATACTTAACTTGGATCAGAGACTTGACAAAAGTTCGTAAACAAATCTGTCAACAGTTGGTCAATCGCATGCCACACTGTCAAGCTAAGGTGATGGTACATGGGACATGGTGAAAAATATTTATCATCATAATAAGCCAAATATGAGGCCATTCTTATACACTCACACTCAACTTCCAAAAATTGATTTTCTTTTTTTTTTACGTTTTTTTTTTTTTTTTGTATTCTCAGTTACATTACAATGAATTGTTTCGGTAACTAGCACCTACTAAACCTCGCAGAGGTTTGTCTTAGGGCTAGGCCCTCTGCTAGTAAACAAAAAGCATATAATATAAGTAAACACAATACAATTATAATTATAAGCATGATTACAATGAATATGTTAATATGAACTGAGCGCGCGGCCGTGCACTGGCGCTCGCCTTGCTTATCGCTCGTACCTACTTCCAAGCCAGGTACAAAACCCGACCCGACGACGCCCGACGCACAACCGAGCGTTCGGCCGATCGCTCAGTTCACATAAAGGCTGCTCCGTACTAAGTTTGGTCCAGGAAATATTTTCTTAAAATTCGTTTGATATTTTTAAATTTATCAATGGATTTGCGTTTGATCAGTACCAGTCCACAACCCCTGATGTTAATCGAAAATGCGTCACTCGCAGCTTGAAAACACCCAAATTCATACCCTTGTATAGCTTTAGTAGGTACCCTTATTAAGGCACTGAAGTTACACAAGAAGCCTGCCTATTCATCCTGAACAAAAGCAATAAGGCCACCTTTTAAATTTCACTCGCATGTCATCTCCGAGAGAGGGAAATTAAAATGTTCCCTACAAATCCCGAGTGAAGCTAATATCCGGCCGGACGATTTCGCTCCTAACCTAATCCGGTTTATACAGACCAAAACTTGGCTTTAAACAGGTAAAGTAATAGCATATAAATAACAAAAACAACGTAATTTTGACCATTATTTATGAGTTTATAAGTAACTAGTCATGTAGTAGTCATATATTAGGATTAAAACAGCGACAGTGATAATAGAATGGACGGGCTTTCAAATCGTTCAAAATTAACAAGTCAACACAATCAAGCATCATCATCATCAGCCCAGAGACGTCCACTGCTGAACGAAGGCCTCCCCCTTTGACCGCCACACTGTACGACAACCTGCCATTTGCATCCACCGGTTGCCCGCGACTTTTACAAACAAGCATACCTAGCTAAAAGTATGCATATTACATTTGCCAGAAAATAGAGATAGCGAATCTAATTACTGCATGACAAAAAGAGAACACATGTACATGTATTAGAAGGTTGTATTGTCGTATCGTACGGCTCGCATGTCGCAAAGACAGAGTATGACTGACTGGAGAGGAGAGCCGGCGCTCAACATATAGTCTTCAAAATCCGTGCGCTTATTTCCCGTCCATTCATTTTATCATTGTCGCTGGATTAAAATAATACGGGGTTTTTTTCAAAAGCTACCTCCATTTTTACGTTTACATTAATTTTGAAGACACTGATGAAGTTTTGATCCTATATGAGCTAGAGTTTCCATTAAGCCTGATCTAGATTGATTGTTAGCTTTCAATGACCTAGCTTTATACCTGGTAGCCTGGCTCACATAGATTGGAGGCACAATGGGTCTATTTCTTTACTAGAGGTTTATTATGATAACAGTATTGAAGTTCCACAGGTACAACTTTTCGCAGATAGCGCCAGCGGCAGCCCTGATGAGGCAAATCAAGTGTTTTTGTTAATCGTTGCTTATATCTATCTGCTCTTGAAGAGGGCGTTGTCGATAATCTAGTCCAAGGAACAATACTGGGTCACAGAATAAATAATAGTACTATGTACAGGAAGTTAACTCCGCAAAGGAATTGAAATAAATAAGGACTCTATCTACTAGGCAATAAAGTAGCAATTCAACTCGCACAGCGCTGGATACCGCTCGCTATATTCACCTAGATATACCGCTCTCTTTCTATCTCTTCTCTTTCTTGTCTTCTCTTTCTATCTACGTATGCTTAGTTACGTGCGACGAGGCTAGCGTGCGGGCGGCGACTGACTTCTACCTTGCATTGTCCACCCGGACGGAGCGCCGGCCGAACATACCTAAACTGCGGAGTGACACCCCCCTGGTACTGTGCCTTGTTTTATGAATGTATGCAGCTGTTGACGGCCTGAAAATGCATTTGTAGGTTACATAGTTGTTTACATTTTATGTTGGACAGAGTTATAACTAGCAAGGCAAAGGATTGCTGTACAAACCAGTAGGTATGTGCGGATTCTCCCTGGTAATCCGAGTCTAATACGAGTAAAACCATTAAATTGTAGAAAAAAAAAACAAAATGTATGAGATTGACAGTTGACTATGGCCGCATCGACGAAACGCCACCTTGCGAATAAAAACGCAGTGTACATTCCCATTCTCGACATTTGATGGTGAGCCGCACTATAGAAAACGTAATAGTATCTAATATTGTGTAAAAGATCCGTCTGCACTTAGACCACATTTATACTTGTTTATAATCATGTCATACTGCAGTGCAAACGAATTTGTACCGTATTTGTACAGAACAATGTCAATATTATATTTCTCTGTAGCGTTAAAGCGCGCGCGCAGCCGGCGGGAACCGCGTGACGTCGTCGCTACAGTGGAAAATCCACACAGTCTCATAGAAATAAAGTAAAAAATTGCTTGCCTGCTTAAGATATTGATGTAGTTTTATGTAGACGCTTTATCTAGCCTGGTCGCACTAGCTATGTTATTTTGCTAGCTATATACAATACCCTTCAATCCGGGACAAAGCAATGTTTACAGATTACTGTTTGACGGCAGAATATCTGATTTTGTGGTGGTAGCCACCGTTATGGGTTACCTCTTAGAGAATAGACCTTATACCTACAACGTAAAGGATTTTCAACCGACTTCAAAAAAGGAGGTTCTCTATTTAACTGTACATTTTTTTTTAAATATATTTTTACGCTAGAACTCCGCCAATTATGAATTGATTTTTATGATTCTTATTTTTTTTTGTTTCATAGGTTGTATTTTAGCAGTGATTCCACGTATTTTTTTAATGAAATCGGCTTAGTAGTTTGGTTTTTAAATCAAAATAAGAGAAAAAGGATGTCATCCAGGTAATCTAAATTGAAGTCGTTTTTAAACTATTAAAAAAAAATAACAACGCGTAGATTATCATAGACTCCGAAAATATTGTTTCGGTCGGTCATTTAACTCTATAGCTAATATTAATATTATGGAATCATTTCTCTTATGTGTACACAGTCACATACGCAGTTATTTCAGTATGATAACTCGAACCTTTCCATCTATTCAGTAGCCCCATGTAAACATTCTAACAATACGCAGTACGGAAACAATAGACAAACGAGAATCCAAAAATCATTTATTCAAACGCAAGATGTTAAAGGCGTGAAGTTTGAAGTTACAACACTAGCAACAGTATGAGAAGTTGCGTCAAGAACCGTTTCCGTTATAACGTTTGCAGGGCTTCAACCATAAATCTCACTTGATACAAATGTAGATATGATCAAAGATTGTAAACGCACCTAGGCTAACATAATCTATTATAATACGTTTAAAAAATAAAAAATACAACCCACTTCAATTTCGACTACCTTGATGAGATCTTCATATTTTCCAGGTATTTTGAATTGTTCCAGTAATTTTGATTTTAAAACCAAAGTACTAATCGATTTCGATAAAAATTATATGGGACCACCTCTGAAGTATTACGTACCAAAAAAAATATATCTACAGAATTAATTCATAATTAGCGGAGTAATCGCGCAACATAAATAAAACTATTAAAAAAACACAGGCGAATTGAGAACCTCCTTTTTTGAAATCGGTTAAAAACACTGCAACTATTTGAGTACTAGAAAGGATCCTATTAGCGCCATGTCACATATAAATCACGTAGTTTCTTTTACAGCTTAAACTCATTCTTTACATTTCAACTCGGGTCCTGCAGTAGCTCTGCGCTCCGAGCAGGCTTACTATACTGATGATCAAATTCTACCATAGTGATTAAAATGATAACTATAAGATTGACATATCATTAAGGAAAGTAATGGGCCTCTCCCTCAATAAGGAGGGGTTAGTTACCATAATCCCCAAGCTTGGCAGGCGACTTTGGGATCGCAGAATGCTCATCACCGTTAACCAAGAGGAAGCTTCTGCCCGTTCTCCGTGGGTCTGGAGGCAGGGTTAAGACATACCCAGATCTATTATTATACTAATAGACATGGGTATGTCTTAGAAGTCTGTCTGTCTTGTCTGGGAAGTATATTATTATACTATACGCCCAGCTGCTTCAAGATAAGACACCCTCTCATGGTAGAGCTTCCTTATTAAATGCAAAAAGCGCTTCCATAGCACCTTTCTAGTGAGAACACCAGAGCTGTGGCAGAGTGTGTGTGTGTGGAAAGCATTACCAGCCTCATCAAAAAAAAAAACTCTTCACCAGCTTCTATCTTCAAGTACAATCCAAGGTCGTTCAAGTATAACGTGAATAGCGTGCAAGCGTACTTCATCTTCAATCACATCATAACTTTCCATCAGTTAAGAACGTGGTCAAATGCATGCATAGTTCATTGTAAAAAAAATGTTACATTTGCTGGTTTCTTTTCATTGACATAATCATAAAATAATAAAATATAAGACTCTGTACACAGCGAAGCAGTTCACAAACATTTTTGACTCACCACATTGTACTCAACGCACATGTGTAGCTAATGGCAGCCACTCGCTACAAAAGGGTTACTTATTAATTAATTGATATCATTAAAATTTAGCAACACGCCACACATGAGACTGTTAGGACTGGTTGAGACTGGAGGGATATTGTAGCAAATTGTGGTGGCCATCGACCTCTTGTGGCATTCATTGAGCACGGCAGTGGTTGTGGTTGAGGCGACGTGCGATAGCCATCAGTGCCAGCGACTAGCGGCTCCTTAGCGCAAGCCCTTATTTTTAAGTTTCAGTTACAAATTTAAATTTTCCCTCCTTTATTTTCAGTTTCAATGCGATTGAGCTACTGCATTGTCCTTGTATAATGCACGTATCCTACAAAAATATGCAAATATTGAAAGTTGAAAGCCTTAATGGCTCTGCAAACACGACTTCTCTTCGGTTTCGTGGATAAAAGCATGTGAATGGAGTTTGTTTTTTTGCCTTCGCAGTTCAGTTTACTTCGCTTTTGTACTGAGTGTTTTTTTTAACTTTTGGCAAGTACTTTTGAGGCTAACGTCGTTTGTTAAAGTGGCTATTGTTTTCAATCTCAGTTAGGTTGAGCAATTTTGATATAATTCAGGCTGAAAAGGCTACCATTTAATCGCACCGTGCCTGATGTATAGAAATAACTATATAGATATATAGCAGGCTATGTTAGATCACTTTTAATCATAATAAACATCAACATGAATTGTATCTTATCATATTATCTTTTTACTGTATTACCGACTCTCTAACTCTTACCATATCCTACGTCTTGTTTCATGGAGGATCTAGCTCTCGTCTGGGTATTTAATCAAAGCTTGTTTACTAATACGCAGCCACCACCACTCTACCAACGATCAGTAACTACTTTATCATAGATAATAGTTTACCATAGTTACTACGAAAACTGCTAACTACGTAGCAGTCGTGAGACTCGGTGGAGTCACTCCATTAAGACTCCACTGGAGTGTTAATATTTTTTACGCGCCTGTGGGGCTAAAGTAGCTGCTTTAGCCCCGCAGCGCAGAGCGAAAGGAGCCTCTTTCTCTCCGCAGCGGCACGTAAAATCGTATACACACCACGGGAGCAAGTAAAGAAGCCTCGGATTTCATGTATTTACTCCCTAGGTAAGTAATCTACTATTGTAAGTGCATTGGATGAGGCATTGAATAATATATAGCAGTGGTCTAAGGTAGGTCGGTGACGACGATAAAGCTAAAAACACAATATTTTTTCAATAATTGCAACATGTTATTCAAAAAAAGTTTCAGTGGCTTACGACATAGTTTGATAGAATACTTAAATGACTCCAGCCTTCAAGAATACCCCTTATTAACCCCCGTTTAACAAAGAGATCAGTCGTTAACTCCGTAACCTACAAGTTCTAATTGATGTTAAAATACTTGAGCAATGTTTACCCAAAAATGTAACAGAAACTCCCGAGCTTTAGGGAAATTAAGTGGGTAGGAACAAAATTGCCCAATCTCGTTCGTTTTTATAATCCCTCGTATAAATTAGCCTATAATGATACTTTGCGTTTTTATGTGCCGGTTTAAGGTATTTTCTTTTAATGGGTATGGATTTATAATGATGGTACTGAAATATGACGCTAATGGAAGAATTAAAAAACGTAAGTTTTTTAGTTCTTGCTCAGTAGCAACAGATTAACAACTGGGCCATGTTTGGTTAGAAAATAATAACCAAATGATTAATAACCTAATAATATAGTATTATATATATTAGACAGACTTTGACATAACTTAGAACGTTAGTCTGTCTCTTTTTTAGGGTTCCGTACCTCAAAAGAAAAAAGGAACCCTTATAGAATCAGTTAATTGTCAGACTGCCTGTCTATCAAGACCTTTTTTCTATGGAACGCGTGGAGGTATCTAAGTTGAAATTGATATCAAATATGTAAGTCCACGGTCACTTGGAGCAGTACAAAAATCAACGCAATAACGGCAATTTTTTAAGGTATTTTTAGAGTTTCCTGACCCGCAACTAAATCTAAATTCATAGGGTATCCCGTTAACCTAGACCCATGAAATTTGGCAAAAAGCAAAGTCTCTTAACACTAATCATGAGAAAATTCTGAAAATAGATAATTTGTAGATATATCACCATTACTCAAGCCAAAACTTCAATGGTTACTTTTTGTTATTTAGTTCCTAAAAAAAATACTAGATGGCGCTGTTGGGTCCTAAAACTCGCAAACATTTTGTTCGTCGTATTATACCGATTCGATGGCAGCACTTTTGTACCACTTTTTGCCGGTTGTAACTTATCTTTACAGATGAGCGACCATCGTAATTTTTGAACAAAACTGAGAGCTGCCTGTTGTTTTTTTTTAGTTTTTCTATTGACCAATAGTACAAATAACTTTGTAGGGTTGTACAATTCATATGTAATGAATTACAATTTAATGAATTACAATTCATATCTCTGCAGAAGAAACGATCTTCACTTTAGTTTTAAGCCTTTTTTAGGCCAACATTACTGTTCAGTATAGAAAAAAAAGATTCACATTGCTTAAACCTTTTCTTAATAGGTAAGTACGTACTGTCAACTTTTCTCTTTTTCTTTCTTCATTTTTGGCACCGCACTTTGTGCATTCTGACAGTATCAAGCATTATGCATTTCCACGTTTTATTTTTAGGGTTGCGTACCCAGAGGGAATCCAACTGTACCCTAATATTGTGCCGCCTGCTGCGTTTTTCTTTCTCTCCATCCGTCTATTCTACTCGATCTTTACTGACCTAGATCTTGTGAATCATAATAGGTAGCCGGTTGAACATTTCACAACATTTTGTTACTATCGCGGATTACCTTGTACTTGTGTACGGGACTCTCGTTGTCCGAGTCGCAAGTCCTAAGTAAGAGTCGTACTTAACGGCCTTATTTTAAATTGCATAGATTTACAATCATAGACAATCATTGTGAAAGTCGCGGGCAACCGGTGGATGCAAATGGCAGGTTGTCGTACAGTGTGGCGGTCTAAGGGGGAGGCCTTCGTTCAGCATTGGACGTCTCCGGGCTGAAGATGATGATGATGATGACAATCACAGAACATGAACCATTTTAAATACTTGCAGGCTATTAATATTTTCCCAGATCATGGCTATAGGTACGTATACTAAATAAAAAAATACTTACGGAGATAATCCTACAAATAATATCATTTTTCGTTTTTCTATATTGGCTTTTAGTTTGGCGGAAGCGTCAAATTAGTACAAACACAAAATAAGTATGATGACAAGCAATAAAAAACGTCTAAAATGTAGGTCATCCATGCACCAACTATACAGTAAATATTCCGTACTGAACCAAAAAATAACACATATTTATGACGCTTGAACGGTTTTGAATATAATAAGGATTATAGTAATTACGGATCTCGCAGTTTAAGCAAGTCTGCGCGTATTCTATTGATATACAAAACAAATAAATAAATAGGAAATTATAAAAATAGCGGACGTGGCGTTAATAAATAACGTGGCTGTAGCACTCATGGCGTAGGTGTAGAGCTCGTGGCGTAGCAGTAGAGCTCGTAGCGTAGCAGTAGCATTCATAGCGTAGAACACCAAATTAAGGCTACGGACGATCCGATTAGTCTTCAAATGCCTGATCGCGACTAGCATTTACAACTGAGCTCTACCATGAGCAGGAAGACACTTTACACCATGTCAGACGCTTTCGGGCCCTAACTTGCTTTTTACTTACTTACTAGATAGGAAATAGATCAAATGGACGCAATCAAAATAAATACTAGCAATTTTTATTATGCCCCGGCGGTATTGAGTCTGCAATCATAACATTTTCAGCCCACCTCGCTCGAGCACAAAGAATGCTGAAACATCTGTCGACTGAAACAAAAACTCATTGTGCGTGATATGAACGCAGTATACGACAGGGCAGTACGGGCGCGTTTATTTGACACGAATTTTATTGACGTACGCGGTTACCACGCGGACGGCGGTAGCCGTTCAGCTTCTGTATCCGTTCCTCTTACTTGTGCTAGTGGCTTTGTATGGCAATGTCTTGCTCGACCCTCCTTCAGGGCTATTGACGTTGTGGGAAGCAGGGTAGCATGTTGTTAAGGATTATTATAATACTCGTTTATTGACGTCACGCTAACACACGGCTTCTCGCTTACAGGAAATACTAAGGTTATATAATATCTTGAGATAAAATATGACTGTCTGTGACCACACACTAATGATAAATAAAATAATCATTATAATTTACATGATAATTTTTGTAGTGGTAGGACTCTACACCTGGGTATGTCCTTAAACTGCATCCAGAACCGTAGGATGGGCAGCAGCGTCCTCTCGTTTAACGGTGGTAATACTCTGCGATCCCCAAGCCGCCTGCCAAGCGTGGGGATTATGGTAACCCCTTCCTAGTAAGGAGGAGGCCTTCGTCCAGTAGTGGACGTCTTATGCTGACGAAGGACTCTACTGCACAGTCCTGGGGAAGTACCACACACTTCATATTATTTTAAAAATATTTTACACTATCAAGTGTTTGTTGTGGGACAACTTTTATGCCGGCTGTACATTTTCGTCGAGACAACCCGAAACCCTATAACCCGTCAAGATTACGGAGACGCGTGCTTAATTAAATGTAGGTACGGGAACACCGCACTTTCATAATTTGGACGGATTATAGAGTCTCAGTGAGTCTCGACAAGAGTGTGGAGCCAGCATTACCTATATCTATATCTACTCAGAAGGAAGAAAGCTCAAATATATATCACTATTATAATGTATGTAATGTTAAACGAAGTTCGGTGAACCGTAGCTATTGTCTGGTCGAGCTCGCTCTATATTTTCATCACTAATCACTGCTAATTATAACCAGTTGATTAAACTTTATCAAAGAAATATCCATTCAACTGTAACACGCAAGATAACAAGCAAAAGTTACTCAATAATACCTTTTAAATTCTAATTAATAATCTATATACGATACGCTGTACTAAATTTCTTTGTTTGGTGACAGTGAACGAAAAAAGCAAAAGATAATACGCTTTTTAAATAATACGCTTTAAAAAAATACAATCGACTTCAACTTGAATACCAGCAGGGCTAGGATGCGCAACGCGAGATAAGGTCTCTCGATTCTTAAAAACAGGAAAGGCTACGACTCTGTATAAGCCTGTCTCGTTTTCGCACGACATAAAGACACGACAATATTTTTTCGGTGTCCGCATTCTAGCCGTGCTGGATGACATCTTCATATTTTCTAGTAATTTTGATTTAAAAACCAAACTACTGAACCGATTTATGGGACAACCTCTAAAGTATTACCTACCAATAAAAAAAACATCATAATTGGCGGAGTAATCGCGTAAAATACATACAAAAAAATTACATACAGTCGAATTGAGAACCTCCTTTTTTGAAGTCGGTTGAAAATATCGAGCGCCAGAACGTAATGCGAGACGAAGTAAATGAAGTACTCTTATCATTTCTAGTTGATTGACGGCTTAGTCTGTATGGGGACCAACTCCAAACCAACTTCGTTGTTCCAAAACATAGCAGACTTGTTAACGAATACCAGCACGTAACGGATCTAGATATTTTGGAGACTCATTCGCAAAATTCAAACTGAAACACAACTTATTAATGAGCAAAATAACTTGCTCTTCTCTTTCTATTTAGATAATAATATGACTGTTGTAATCGTTGTTTAATTAATTGTGATTTATGATTGTTTGCCTCTTCAACATTATTGTAAAATCAAATGCCTGCGGTGCTTCCATTAAAAGATAAAAGATTTAACTTAATTAGATTAGACACGAACATGGTGTTAGAATTATTGTAATTACGTAAATAAATAAATAAATAAAATAAAAATAAATAAATCATAATCCCGACTAACAGGACAACGCATTGTCTAAATCGGTTCCGGCACTCGAGATTTAAGAGACTTTGAGCGGATTAATAGCAAACCTATTCAATAGACTAGTTGAATAAACTACTGCATATGGACTGAGGTGAACAGTAACAAGTTCAAATGTGTTTTGAAAAGGCGTAGTCATGAACGCTTGCAATATTGGAAGAATTACAGAATTGCTGCCCACGCGGAAAGACGTTTTATTTTTAAATATTGTTCCGTCATTGTTCCATACTGTTTCTTTCTGTAGTTTCTAGCAGCCATCAGGGGGATTGATGTATGCGTCCTATTTGCATATTAATAATATATTACACCCCGGCTGAGGGGATTTTTAATAACGCACGTATTTTTTTGATTTATGACTCGTATAATATCATAATACGTGCGTAATGTTCTCTTTTAAAATTTGTCATAGAAAGTCTACGGTTATTAGTCAAGTTCGTAAAGGGGGCCATTCCAGAATATGTGATATTATTTCTCATAGCTGTCACGCTCGTTTCAGCATGCGATATAAAGAAAGATTACAGACGACCTTCTCAAAGTCACCTTTGCAATTTGCTGTTTTGTAATTACAAAATTATTTACACTGAAAACAGTCAAAAGTTCAAGACAGCTTTTTTTCAATGATTGGTAATATCAACTAGGTAGGTACCTACTTACAAAAAACGTAGATATAGATAGCGATAGACACTGAAATCGCGCAAAAAAAGCGATCGGGGCACCATGAAGATTTAGAATAGTCTGGGTAAAGTGATAGTTATATTGAAAGCGTAGACGAAATTTGCCAAGAGTTTGCTTACTTTGTAAAATTTTATATACAAACATATTCTACTAATATACATTTACAATGCTATTCTAAAAGTAATGCATTGACAAATGAAATATAGATAAGTACGTAATTCACACCCCCTGATCCTGAATTGCCCTCGTTTAGCGCGTCAATCATGGCTTAGCCACAGCAGTTAGACGTAAATGGAAACTTAGTGTTGCTTAGTGTACATCAGCTGCCCGTCAATCTAGGCTTAGTATTGCTTAGTGTATCAGTTTGACATTTAATTGGCTTGCAGTTCCATACCCCGTTTATGGAGCGACAGCTATAAAGTTTGTAATTGATGATCATTTATAACGAAGAGTTTGTGTGGAATTAATTCTAATATTTGTCTTAGTCGAGGTTTTCTCATTTTTCAAGCATGTTTGTTAATCACTCGATTAATGGTATAATCCTGTGGCAGATAGTCACATTATGCTTAGCAATATATATTTTAGCAAGTAATGCTTGAATTATTTTAGTTCGATTCGGTTTAGTTTTCACATAGATAATAACACGCTTTAAAAAAAAAACAACCGACTTCAACTTCGAATACCTGGGTGACATATTCATATTTTCTAGTACTTATGATTTAAACCAAATTACTGAACCGATTTAGATAAAAATGTATATGGGACCACCTCTGAAATATTACCTACCAAATAATAAAATAATCGTCGAAATCAGTTCATAATTGGCGGAGTAATCGCGTAACAAACATACAAAAAAATACAGTTGAATTGAGAACCTCCTTTTTTGAAGTCGGTTGAAAAATTAAATCATTCTGACGTTCTGCAAACATCGTCATTTACCAGAGCCAGAAAAAAAAACAAACGACTTCAAACTATTATGCGACCACCTCGAGATTACACTCTTTCGAACAAAAAAGTATTTTCATTATCGCCCCATAAATTACAGAGAAATCAGTGAGCATTATATTTTAAAAAAACGTACATACAGTCGGACATAGAACCTCCTTATTTTGAAGGAGGATAAGAATGACCTTACACTGGAGAGGAATATACCTAAGCAATGAGCATTGAGCATCCTACTGAGTCAATTCGTATTATTGAAACTATTCCATTTACCATTTTTCTTTTCTTTTTATAGGTTTGCTTTTGACCACATCCTGTCTGATGTAGGTACCTTGTTTTTGTCAAGTAATTTTATAAGTTAATGATGTAAGTTGTAAGCCTAATTTAGATTAATTTATTAGCAAATCTAATTTCATGAATGATATAAATATTTTAGATATACTTTAAAAAAACATTTATAGCTTCAGATAGTAGGTACTTGTTAGAAAGATAAAGCTCGATGGTACTTGTATTATGTTGACAAAATAGATGTATGTTTTAATTTTTTTGTGTCAAGACAGGGTTACACGTCGACTTGTTTGATATTACACAGTTATTGACCCAGTAAAAGTTAGTTAGGTAAAATATCCAAAACGGCCAGCAGCGTCCTCTCGGTTAACGGCGGTGAGCATTCTGCGATCCCCAAGCCGCCTGCCAAGTGCCTTTGTAACTCCCGCGTGACTCCTTATACTGCTACGTATAGCTAACATAAATCAACAGATAGATAGACTGCGAGTTTACATTGCTATTACAACATTCGTTTCATAATAATATTCGTTAAAATATCAAAATCTGCTTACATGCTACTTCAAAGGAGTTGGGTACTAGAGCCTTGTATTCATTTTTCACATTGTTAGACATCTCTATTAAATTCCCGCCCACGATACCCCACAGCCTTGATGTCAGGCGTTACGCGGCATAACTCGACGGCTGAGTTACGGGCCCAAGTTATATGTTCTTCATTAATTATCTTGCCTTGAAATTGCCACATATGGAACGACACGACCAATTTGTACAGCTTGAAACAGTTACTGAGCTAACGCTAATTACTGGTAGCGTTGGAGTTACGCGAGTAGAAGCGGAAAAAATAGGGCCTTCTAGGTCCAGGTCACCTATTTACTTAGCGTACTTATTTAAATTGTATCCACTCTTTTTGTATCGCTTTTTCGTTTTCTACTCTTTTTTTGCATTTTTCTTTTCTTTTCATTCTTTTGAGGTTCTGAATTCTAGTTTTGTCATGTTTTCGCGCGGGGAAAGACAATTTGTCTCGGGCGCGGCGCGTGCAAGCCAGCATGGCGGATAAGCAGCGACCAAATTCTGAAAATGATTCAAAATTATGTATTGTATATATCCACTGACAACTCAATATTATAGCGCCTAGGTTGGTAGGGCTGAAAGGGTCAGCCTTAAGAGTTAGTGGTCAAACGCAAGCCTATAATGAAAATAATACTAGTCAGTAGCTTTTACTCGACCGAGTACCTAATTGTAGTCGCGTTGAACAAATTTAATAAAATTAAATAAATAAATACTCATAGGCTTGTAATTATGTTTATAACCGGGACTAAAAAAAAAAAAAACAAAAAAAAGTTTCAAGGGTCAGATACAAAAGGCGGTGGTACTTGACATGGCACGCATTTTCAGGAGGTTCCTCACTCTGCAGCCCTAACCACCGGCAGCTTGCCTGCCCCGCTGCCGGCGGCATTCTAGGTTGAGGTTTTTTATAATATTTATGTTTTTAAATTCATATTGTAAAAAACTTAGATTTAAGAAAGTAAATAAATAATGTGATTTTAGCGGATAGGCAAATATTTTACTAAAAAAAACTAATTTAATTAACACGAAAAACAGTATTATTGGCAAATGAAATAACTTTACACAAATTCAATAAATAATTCAAAATGGCGGCAAATACAAGGTAGGAGCGATGTGCACGCTTCGATGTCGGAAAGCAGAAAGAGGGCGGCGCTGCTTGTGCGGCCGCTTTTATACATTCTTGAGCGGTGGGGCGGCGTAAGGTGACACAAAATGGCGTCTCTCCTCTAACACGGCCTCTCCTGACGTGTGGTCGTCCCGGCCACATCTTCACTGGTGCTGCTAGTCTTGAGGAGCTGGTGGACCCTGTCCAGCTTCGGCAGACCGAAGGGGAGCTGGTGATGCCTGGCTGCCGGTAGACGAGTCTTCGAGGACCTCGTCTTCAGCTGAGGACGTAGAAACACAAACCATTAGGAAAACACATCCTATTAATACATGAATATAAGACACGAACAAAACAATAATAGCGACGTGTGTCGGACATAGGCCCAAAGTTAGCATATCCGAGTGGAGCTTGGCTCAACACATCACACGTAACGGACATAGGCACCAAGTTAGCATATCCAAGTGGAGCTAGGCTCGACACAACCCGTAGCGGACATAGGCACCAAGTTAGCGTATCCAAGTGGAGCTAGGCTCGACACAACCCGTAGCGGACATAGGCACCAAGTTAGCATATCCCAGTGGAGCTCAGCTCAACACAACACGTAGCGGACATAGGCACCAAGTTAGCATATCCAAGTGGAGCTAGGCTCGACACAACCCGTAGCGGACATAGGCCCAAAGTTAGCATATCCGAGTGGAGCTCAGCTCGACACAACCCGTAGCGGACATAGGCACCAAGTTAGCATATCCGAATGAACAGCTCGACACCACGCAAAGGACATAGGCACCAAGTTCGCATATCCAAGTGGAGCTCAGTTCAACACGCACGAGTAACTTATGGCAGACATAAGCACTCGAAGTCGTTTGTCACAGTGGGCATCAAAAAAGCGCATGACAGTATGTTCGCACGTACTGGCAAGCTAGGAGGGACAAACGGCATGCATTAACTAAGTTGTTCGATAACAAGCAAAGTCAACTTACTCTCAAAAAACGCGGCACACGACTCGGGGGTCCACTCTCCTCGCCAAGCAACCATATGCTCGGAGGCAGCCTGAGTGGTCTTGCCATACGACCCGCCAAGTAGTTGTAGCGCGTACCGACCATGAGGTAGAACTTGTGTCACGCGGTACGGGCCCCGCATGCTCGAGTCTAGTTTTCCTGTAACTTGCGCGTCTTTAATAACAAAGACCTTATCATCTAGCTGGAAAGACCGCGAAACTTCTCGATTTTCGTTGACATACGCGTCCTGTTTACCTCTATTTTTATCCAGAAGCTCGGTAGCTCTTTGTCTCTGCAATTCTCGAAGCGCTTCGCGATTCGGTCGCGAATCATCTACAGCGACATCGCGAACCAAGTTACGTATAACTGGTGTCATCGCTTCGATGCCCATTAATAGCTGAATTGGCGATGTTTGTGTGGTCTTTTGTTTAGTGCAGTTGAGAACGAGCTGCATTCGCCATAGGACATCGGACCACTTACTCTCGTTGTTAGCGGCCTCGATACGTAACATATTCAGAAGCGTGCGACAATAGCGCTCAACCTGACCGTTCTCGCCATGCATTCCGGGTGTTATAAAATGAATTTTACTGCCCATCTGAGATACCCATCCCTTAAAACTAGTACTCTCAAACATCCGTCCTCGATCACACACAATAACTTTAGGGGCTCCAAACAAAGAGACAGCATTTGAAAACGCCCGCCGGAGTTCATCAGAGTCTTGCCTTTTTAAAGCATAAAACAGGCAGTACTTAGAAAAAGCGTCGATCATAAGTAAAACGTACTTATGTCCGTTTGAAGCGGGTAGGACACCGAGTACATCAACATGCACTGTGTCAAATGGGAGATCTGGTTTTGACCATGATGAAATTGGCTGATGTGGAGCTCTGGGGACCTTTTTGGATGAAATGCAAATCAAACAATGCCTTATGTACTTTTTAACAAAAGCGTGAAGCCCAGGAAACCAAAAATGACGCAATATCAAATCGATAGTTTTTTCACTATTGATATGATCATGCTGATCGTGAAATATTCTCAAAAGGCTTAGTCGGTGACCTTTGGGAATATAACAGAGTAATCTTGACTCTTCCCCAGTAGGGGTATACCTATGGTAGAGAAGGTCATTACGGACAACATAGTTAGTTCGGTCAAGTTCGTTGTTATTAAGTCTGTCAATCAGCGTAAGAGTTTCCTCGTCCGCTGACTGAGCAATCTGAGCCCAGTTTTTAGGCCTCGCGATGTGGCACACATCTACAGGATTTCGGCTAAGGAAGTCAGCGTGTTGCATCATAACACCCTTCCTGTATTCAATATTGAAGTTGAAATCCTGCATATATATCCACCAACGCGCAACGCGTGGTAGAAGATCCTTCTTTCGTTCAGTCATTTTGAGAGCGTTACAATCAGTTATGATTTTGAAAGCAATGCCCAACAAATAATGACGGAAGTGCTGTAAGGCCTTAACAACCGCAAGTGTCTCGAGTTCATACGAGTGATACCGCGCTTCGGCACCCTGTGTAGACTTACTAAAGTATGCCACTACTCGTCTTTTATTATTTTCGTGGACTTGCATGAGAACGGCTCCGTAACCGGCGGAGCTTGCGTCAGTGTGCAATTCCGTCGGCAACGAAGGATCGAAAATAGCCAGCACGGGTTCACTCGTTAGACACTCGATGAGGTACCTACGGGCGGCCTCCTGATCTCCACCCCAATGAAAAGATACTCCTTTTCGTGTAAACCCGGCTATGCAAGCCGTTTTAGATGCATAGTTCGCTATATAGCGACGAAAATAGCCTGCAAGACCAAGTAATTGACGAACTTGTTTTACGTTCGTGGGCACAGGGGACTCGATCAAAGCTTTAACTTTACGCTGGCTCGGTCTAACCTGACCTCCAGAAATGATGCGCCCTAAATATTCAACCTCTGTGGCCACGAAAGTACTCTTCTTCGTGTTGACGGAAAATCCCGCAGTAGTCAATACAGTCAAAACGTCACGAAGGTTTTGCAGCGCCTCAGGAATGGATGACGCCAGTACGATGACGTCATCGATATAGCACAGTACCTTGCCTGCATCGATCAGTGGCTTCAGCGTATTTGAAATAATTCGCTGATATACTACTGGAGCGTTAGCTAATCCGAAGGGCATCTTGAGGTATTCAAAATGACCCTCGGGCGTCACAAACGCTGTCTTCGCCACTGAGTCATCAGATAATTTAATCTGATGGAAACCAGTTGCCATATCTAGACAACTAAAATAGGTACTCTTGCCGAGGCGATCGATGTGATCTTCGATTAAAGGTAAAGGATAACGAGCCTTTACCGTAATGGCATTCAACGCGCGGTAGTCTACGCACATGCGATCATTTCCGTCACGCTTTTTGACGAGAATGATCGGGCTCGCATACGGTGACGTAGACTCCCGAATAATACCTTTTTCGAGCAAGTCGCGTGTAATTTCGCGTACTTTTAATTTTTCGTCTGAAGATAACCTATACGGCCTATAGCATACAGGCGTGTTACTTGTCAACTCAATATTCATACTACCGGTCGTCACAGTACTTGTAGCAGTACCCTCAATAAAATAATCGCTAAACTCGTCAACAATATCTTGCAATTTTAATCGGTCGTCACCCTCGAGAGGCGAGTTGACAGTTAACTGGTTACTTTTGTTAACGAGCATCACGTCCCTTTCGCTACCGGTAGTAGGAATTCGAGTTATTCGATGCGTATTGTTCGCACGAATATATGCTACCCCCTCACGGTTTAAAACGTCTGTACCTATCAGTACCGGCACATTCAAGCATTTTTGCGGAACCACAAAAAAGTCTACTTCAAGCGCAATCTCGGGAAATTCTATAACCAACGTAACAGAGCAAGTACACTCAATACTTTGGTCACCGATACCGCGCAACGCTTGAAAAGTGGGTAGTCGCGAATGTTTAAAGTGTTTCAAGACCGACTCGGAAATTAGCGAAACACGTGAGCCACTATCTATCAATACGTCGGTAGGTACCCCTTGTATGACCGCAGTTGTGACGTCGTTGTCTATTGGGGCGCCTTGCAACTCACGACAGAAGTTAACATTATTTTTATTACGTTCCTCTGATCGTTGTTTTGCGAAGCAACTTGTGACGTCATGCCCGGTCTTTTTACAAAACGTGCATGGACTACTACCCGCTTTATAGGCGTCTTGTGACGTATTTACTTTTAGTCGTTTCGGACACAACCTGGCAACATGCCCGACAGAATCGCATGAAAAACATTTCATTTCACCCGCATTTTTACCATTATTAAACACGCGCTTACGTAGATTGCGGTCATTATTCTTACTTGGAAAAGATTTTGTCGAGGTGTTAGATGATTTTAAGTTTGGTTTGGTATAAATCGACAGAAACTGAACAAGTTCTTTAGTACTCAAGTGAGCATTCGTTGCGGTCGCGCGAATCTGCGGATCGGTTATGCCTCGTATGACAATAGCTGTCGCCAGCTCATCGCTCAACCCTTTTACGATATTCAATCGCAGAATAGAACGTCTTGCATATTCGGCATACGTGGAGTAACGATCAGAGTTAGTGCTCATGACATCAAATAAAATCTGGGCGATATCGATTCTACGAGCGCAGAGTGGTTTAAACTCCGCTTTAAAATTTGACTAGGAACGGTCATTAGTGACCCAATCGTTCATCCAGCTACGCGCGTCACCTTTTAGGCAGTTCGCTATTCTGGACAAACACTCATTATCGTCCCATTTATTGATATCGCGAGCCCTATCAACCTCTTCGCACCAAGAATCGATATCATGCAAGTTTGGATCAAAGTTCGAAATATAATAATGGGTGGATCGTACCTTTGTCAACGTGTGCAAAGCTCCAATAAACCTTTCTGTCACGTCAGTGGACATCGATGTACTCGCCAAAGACTCGGGTGGCACCGGTGGCAGAGGCGAGAATGTCCTTGCCTCGCATGGTGTTGAAGTGGCGGGTACAGCAACCTCGGACGCCACAATGGCGCGCACTGCTGACGGAGATGCCTCTGCGCACGCGGCCGGTTGGCCGCTGCTCTCCAACGCGATGAGGCGCGCGAGAATGGCGCCAAGCTGATCCTGAATACCTTCTGCGTCCGTGGTTGGACCGCGCCGGTTCCGACCTCTATTATTAGAGGTGGAGCGGTTAGCCATTGTTTTAGCACATCACTCAGATTTTAACAAAACTACTGTCGCTACGGCCAGAGCTAGGATAGGCTATGGAGCCTATCCCACTTCTGATTTTAGCGGATAGGCAAATATTTTACTAAAAAAAACTAATTTAATTAACACGAAAAACAGTATTATTGGCAAATGAAATAACTTTACACAAATTCAATAAATAATTCAAAATGGCGGCAAATACAAGGTAGGAGCGATGTGCACGCTTCGATGTCGGAAAGCAGAAAGAGGGCGGCGCTGCTTGTGCGGCCGCTTTTATACATTCTTGAGCGGTGGGGCGGCGTAAGGTGACACAAAATGGCGTCTCTCCTCTAACAGTGAATAATAATAAAATATATATAATATATATATATATATATAATATATAATTATATATATATAATATATATATATATATAATATATATTTTTATAATATAAATTTATTTGTGCGCGATTAAGTCCCGGTTATAAACATAATTATGTGTTCAAATCGCGAAAGTTTAAAAGTTTCATAGGCTTGTGTAAAACCAATTTTTTTATATGTTAAGCATCTGACAATAGCTGCGTGGTAATTAATGTACTCAACGTATCGTACACAAATATAAACTTTTTTTTCTTATTTTTACTCCAAACAGCTTAGACCTGTATACCCAATGATGTATAGCAATGATCATCTCATTCATTCATTCATTCATGTTATTCTTCGGTGTGAGTATTTTAAATATTATGAAGCTTATTCACTGCACTTTTAAATCTATAGAGTTAGTTCCAAAACGACGTATTCAACAGCCGTGACTAGCTGTACTATACGAGTAGTGAGGCTTTGCCAATTATGAAGTGATTTGTATGTATGAAGAATGTTTAATAATTATATTATATTAATTAGTTTGTCACCTCGACTGTACTCCACAGGGTCTCTTGAATAAGTTTTGCTGGTTAGTGTACTGTAGGTACTTATAGACATGGAACGTTTCAGTTATGGGCTACATTAACTTTTGAGATTTTTTACACGGTTTACACGGTTGTCTGTGATTGAAGGTTTACCACGCAGATACTAAAAACAAACACAGTTTGCCCTTGAATACGATAATGTAACACATTGACCAATTCCGTTATTTTATAGCCCTGTAGAGTGTGGGGTCAAAACAGAACAATGAGCTTGAGCAATGGTTTTGGCCAAGGAAAAGTTTAAGAATAAACGTAGTGAAGAAGCCACATGCTATGGTGTTTTCTAGTACTCGGATTGGTCAGCTATTAACGTTGCAGCAACCTCACTCGATTGGTACCTTTGGTTGATGTACCATTAGACATACCTTTGAGTGTACAACTGGTAAAAAATACGATGATCATAAGCGTATGGTGTGAAGTGATTGTTAATGTTCAAGTGCTATCTGGTTACGATAGTACAACCTGTGTGTTGGTTTGGGACTAGATGGCGCTGGGTGAAACGCCCACAAATATTTGTATATATCTTTGTACAATACAATGTGTAACAAAAAGGTTCAACAATACTGAAGGGTATGACGTATTTAATCGTCATTATGAGCAACTTTTACTATGGAGCCAACATCGAAACCGCGAGAAAAAAAACAGCTGTTCCATACAAAAAGTTCATTGACCTTGGACAAAATGTATGGAACAGCTGATTTTTGTTTCGCATTTTCATGGTAGGACCCATAGTAATAGTTTTTCATAATGATGAGTACATACATACCCTTCAGTATTGTTGAACCTTTTTGTTACACATTGTATAAATATATTTATTCATACTCAAGATTATCAGTCTCAAAAAATAACTATCACGTATTATTCAGACTATCTCGGTGTGTAAGTTTTTGGTCCTATTAAATGTTATGAACTCTATATTGATAATAGAATATTCTCGACTAATCTGGAACATTCGGCGCTTCAACGATCGCTTGCAGCGCTGAATACTAAGCGCTCTCGTGAGTTAAAGCGCTGAATTTGGACAAAGTTTACAACTGAGATAGGACACGGTCTACTGAACTAAGGAATATTTCTGAGACCGTTCAGTTGAATCTTTGGTGAAATTAAATTAGTGATTCTGTTAGAAAACTTCTGTTCTGTACGGCCACGAAGATTTTATTAGATTTATATAAAAAATTGTTTTATGCTTGAAAACTTTTATAACTTTTCTAAAAAGCAAGATCTTTCAAGATAAATGACTATAACATTTAACCAACTTCAAAAAAAGGGGATGTTCTCAATTCGACTTTATGAATTACGAATTACTTTACGAATTTATGAATCCATTTTGATTATTATTTTTCGTTTGGTAACTCATACTTCAGAGGTGGTCCCATATAAATTTTATCAAAATGTACTCAGCACTTTTTGCAAAAAACTACAAAAACAAAAAATACATACATAGATGACGTTATGATTGTAACTACATAAGCTCACAACCATATGCCAAGGATAATGCTTTAGGAACAATTTCAGAAATGTCGATAACATTCTTATATCTCATCATCAGCCCGGAGACGTCCACTGCTGAACGAAGGCCTCCCCCTTAGACCGCCACACTGTACGATAACCATTTGCATCCACCGGTTGCCCGCAACTTTTATAATGTCGTCGGTCCACCTAGTGGGAGGCCTTCCTACGCTGCGTCTTCCGGTCCACTCAAGAACCTTTCTTCCCCATCGGTTGTCAATTCTTCGAGCGATGTGGCCTGCCCACATCCTGCCACTGTCCACTGCCTGCGGTCTTATATCTATAGAGAGTATATTGTTTGACATTAACTAGGTTAGAGTTTGAAAAAAAATGTTCTTATATCCACAACTAAACTCTTGGGAGCGTTGCGTAAACAAAATACACTTTTACTTCCCACTAATAAATTAAATAATAAGTTAATTTTTTGAAGAAGAGTAATACCCGACTTGAGTTTTGGCGGGAACACTGAAAAATCATGTCGTTGCATTCTATTATTTTCTTAAACTTGTGTTTTTTCGCGAATTAATGATTAAAAATGGTGGTGTTTTATTCATTGAGTGTTGAATTACATGCACGAGTGTGGGCAAGTGATATAATGTGGTGAAACATGTCTTTTTGTGTTGTTTTCAAAACTCCATAGAAGCTCATAGTAAAGTCGCCACAACTTTACTAGGGTATGACTCGGACTCGACTATGACTAATGTCGTGTGACTTACTGTGATTTCATGACTTATTTGACTTGATTATAACAAATAAATGTGAAAATTCTTAAACTTGACACTGGCAGAATGCACAACGTGCGATGCCAATAACTAAGAAAAAAAAAAAAAAAATACCCGACTTCAAGACTGCATCTATATTATGTACAAACTTAAACTAAAAAGTAGAAAATAATATTTTACTTACTTCAAAGCAAAGAGCATTAGAGGACAATCGACGAAATTATTGATACTTTTAATATACCTTTTCACAATTTATAATCAGGTATTTTGAGAGTCAATTAAATCTATAATCATTAATTAATTCAATTTGTTTACTAGTGTTATTTATGAATTATACTGCTGGCGACATAATCTAAGGACACGATAGGATACGCTTGTGTTTGACTGCTATCTCACCAAAATGCAGTCTACGATGGAGCACGCTAGCTTATAGAAGAAACCGATTCTCACCCGACGAAATATTCGTCGAAAATAGCTAATTTAGACGAATTCATAAGTTTTCTTAGTTTATTTTAGAACTCTAAAAGGTACAAACTGACTATAAGTTTCATCACACGTATAAAATTGCTGAAGCCTTATACAAATCACGGCGCCTTCCGAGACCGCAATTTCACGAGTTTTTCTAGAATTTTCGCTGTTTTTGTAAAACTTTACCCTCCGCAGTACGTGACGTACACAAATTGAACTTATCGTGGAGGGAGAACATCTTCATTTGATAGAGACACTCGCAAGTGAGGAGACGCAGAGACGTGTTACAGGAAGCTATAGGGTTTCGCTTTTGTGTGGTATTAGGCAAAGAACAGATAAATGCATTATTTCATATGATACTAAAAACCAAACCATAATCTGAAATGCTTCAAAGGGTGAATATAGTGACCATCGGTCTCACTAACCGACTTAAAAAAAGATTTCTCAATTCTATGGTATATCTTTTTTATGTTTGTTACCTCACTTACGTAAAGTTTATAATCCAGTTCAGAAATTTTATTTTTTATTTGCAAGGATTTAATTTCAGATTGGTCCCATAGCAAACTTTTTAAAATTGGTTTAGTGGTTTGTTTTCCATTTTGGTTATGTTTTATTTTTGTAAAAATTATGTTACTGCTTTTTTTTTCGAAGGAAAGCGGGCCAGCCCACGTCGACGCACCTTAAAGCACCAAGGGTAGCGGCAAAGGTGCGGTGCGTGCTCGTGCATGGAAGCCACTTTAGATACAAATTCAAGAAAATTATAGATATTTTTTGTTCACAAATTGTTTCATAAATATCTTCAGTTATTCAATCTAATCTTCTTAATATTTCCAACACCAATTCCAGCACTATCAATATTTCATATTCAAATCCAGTTGTAGCCAATCTTTGAGAGATTCTATTCCCGATGCAGTATCATTGCAATATTCAGGCTGACACCGGTTCAGGCATTGGCTTGAAAAATATATTATTTGTAAGGACTGATATTTAGGAGTGTTCAATAATTCTCTCCAAATGATGTCAGTCGCAAGCTGAATTTGTTGGCAAGCTGTCATAGTACTTGAGAAAAAGATGGGCTACATTAACTAGAGAACAATGCATCGTAGTTAATTGGGAATTTTAATAGTGTAATTTACAGCAACTTCAATGTGGATATTGTTAAAGAATCTGGGAAAGATTATTAAGACTACTTCTATGGTTACGAGCATGTGTGGTTCCTATAATAAATGTATGATGGTGTGAGCGTCGATGACGAACTGGAGAGGATGACAATAAAATATTTTTTAAAACAGAAATAGTCGAGTAAGACTAATTTATGTTATCTAGAGTAGTCAACAGTAAAAACTTGTTTTAAAAATGTATTTGAAGCAGGTGATGAGATGCAAATGTTCGGGCGGCATATCCTTACATTTGACGTCTCGAGGTTCAGGGCAGTTCAAGCTGGTTGAAAGTCACCTCTGATCCGACGATTTGGGAAAGGTCGATTAGGCTCAGCTCGTTTACCAATATTGTTATGAAATAGATACGTATCTTGATACTGCGATGACATTAATGTCTTCAATTACCTATTGTTTTAAAATGAATCCAACACTAGATAGATTTTTGTAAATATAATTTCTCCATCCTCTTCTCTTGAACTGTTTGCCCGAACCATCAAAGTCATGGCATTACCTGCAGAAAACCTTCACTAATTTTCAGCCTTGCATAGAATTATTGCTTTAACAAAGGGAGTAGACCTAATCTATTCATAATTAGTACAGATAATATACTTTTTGTTTTATTTATACGGGAATACTCACGTTTAATTAAATCGGATACTCCGACTATAGTTTCGATCACGTCTTTGTCTTGGTGCTAAGCAGGACGCAGCTGCACGCGCGTCGGGCTCTGTTTTCACTCTTTGAAAAAGGTCACCGGATGTGATCGAAACTATAGTCGGAGTATCCGATTTAATTAAACGTGAGTATTCCCGTATAAATAAAACAAAAATGTATCAAAACCACGTCAGTTTTCATAATGATAATATACTTGTTTTATGATAATAAAAGTAAGTAAGTTTAACTTTTATTATGATAATAATAAAAGTTGAAATAAAATGTTCTAAGCTCTAACTCGAACGCGTCCTATCTCTGGTGTAGCAGTTTGCAAACAGTTCAGCCACGTACGTACAACTGTCGTTCAAGTCGTGACAAACTCTGATTGTATGCCACGCGCTATCCACTGTTTTTTGATCGATGGTTGCAAGAAACAAAATAAACGACTTTAATCACACCACTAAAAGTTACGTCAGACAGACTGAATTAAAAGGAATGCAAATAGCGTAGGCTCCCGTTGCACATCCTTCAGATAAAGAATTCTAAAACGCGTAAGTTTATGTTCTATACTACTTACTGTTCCAAGTCTCACCCATTATTCAAAATTGTAAATAATACAGTCAGCCTCCACTGTTTGACATAAGCCTACCCTTGAAGGGTCATTGAGTCATTATTGAGAATAACCATTGACCGAACTGGGCAAATAACGACACAGACAGAATTGGGCGTTGTACGAACTGGGAACTAATCATCCTCCTCATCCACTACGCTGGCCCAATTGCAGGTTGTGGATTCACTAATTTGACTAATTGATTGTATGCTGTTTTTTTTAAGTTATTGGCATCGCACGTTGTGCATTCTGCCCGTGTCAAGTTTATGAATATTCAAGTTTCTTTTATTAAAATCAAGTCAAATATGTCATGAAATCACACTCAGTCACACGAAACCAGTCATAGTCGAGTCCAAGTCATGCCCTAGTAAAGTTGTGGCGACTTTACTATGAGCTTCTACGGAGTTTTGAAAACAACATGAAAAGACATGTTTCACCACATTATATCACTTGCCCACACTCGTGCATGTAATTCAACACTCAACGAATAAAACACCACCATTTTTAATCATTATTTCGCGAAAAAACACAAGTTTAAGAAAATATTAGAATGCAATGACATGATTTTTCCGTGTTCCCGCCAAAACACTCCTCGTAAGTTTTCTTTCACCGAAAAAAATATCAATAAAATGATATGAAAATCAGTACATAAGCTCCAAAGACTATTTATTTGAACCCACAACCTCGCAATTTCTAGTCGATTTAAGATAAACTGAGTAAAATATTTTTGAGGTATATTTAGCGTCGCCCTCAGGCCAATCAGCACAACCCACTCAATAATCGATGGACTAATAGAGCGCGCGCTGTCCGATATTATAAATAGTTGCGCAGCTAGGCTATGTATATTATGTAACTTCAGAATTGCGAACGCGTCTAAAGAGCAATAGAATAAACTCAATTAATACAAAAAAAAACTTTTTTATCTTATTTTTCTATTAGACGAAAAACGGGGCTACACGGAACGGTAGTAAGAAGCCAGAAGTGTGTACTTATATAATAGGCATGATGACTACAATTTTTTTATTACCTCATAAAAAAGCTGATCATCAATAGAGCCTATCAACGAAAACAAAAATTAAAATAATTCAAAAATAAATAAGTTCTAAGTATTTTAATTTCAAGCTAGAGAGAGAGCGCGCTATACTTAGTTATGACGTCAAGCCTCAGGCGCGGCATACAAATGCTATACTACCACGTGCTTTGCGAGAAAGGGATAGAGCATCCCCTCTCTATCCCCACCTAAAACTTTAAACGCTCATATCTCAGAGATTTATCAGCCAATACAATTTATTTTTTCAGTATGTGTAATGTATTTAGTAAGTAATCAAAAAAGTACAAGAAAAATGGCGGCTATTCCTTTGCCTTTATTATGTCATAAAATTGGAAAAAATTGACAAAATTAAATTTGTGCAGATTTTAATGATAAAAAACAAAAAAATAGCCCAGATTTCTTTCGGGCTACCAGATCAACGAATCAACTATAATCATTTCATATCAAGAATTTAATTTCAACTATTTTATATTTTACCAGTGTCGAATTATTGTGTTCACCTTAGTCTCAGGTTTTACCACAGAAAAGCGAAGGCCCTACTCCTAGGTTGGTGTTACGAGGCTCCGAGCCGTGTGGAAAAATGAATTGTTGAAACTTGAAACCTTTTCCTTCTTTGGCAGCGGGTCCGACGCGCCTGCGCCCCTGCGGGCTCCTGATTCTCCAATCAAATTGACATCTTTGTGTTGTTTTGTGTGGTTTTATGTTATTTGTAATTACTATTTTTATTGTACTATTGTGTATCCTCATATCCAAGAAATATGTAATTGGGTGGTTCTCAATTTCCATGTCTCTGTCTTCGGATTTAGCTAATGTTGGTCGAAGGACAAGTAGTGACGATGTTGAGCTGGTGCAGTGTCCGCATTGTCCCCAGGCTCGATACTTTAAGGGTCAACGCGGTTTAAATGTACACATTGGTAAGGCACATAGACCATTTACTCAGAGTGTTAGTTCTAGTCGCTTTGTTTTACCTTCCTCAACTTCTCATACACAGTCATCTCTTTCTCCTCAAACATCCCAACCCTTTTGGCAATACATCTCGAGTCTAAAATCATCCATACCTGTTGTAAAACGCATACCTCGTGGTGCGCGTATAATCATAGCCCAAAATTTATCAACTAGAATAAAAAAAGCCATAACTGAAAATTCCGATCAAGGCTGGGAATAGTTGCTGGCATTCTCTTTTCAGGTTCTCCACGCTTCTTCCTCCCAAAAATCGCTCACCTCAACTTTGAAAAATAACTGTACTAATAGTATCCCACTAACCCAATATGTAATTCCCAACTCATCAAATAATTTAAATAGTCGCCTAAATTCCTCCCATAATTTTGCTCATAAAGTGGAATCAAAAGTGAGTGATGGAGACCTGAAAGGTGCAGCCCAACTTTTATTTTCAAGTGATGTTGTCGCACCAGATACGCCAGAAACTTTATCTGCTCTAATTGAAAAACATCCACCCTCTTTAACACCTCCTCTCCCGCAGTCTTTGGCGTCCCAACCTTCTGTCGAACCACTTCAGGTTTCAGAAAAAGACGTCAAAGATGCATTGATGTCTTTTAAGAATGGTTCTGCCGGCGGTCTCGACGGACTGACTCCGCAACACATAAAGGATTTAGTGTTTGGAGGTACCGGCGACGCTGGTCGGGCCCTTCTACATGACATTACCACTCTTATGAACTTTATGTTAGTCGGCCAAGTGAATGAAAATACAGCTTCTTTACTTTATGGCGCAAACCTTTGTGCACTTAAAAAAAAAGATGGCGGCGTTAGGCCTATTGCCGTAGGTTGCACCTATAGAAGGATCGCTTCTAAATTGTGTTGCAAACACATCCTTTTAAAACTCACGGAAAAGTTTCAACCTTTGCAGTTGGGGTTTGGGAGCAAAGGTGGCTGTGAGGCAGCCGTGCATGCTTTACGCACTTTCATCAGTCACAATGGAGGCGAGGTGATTTTGAAGGTGGATGTAAAAAATGCATTCAACTCTGTTGACAGAACAGCTATTTTGAATGAAATCCAGGATTCTATACCAGAAATTTACAGTTATCTTTGGCAATGTTATGGTTGCGAGTCGAAATTACTCTACAGAAATAATTTAATTAATTCCTGTACTGGTTGTCAGCAAGGTGACCCACTCGGACCTGCTATCTTTAGTCTTGCTATTCACCCCATTATTTCATCTTTAAATTCAAAATTAAACATGTGGTATTTAGATGATGGTACTTTGGGAGGTGATGCGAGTACTGTACTTCAAGATTTGGAATTTTTAATTGGTAAATTCCACGAATGTGAATTGTTCTTTTCTGATGCATTGCCTCTTGACAAAAAAAATGAGCTCATAAGTAAATTTAATGTTTTGGCCCCAAACATAAAAATTCTAAATAAACAAACTCTGCGCCTTCTAGGTGCTCCAATTTTGGAAGATTCATTTTCAGCCTTCATTGATGAACAACAAACTAAATTTGAAGCAACATCTGACCGTCTTCTAAAAATACATTCCCATGTCGCTTTTCATATCATTAGGTTTTGCTTATTCGTTCCCAAGCTCACATATGTTCTTCGGTGTTGTCCTTTCTGGAACCATAATGTACTTTTGTCCAATTTAGATGTTACTATTAAAAATGTTTTATCCCAAATTCTAAATTGTTCTCTATCAGATAAATCGTGGTGTCAAGCTTCTCTTCCTATCCGGTTTGGAGGCATTGGCATCCGCAAAATTACAAGCGTTTCACTTCCAGCATTTCTGTCTTCAGTGCACAGCTGCGGTGGGCTATTCTCAAAAATTGTAAGGCCTGCTTTAGGCAGTATTCCTGTGCTATACATAGAAGAAGCGAGAAATACTTGGAGTGCAATCTGTCCGGGTGAGTGTTTCCCGTTAAGTCTGCGTTCACAGAAGCTTTGGGACGAGCCATTATGCAAAAAAGTTCAACAAAATTTACTACAAGATTGTGTTAATGTTTCGGATCGGGCTCGTCTCCTTGCTACGAGTGAACGTGAGTCTGGCTACTGGTTGCAGGCAATTCCTTCTTCTAACATTGGGACCCTAATGGATAATTCCAGTTTTTCAATAGCCATAGGCTTGCGTCTGGGCATCCCTAGAACAGAACCCCACTTTTGTCGCTGCGGAAGCGAGGTTGATCGTTCTGGGCACCATGGTTTGTCTTGCCGCCGCAGTGCTGGACGTTTACCACGCCACGCCGCTCTGAACGACGTCATCCGTCGGGCTCTTGCCACCGTTAACGTGCCGGCTCGCTTAGAGCCGAACGGTATTTCACGTGACGATGGCAAGAGGCCTGATGGCTTGACGTTAGTTCCCTGGAGTCGTGGGAGGCCTTTAGTATGGGACGCAACTTGCGCAGACACGCTGGCTCCCTCTCACCTCCAGAGCACATCGAGGGCGGCTGGTGCAGCGGCGGAAGAGGCGGAAAGCCTCAAACGGAGGAAATATGAATCTCTCGGCGATGGATACATATTTCTTCCATTTGGAGTTGAAACCATAGGACCGTGGGGTCCGGCCGCTCGGGTTTTGGTTAAAGAGCTGTCCAGACGCCTCGCAGATGTAACGGGTGATCAGAGAGCTGGCGCTTACCTTGGCCAAAGAATAAGTTTGGCCATTCAGCGTGGTAATGTCGCTAGTTTTTTAGGTACCCTACCCGAAGACAGTGACCTTAATGTAGTTTTTTACCTATAATTTATAGTTTTGTTTAGTTCAGGATAGGTATTTAATTTTATTATTTTGTTTTGTATATAGTTCTTAATTTTATTGTTGGAATATTATTAGTAAAATCTACGTTGTATATGCTTGTAATTAAAAATGTATTTTCATAATGTATTTAGTTATATTCATCACTAAGCCGTTATTTGTCAGAAATTAAACATTAGGCCACACGCCTATTGTAAACAACTTTTTTTTATTTAAGGGAGCAACCCTGAAATAATGCTGTCCCATAGATAAAACTATTTAAAATCAAATTAAAATAATTTATTTGCTTTAACAAACTTTGCTTATTCCTAGTGGTTGGAATTTTCCTTTAAGCAAAAAGATGCCTGTGCCAGGATTCACGGGATTTCACACTCTACAACATTTATTATAACATGCTTATTATAGCATTTTTTTCGCGTTTTCTGACCTCCTTTCGGCTTGGCTTAGTTCTGCCGTTCATTGTAATTAGCCCTGTATTTACAGTGGCTGTCCTTGTATGTTCTATAATATTGGTCCCCTAGCGATAGCTCTTTCGTAGAGCTTAGATATTGATGTCTCAGTCGGACTAATAAAAAGTGGCTGCATGATTAGGACCCCAAGATACAGGCTGTGCCGAGTTTGGGGCCCTATGCTAACTCTTAATAGTATGTAAGCTTACAGCCAACAAATAATTTTGATTTGATTGATTTGATTTACAGCTGTCAACACCCCGTTGTAAATGCACTACAACGTAAAGCTTCAACCATAATAAATACTCAGACGGTTCAAGTGAAACTTGTTCAAATTAATACTATTCCCAGGAACGTGTTTCGTGACAGATTTCCGTAACGGACCGAGTTCCAACCTGCTCTATCTAATTTATATTCAACAGTTTGAATCTAAGCTCGCTGCTGGTAGGACTAAACTACAGGGTTATTGGTAACTAGCCAACATCTTCTTAGTATAAACTTCTATAAAGCAAAAAAAAACAGCTGTTTCATAGATGTTGCTGAGACTAAAACATTTTCTATGAACAGCTGATTACTATTGCATGACACAAAAGTTATTTTTTTGTGAGGTAAAAAACTCATTGGTCTGGATAGAATCCTTTCGTTTTTGTAAAGTAGGTTCCGTAGCTTAGAAAGTTAGATTGTTCGTCTTTTTGTACACCTTTTATCCAGTATATGAACAACAGACAATCATAATAATACACTTTTTTTCAACCGACTTCAAAAAAGGAGTTTCTCAATTCTATTATATATATTTTTTTTGTATTTACACGGTTGTATTTAAAAAAAAAGCGTATTATTATTTTAAATACAGCCGACTTCAACTTCGAATACCAGGATAACATTTTCATATTTTCTAGTAATTTTGATTTAAAAACCAAACTACTAAGTCGATTTCGATAAAATGTATATGTGACCTCTGAAGTATTACCTACCAAACAAAAAATAATCAAGAAAGTCAGTTCATAATTGGCGGAGTAATCATGTAACATACATACAAAAAAAATGTACAGTCGAATTGAGAAACTCCTTTTTTGAAGTCGGTTGAAAAAACAACACCATCCACTAATCTGTACATAAACAACAGACAATCAAAAAGACGCCAATTACCAATGTTTGCAATGCTTTGCGAACATTGGTCGAACAGTTTCTCACTAGGTTCCAACCTTATGCAAATCCCTATCTTCCCGCCATTCCGTCGGCGTCACCGCACTAGAATAGTAATGGCCAATAAGATAGAATTTTCGGTCTTCGCAATCTGATTATACGTAATGAAGCGATTTAGTCGCGCGGTCAAGCAAATTGGACGATTATATTTGTGGTAACTTGCAATTTACGTTTCAATTCATATGTGAATGGTTACGAAGTCAATTTTCTACCGACTTCAAAAAAAGAGGTCTCAATTCGACTCTATGTTTTTTATTTTTTTGTATGCTACGCGATTACTCCGCCAATTATGAACTGATTTTGATGTTTTTTTTTTGATTGGTTGGTAATACTTCAGAGGTAGTCCCATATAAATTTTATCGAAATCGGTTCAGTAGTTTGGTTTATGAATCAAACTTACTAGAAAATATGAAAAAGTCATCCAGGTATTCGAAGTTGAAGTCGGTTGTACTTTTTTTAAAAGCGTATTATGATGCTTGAGTTCAACTGCACTAATTGTTCCATAATGGTATTCACAATTTAATTATTATGTAAGAACTGGTTTAAAGTGTAGATTTTTACATTTATTTTTAGCATATCTGATTCGCATTTTAAAACTGATAAAATTTACCGTTAAAATGAAGTTACATGAAATGGATGTTACAAAAAGGTGTGTACCAATACCAACATCATGCATAATAAGCTTTTTAATAGTCCACTGCTGGTCATATCCACCACACTGGCCCAATTGCGACTTGCTGAATTTATAAAAGCAATTGATTTTATTCTCCGGACGCATACAGGATTTCTCACGATATTTTCTTTCAACGAAATGCCTGGTATGAAAATACATACATTAACTCCAAATAGATAATTGGCAAAGAGAAATAATATTACTACGTGCTGGTACGGCCCACCGATTGAACCCATGACCTTACGATTATGAGTCGAGTGGTCTCCCACTAGACCACCACGGCTTCTACCAACATTGTACAAGAAAAAGGGATGAATCTCATACAGGAGCCAGAAACAACAATGGATCTAGTGAGATTATATTTTCGCATTGGATCTGTTTTCAAAGATGTGATAGAAAGATTTGTTCCCGATAGATCCATTTTTTGATAGATTTTGATGGATCTAGTAAAGGGTTGTTCCCACAAACTGTGATACCATAATTTTTGGTTCAGTTTAACTTATCTCATGTTAAAGAACCATAAAATACCATTAACATCACTGATGATAAAATGTATAAAAAAAATTGAGACCTTACAGAGAAATGAGGCGTGAAAACGCCATAGCCGTACTTTCACGGACTATTGGAAGCACTCGATAGCTTAATTAACAACTCGATTTTAATTTCCTCTCGCAAGCAGTCTGGCAAATAGCTGCAGTTAAATACATGGACTAGTACCTAGTGCAAGTGATACATGTTAGTTGTTTGGACTTAGGCTAGTAAATAAATGAATAAAGCTTTAAGACCAAATTAATTAACGCCATCTGTCACATTGTATGGACGATATTAATCTCGGAAACGACAACCGCTGTCCAACAAAGTTGGCGTGCGAGTTGTGGCTGATTTTATATACTGGAGATAAAATACTTATGCACGCGAAATGAAATACAATTAAATGCTATAAATAATTTTGCAAGTTGAAGTGGCAATGGGCAGGCCACATCGTTCGAAGAACTGATAACCGATGGGGAAGAAAGGTTTTTGAGTGGCGACTGCGAATCGGAAGAAGCAGCGTAGGAAGGCCTACCACTAGGTGGACCGATGACATTGTAAAAGTCGCGGGCAACCGGTGGATGCAAATGGCAGGTTGTCGTACAGTGTGGCGGTCTAAGAGGCCTTCGTTCAGCAGTGGACGTCTCAGGGTTGATGATGAAATAATTGATAACATGCCTAATTCTTATTTAAGTGAATAGACATCGCAAGGGCAAGTGTGCGCTATTATCTTAGACGACATAATATTACAATTATACTTTCCATCAGTTAAGCTGTGGTAAAATACTAACCCATTTTATCACTAAGAATATGCTATCACACAAAAAGAAAATTTTACGTTTTCTGTTTACAAAAGGTATATATCACACCACCATTGTCATATTTATTTAAGGCCCAGTCACTGCGTAATTAGTGAAAACGTAGAATAACTTGGTTTCTCTGTTTTGAGGTAAAAAAGAGCAATGTTTTATCAAACATTCCACAGAACACCTGTTAAAGTAAAAAATAAAAACAAAATAAATCCTGGAGCGAATTACGTTGCCGTGAACAATAAATAGCGAAGCCTGCAGTAATTAAGGGAAGTGCACAATTCACTCCGACGCCGACGTCGCCTGTGATATTGGTTTCGGCCATTAGAAGGTATCTTGTAGCGCCGGATTTTTATCTTATTTGAGGCCATAAAGCGGCATCGCAAGAATCAATGCGTGCACGTTTATAGAATTAAATATCCAAAGAGAAATCATTTATTGCCTAACTATCGTTTAGTCTACGTTGTTTGTATGTCTGTCTGTCTTACCTAAAATAGTCTAACAGGATGTATTTATTAAACTATAATAAGTAGTTAGTTGATATGATTTAGGTTTATTTGATGTCTTTTTTTTAAAAGCTTAGCTGTACGCCCTTAACAATTAGGCGAGTTAAATACAAATTAAACTTATTAGTTACATAAACACGAGTTAATAGTTTTTTTAAGATTATCTTTTAATGTAAAATTGACATGATTTTTTTCAATTGGTTTTTATTAGCCTTAAGGCGATGAAAAGTTTAGTAGAGCAAAAATGTGTCGGTCTCGCAAAAAAATACATAAGCTCATAAAAATATGGTTATGAAATGGGTGAGTGGTTTATAAATATAACATACATATAAACAAGGGCCAAATATTTTAATTGTAATATTAGAATCGAGTATTATCTCATTCAATTTCATCCGCTTTAATGCTTTCGAATTAGCAAACCAACGACAAACTTGCCCAAAATCTATTCACGAAAATACTTAAAATTATCCAACAATTTATCTGATAGCAACCGTTTTGCGCCTAATTTTCCAATTACTATTTAATGCAATTATTTTAGACCAAAAGTTGATATAAATTGGATTTTCGCGCCGTTTTCACGGCAGTCACCATTAAAATGGTAGAATTAATTTATAGACTGCGAAAAATCGTTTAACAGGTAATAAAGCGCTTTGGCGCAGCGCTGTCGAACGATGATCGAGGTGGTGGAATTGAATTATAGACGAGTCGAATGGCTCTTTGAAAAACTCGACTTGTATGAATGAGGACGACGTCATGTATAGGTTAAATCTGGATCTTTTAGAACGATGACTTTTTGTATTAATTTTAATTATAAAGCCAGATACTGGTACTTTAAATAGCTTTACAGGCTAACGCGAAATGGTGGTATAAAGGAACACGATGCTGCGTGCCGCTATCTCGGTCTCGCATTGCACCATTTTTGAAAATATTAAACCAGTGAATATGAAAAGGAAAAATAGAAGTCGGTGAAATTAATGAGAATAAGTTTATGAGTAGAATATATAATGGTTAAGAAAAAAAACGATTCAAGCAAGTTTTGCATTCTTAAAAGTAAAACCTATAATCTCATTTTGAGGTACCTATACCTACTAAAACCTGTTTAAAGCAAAATGTTTTTTTTTTGCTGAACCTTTGTAATGTTTTATTATGAAAACTGACGTGGTTTTGGCACATTTTGTTTTACGTGAGTATTCCCGTATAAATAAAACAAAATGCTTTGTAATGTCATTGTCAGCAATTTCATCTGTTGCGATTTTTCATTTTCTTTATTTTACTCATTGAATATGAAAATAAAAAATCGCTGACAGTAATTGTATATCTTCAAAATGGTGATATGTGCAAGCGAGATAGCGGCGCGCAGCATTCTGTCCCTTAAGGATCGACAAGTTGTCGGCTCGAACTCATCGGTGGGCGCGGCTAAAAAGCATGCTCTCTTCATCAAACAAACTGTGGGAAAGGGAGAAAGAAAGATAAATGAGCGCACAACAATTTTTTGTCGGCCTTTGGCTGCAGTAATGTGGTTGAATAAACTCTGAGTTAATTTATTCCAACTTAAGTTATTTGAAATGTTTATGGACTAAACTATGCCGCAAAATAAATTATTTTTGAGTTTTCGTATTCCTTATATTATTTATTTACGTCCAATGTGGCGTTAAAATTGAGCTAAAATACAAGATGTTTCCTGGCTCATAACTTTCATGTTTATTAACTTTTTACTTTCGTAATAGTTTACAATCCTAGATAATCAAGAGATTAATCGATATAATACTTAGTCTTGGACCTACAAAATTACATAGTGGAGTAGTAATACTACTGCGTTTCTATGGAGAAGTGACCAACTTGTCTACTCTTAATTCATTGTACATATTTATTGTAAACAACTTTCACCATGGGGCCTATCCTGAGCCTAGCTGCTCATGGGACACGCGCTACAGCCACAAAACACCGTCACCGCGCTGCGGACTCCACTTTTCATACTCTTTATAATTATTAAATTCGCCGTAAAACGGAAGAGGTGACGGTCGCATGCTTCCGCTTCTCATAAGCCGCTTTTATCTTCAGCCTCTTTTATCTTCAGGCGTACACATAAATTGCGCAAAAATCTATAAAGTACAAAAAAACGTCATTGGCACTCTAGGAAATGTATGGAATAGCTGATAGATTTTTTTTCTTCACATTTTCAGGGTTGACCCGGAATATTAAGCGTTGTTCAGAATGACGAGTTCAGTGTTCGCTTTTCGTGTTAATACTGCTTTTGCACGTAACCATATACAAAAATGTTACATTCCTTTATTTTACCTTTTTTATCCTAGTTACTACATACACAGTCTAGATATGGGAAATTCCTTTCATCGTCTTTTTAATACATGACAAGCAGAATGTCGGCTCACTAACATCCTTACATTATGGATTTTCCTTGGAAACCAAAACTAAATGTGTCTACAAAATAAGAAACACCTACAGTTTTACATACAGTTTTAAGCCCAATCTTATCTTATTTAACTAATCAAATGTTTTGACTTCACGTTTCTAATCCATACGGCCTAGGAAAGGATGACCAAGATGCCGGCTGGCTTTTCTCCTAAGATGTAATAATTTAGACCTTATTATGGTCAGAAAGAATAGGTATCTTGTCTGCGTGCTCCACCTTCGACCACACCGTGTAAGCAGGCAAATTCGTCGTTGAAACGTAAACATAAACGTAAAAAAATATTACCACTAGGTCACCTACGTATGGAAAATTTCCTAAGCTAGTTGAAAAGTGTTTCCACATAAAGTCCGCGCCATTCAAGACAATCAAATAAATCCTTTCATTCAAAGACCTAACAAACTGAACCACTCCGAGCAAGTTCTAAACTAGCAATCACCGGGCTGTGGCTCACTTCTGTTAAGGAGCCTGCACTAGACACAATCCAGATACACTTTAAACTACAAAAAAATCTTAATACCTATATTTCCTTATAATCATAGATAATACAATAATAATACTAGTAATGTGAAGTCTCATAGTAAGAATAAAATTAAGCACACATCAGCCAAAAGACGTCAACCGCTGGACGAAGGCCTCCCCCTTAATAATAGAGGCCGGTGAGGGGTTTCTATAATCCCCACGCTTTGCAGGCAGCTTGGGGATTGCAGAAATCTCACTACCTCTAACCAAGGGACGCTGCTGCCCGTCCTCCGGTGATTCTGGATGCAGTTTTAGGACATACCTTACCCAGGTCCAGTTATTATTGTTTCTTAAACAATAATTAAACTAATATTTTATCTTCGTGAAATCTTAAAATATTATCTCGTCATGTCGCAACATACTCAGTCTCGGAATTACTAATCAGCCAAAAGCTAACTTCTCCAATTACTCAGTGCAGCCACGCCTTAAGACGGTCTCAAACGTGAAGACTCTCGGCTAGAGCTTGGATTTTAATCTTTGAGAAATTAAGACTTATCGCTGAAGTCGAAATCAATAAAAAATGCTATTGTGGTTTTGGCTTTGAGGATCAGGTTCAGATCAAGCGAAAGTTATTAATACAAAGGGTAACAAAAGTTATAATAAAAATAAATTACAGCATAATCAGCCTCTTAATTAGTCATTTTCTGGACAAAAGTCTATCCTCGAAAGGCGATTAGGCCATATCCACTCGCTGGCCCAGATGCAGGTTGGTGTATTCACATACGATGTTAAATTTCTTCTCTGGATGTATACAGATTTTCTCACGATTAATTCTTTCACCGTAAATCCAGCGGTTTGAAGCCTATATAATATGATATAATATCATATTTATTTGTATTACATCTAAAATGGACCTGAAATATAGGTAAGGAAATGCGATTTGTGTAAAGGCTAGTGATCAAAGACATACCGCACAATCCTATTTCACCACTACATAACAAGGAATAAACAGTCAAAGATTATAGTCAGTAAAGAAGTTTCGCTTTATTCTTATTGACAGGGCAAACGGAGATGCTCTATGGTGTATGTGATTCCACCAACCCACAACTATAGACCAGCGTGGTGGATGTGGCCCAGTTGCCTTTCCATAGAAGCAGAGACAGCAGTCTAATAACGGGCTGACTGGACAGGAAATGAATGCGAGCAAGTCTGAAAAAAACAGAAAAAACTCTCCTTCAGAAACATCTCGCATAACGCAAATATTTTGCGTTAGTGTTCTGGTGCCTCATTTTATAAGATAATATAAGATAACAATTTATTGCCAAAAAGTAGCGCTCGTGGCGTAGCTTGTCTATATGATTCTAAACGATCACCGATGTTAAGCAACGGACGGTCCGGTCAGTCTTCGGATGGGTGACCGTGAGTGTAATTTATTTCTGAGCGCTACCGTGGGTCTGATGACACGTTAAATTGTTGGTCCCGGTTGTTAGTTCTAGTTTCTATAACAACAACCGTCAGCCATGTCAGAGGCCTTCGGGCGGCACATTAACTCTGACTAGTGTCAGAGTTAATGTGCCTTAATGTGCATTAACTCTGCCACTAGGGCTGGCCACTCAGCCTATACGAATTTACTTACTTATTGCCAAAAACACACAAAAGCACGACACTTAACAGCAAATTCAGTAAACCTTAAACGAAGCTAAAAACATTTTGGCAATGGGCGGAAATCAGATTTTCAGGCTATATAATAGAATAGAATGCTTTTTGAATTCGCACGAGCTATCCGTTCGATCCCCAAGCCGGCTGCTAAGCGTGGGGATTATGGCAACCCCTCCCTATTAAGGGAGAGGCCTTCGTCCAACAGTGGACGTCTTCTGGCTGATGATGATCTATTCGAAAGACAGTCAGAAATTTTCGTGCGCAAACTTATTTGAAATATTAAAAAATGAGCCCGTGGGCCATAAATAAGAAATAACCGAGGCTTGTCTACTGATATTGCTTGTACAACAGAATATCAGGTAGGATTCGAATACAGAGCAATTCGAGCCATTAGGCGAAGACCCTTTCAAGGGCAAGAGCTTTTAAGGCGATTGATTGAATTTCTCGCTGAAGATTCCGCTATATTTCGGTTAAGATTTAGTTTGAGGTGCTTTTAGGCCTCAGGGAATATTTGGGACAAATCGTGTTGAGTTATTTCAGGTTTTGGTAATAATTTCGGTCTTAAAATATGAACAATTAATTACCTGGTAAAGTAGTAGTCATTAGAATGTCAAAAGTTCAAAAAATATTTGAGTATATTTTTTATTATTCTACGTTTGACTGCCAACACGTCTGATGTTAAAGGAAGATGCAGTCTACGTTGGAACACGCTTGCCTAGAAGAAACCGATTCACTCGCGACTTGAAGACTTCTCGATTATAATTATCGGGAAACACCCACTCAGCGCAGGCGCATCGTGCAGCGTATTCCACTGGTTAGCAGTTAAAGTTAGTTATTTATTAAAAATAATTTAATTAAACACTTGTGCGTAATGCCAACTTTAAAAAAATTAAAAAATCTTTCTTTCTTACCTCAACTTCTTCTTCTTCTCAACTTTATTCTTGTACAATCTATCAAAACAACTTACTATTATTACCATGTCTTACCCGCGGTGCCACTGTGCCGCATAATCCACAGAAACTGTGAGTTAACACAAAAAAAACGCTCTTAAAAAAAATACAACCGACTTCAACTTCGAATACCTGGATGAAATGTTCATATTTTCTAGTAATTTTGATTTTAAAACCAAAATAATAAACAGATTTCAATAAAAAATTATGGGACTACTCCGGAAGTATTACCTACCAAAAAACAAATCATCAAAATCAGTTCATAATTGGCGGAATAATAGGTTAACATACATTTAAAAAAAACATACAATCGAATTGAGAACCTTCTTTTTTGAAGTCGGTTAAAAATAGTCTACATCACTCTATATAATTTCTGCCAAAATTCACGTTGGTCCGCTGTTTCGTTGCATTATGAAAGAAGGACAAACTTACCAATAAACCAACAAACGCGCTTTTTTGCATTTATAAAGATAAATGCAAAAAATACGTGAAATAAAAAAAAAACAACAAAAACTCGGTGTTCAGGATCCAAGAAATACAGCGCCATAGAAAAATGCAGCATCTCAATGTTTTTGAGAACGGACTATAAACCGGAATCTTGCTAGGTTACGGCCAGGCCCTCGCGTGTAACGCATAAATAGCATCGTAAATCTCCATGTACAACTAGGACATAGATGAGAAACTTGCAGATGGATAGTTTTCAAAAATTGGTGCAGAACTTGTTACAAGTCCTGCGTCCAGAATTGAAACCCTATGATTACAACAATTACAACCTTCAAATTCAAAATATTTTATTTTACTAAACATGGGTGAGTTATATAAGAAGATTGTACGTACCTATACAGTATGAAAAATAATAATATTTCGATCACCAAGTTTTAGTCGTTGTGGTGTACAAAATTAAACTTAGTAAAATACTCTACAATCTTCTACCTCCTCTTCCTTTGAGCTTATAACGTTGGAGGTGGCAAGCCAAGACCTTTGCCTCTGCTAAATTTTTTGAAAGTGTGGTGAGTCCCTTTTAGTGTGCGTTAATGCTGTTTATACGAAAATAAATTTTGTTAATTACTGTGGAACTATTTGAAAATGGGTGTCATGCGTGTTTACGTAATACCCCGCAATGATGCACCAATGATGATGATGATGATGTGATGTAATGTAATATGTGTGTGATTATGTATTTGATTATCGCCATTGGCATCTCTAAGCGAGCTAAGTGCTACCCAAATGCACCCTATTTGATATACAAATAGAATACAAATTAGCATGCACTAAATATGACATGATTGTGGTTATTGGTATATTGCGGTTCAACTAGAAAGTGAATTTTCTGTACTTTTTTTATGGGTTCATTGACGAGACGAGCGAGACGTTCAGCTGGTGGTTACCGTCACACCTGTCCATAACAGTAGCAGTGCCAGAATTGTGAACTTGCGAACAAAATAATGCGCTGGACTGCACTGTGCTCGTCACCCTGAGACATTAGATGTCAAATCTCTTCATGCCCAGTAATTTCTCTACAAACATTAAAAACATTTGTAATAACATTAGTAACATTAACATTACATTAGTAGTAATATAATCCATTACACTTATTTTTTGTTACAAGTTTTTGAAAACTCTGAGAAAGAATGCTTTTAGAATTCTTTCTCAGAGTTTTCAAACTGTTCTTTCATAATCTGTGAGCCTGATTACCCGACCTTGCGGCAGATTGATGATATATTTGCGGGTCGTAAAGAAAGGGCTAGTGGAAAAACTTGTGAAGTAATTTGGCTTTTATTGTGGCGGAATTACTTGAGTTGCTTGCAAGATGGATGGGCCAGTTCGTTACTTGTTTTTGTGGAGCACTCATTTGTGGTTAAGAATATTGTTAGTAGCGCTAAAGTAGTTCTAGCTTGAAGTAGCTAAACTAAATAAGTACCTAATTGTATCTAGATAATATGGAGAGATTCGGGTGTAATAATTTTGTTTGTTAGAATCAACTGATTACTGTTAAATTTGTTACTGTACTGGTTTTCTTGTTATCTACGTCGTGTACTTATAATGATAAAAATGGTTGTAACAAAGCCTTTTTTCGCGTGTCTATAAAGCATACGCTATACGGGTAAGCTATACTTAGTAAAATATAAAAGTGCCTTGACTAAAATATAATACATACGCTAGTGAATTGTTTTCTTCCGCGTGCGTCTTTAACACCAAGTGAGACGGCAGTCATATGCATGACGATAATCCATGAAAATGCGATCTTTATAATCTAACTAACACTATGTCATATCTTTAGGGGATATGTCGGTGCCCAAATGAAATGCCCAAATTAACGAAAATTGGTTTAATAATGTGAGAAAATATTACAGGGACTGATCTCTTAGAAGGTTATGTCGCAAGTGAAGGATGACAATTAAAAATGCAATAAAGTCCTTTAGCTTAAGTAGCCACAACTAGACGCGACGCGACGTTGCTATTTATTTTCTCTAAGGAGAACTGTTACGCCTTGACATATTCCCGGCCGTTGAAAGCTCGCTTTTAACTCTGAAGCTCCTCCGCCGTAGGTAGTTTGCAGAGACGGACCAGGGATCGCCGCACGCAGCCCTTGCATGTGAGGACGTCTGCTACTCTCGATATTCCATCGCGACCGGTTATCAGGCGAAGAACGCGGCCGAGCTTCCAAGCAAGAGTGGGCGCGTTAGCTTCTGCTATTAGCACCAGGTCACCGACGCTCAGCTTAGCTGCATTCGTTTTCCATTTTGTTCTTTGCTGGAGTTCCGATAAATACTCCTTCTGCCACCTTTGCCAAAAATGCTGCCTTATCTTCTCAAGGCGCTCATAGCGTCGTAGCTGGCTGTCCTTTTTATCTGTTAGGTCGGCAGTTGGCAGTGCGGTCAGTGGCCTCCCAATGATGAAATGTCCTGGGGTGAGGGAGAGGAAATCATTAGGGGAGGATGAGAGTGGGCACATGGGACGGCTATTTAGGATTGCCTCCACTTGTGCAAATAACGTAGAAATTTCTTCAAACGTGAGGTGGCTGTTACCAATGACACGCCTTAACAAATGTTTGGCTGATTTTACGCCAGATTCCCAGATGCCTCCGAAATGTGGTGTGAAAGCCGGAATAAAATTGAATTTAATTGATTGCTGACTTGCAAAGTCCGATAAAGGCTCGTGGGTCTTTTTTATGAAATCTCCTATTTCTTTCGCAGCAGCAACGAATCCGCCCCCGTTATCACAGAATATTTCCGTTGGCCGGCCCCTGCGCGCGATAAACCGCTTTAGGGTCATTAAGAACGCATCTTTAGTTAAGTCGCTGACCGCCTGAAGATCAAGACATTTATATTTTAAGCAAACAAAAAGACATAAATAACATTTTACCAAACGACTTCCACGTCCCTTGCGATTCACAATATAAAAAGGCCCGGCAAAGTCCAGGCCCACCGAAATAAAAGGATAACCTGGAGTCACACGTTGGGCTGGTAGATTACCCATTTTTGGCTGGAGAGTTTCACCTCGCAGCCGCCTACATCGCACACAGTTGTTAACTGTACGTCTCGCTAAATGCCTACCACATACTGGCCAAACTGTTTCTCTAACAGTCGCTAATAGGAGCTGTGGACCAGCATGCATATTGTTAATATGTTCTCTCTCAAAATATAATTTTGTCAGCTTGTGTGAGGAGCTGAGTAAAATCGGATGCTTTTTCTCATAAGATTGAATAGACGCCTGAATACGACCACCAACACGTATGAGTTTGTTTTCATCGAAGAATGGGGATAGGGATAGCAACCGACTCTTATTACTTAAAGGCTTTCCCTTTTCCAACAATTCATATTCAATGGGAAATGATTGCCGTTGAGCGATAACGCATAACGAGTTCAATGACTCACGCAACTCGTCAGGTGATATTATACCTACGTGTTTACTGTGTTTGTTTCTAAGATTAAATATAATCCTACGCACATATGCGAAAGATCTTTGCAATCTGGTTAAAGACGAATATTTATCGAAGTCTATAACTGGTTGGCTTAGTGTCACAGAATGGACTTTCAATTCTGGTAAGTTTTCCGAATATTTGGCGTTTAAGACTGGCCATTCGGATTCATCCTTTAGTAAAAAACTAGGACCAGACCACCACAAAGTCATGGACAATAAACGTTCAACATCTACTCCCCTGGATATTAAGTCTGCAGGGTTAGAACCAGTGGGACAGTACCGCCATGCTGAAGACGATGTTAATTCATTTATTTCGCTAATACGATTAGCTATATACACCTTTAGTTTAGTGACGTCACTCCTAATCCATCCTAGTACCACGCTGGAGTCGCACCAGTGAACTACTCTTCCCGGCCTATACCTAAGTGAGTCCAGTACCGATTTGGTGAGCTTAGCGGCAAGTAAGGCGGCGCATAACTCTAACCGAGGAATGGTAGTTGGTTTTAGTGGGGCTACTTTAGACTTAGCACACAATAACCTAACCGTGACGTCATCATTCAGGCCAATCGTTTTCATGTAAATACAAGCACCGTAGGCTGCTAACGAAGCATCGCTATACGAATGAAGTTCTATAAATTTAGGCGAGTCACCTAGAACCAACCTAGGCACATGTAGATTAGACAGACACTTTGAGCCATCAGAAAATTTTAGCCAATCATCCTTTATCTCCTGAGGGACAGGCTCATCCCAGTCCAGTTTTAGTTGCCAAAGCTTTTGTAGCATTATTTTAGGCTTTACTACCACTGGACTTAATATACCTAACGGGTCAAATATTCTGAACGCGTTTGACATAATAGAACGTTTTGTTACCTTTTCGTTTCTACCATGTGTATTCTCCTTTATAGGAAAATGTAAAGTGTCACTGGAAGGCGTCCAACCTAGCCCGAGGGTGCTCGAGGACTCGCTGATAGTCAAACTATCATGTTCATTGATGTCTACGTTATCGAAAATTGCCGGATAGTTAGTTTTATATTTTCTTAAATTAAAACACCCCGACTTTAATGCTTTAGCAACAGATTTCTGTATATATATCAATTCTTCAAGATTATTTGACCCTGTTATCAGATCGTCAACATAAAAATCTTTCTGAATAATAGTTTTAGTAAGTTCATCGTCTTGCTCCTTCCCTAACTCCCACAGGCAGCGCGTGCTCAGGTAGCTCGCACTAGCTGTACCGTAGGTCAATGTATTAAGCACGAGTGTCTGGATGGGCTGAGACTCGTCCTCTCTCCATAGGATAAGCTGTAGATGCCTATCATCATCATGTACTAGTACTTGACGGTACATTTTTTCTATATCTCCGGTGAGTAGGTACTTATACTGTCTAGCACGTAGCAAAATCGAAAATAAAGAATCCTGTACATTTGGCCCCACCATTAAGATATCGTTTAGAGCATATCCGGAAGTAGAAGAAGCCGACCCATCGAAGACGACTCGAAGGCGAGTAGACTCGCTTTCTTGTTTGAAAACAGCATGATGACATAAATAGTAACACGGGCTTGACTTAAAATTAATATAAACGCCAGCTGATGACAAGTGACCTAATTCGGTATACTCACGAATGAAATTTGTATATTCTTTTTTTAAATCAGGATTTTGTTTGAGTCGTTTTTCTAGATTTGTGAAACGCCGCCTGGCTAAATTGTAGGTATCGCCTAGGCAATCCGCATTTTCCTTCATAGGCAATTTCACACAAAATCTACCTGTCTCATCCCTAATAGTGTTAGTACGAAAATGTTTTTCACACTCGTGTTCTATCTGACTGGTGGTTCCTTTCACGGGTACTTCCTCTAAATCCCAAAATTTTGTTAGCATTTTCTCGATTTTATTGTCACAGTTATCATTAAAATTGGAAACAATAGCATGATTGCATTGTATATTTTTCGGCGATTTCACTGATGGAATAGGACCGGATATCAACCAGCCTAATTGAGAACTTCTTAATATAGGATAATTGTTTCCTAAAGAACATTGTTCGTTACCTAAAATGTCCCAAAATAGATCTGCGCCTATCAATATATCTATGGGTGACGGCTGATAGAAATTAGGATCAGCTAACTGTATATTTTTGGGCAGTTTTAGTGAGCTGATATCGATAGGGTTTTTTGGCAGTTGACCCGTCAAGTCCTTCAAAACAAGACATTGAAATTGTACGTTAAAATTGCTTGTCATCGACTGCATTTTGATATTACAGCTTTCGCTAACATTGTTAGTGGTTGTATTGCCTATGCCAATGACCTTTAGACAGTCAATGGGATGAGATTTCAATGACAACTTGGACCTTAATGACTCTGTAATAAACGAAGATTGACTACCACAGTCTAATAATACATGGGCTGTAACCTTTTGTTGGTCAGCTGGGTTTGATACCTCGACCATGGCAGTTGACAATAGAATGTCCCTTGTTTGATTGGAATAATTGACTATTACCTGTTCGTGGTCGTCAATAGAAGCGAAGTGATTCGAGGCGGATGGCGGGCAGTGCAACAGGCTGTTATGCCTCTCTGTGCAGTCCCGCTCTCTGCACGGTCCCATCCTGCAGTCGCTCTCGGAGTGCCCTTGTCGAAGACAATTTCTACAAAGCTTAAACCTGGTCACATCGTTCATTTTCTCAACGAGCCCCTTAGCCTTGAAAGTCGGACAGTCATAAATTCTGTGACTTTCATTGCATATAATGCACGAAAACCCCTTGGGTTTTTTATTGTATTTGTTAGTGTTACTTGCGAACGATTTAACAAAGTTGTTTTGTCCCTGTTTATGTGAATTATTATAATAATTATTGTTCTGAGCTGAACGCACTGGTGCCATGGGTGGCTTAGAAGTGATATTGTTATCAGTTTTGTTGTTTCGACTTAAAGATTCTAGTACATTAGCACGGTCGATGAGAAACTTAAAAAATTGCTCTAATGTTGGCGCGTCACTATTAAGATTATTGCGCCACTCCTCCCATTTCAACAAAGTTTGTCCGTCTAACTTAGAAGATAGCATGAAAATAACCAGCACATCCCACTTATCAGTCGGCTGTCCTAAGCTGGCCAAGGCACGCAAATTCTTAGTAACGTGATCTACTAAATACCTCAAGGATCGCTCTGACTCACGTGGAAGCTGTTTAATGTTAAATAATGAGTTAAGATGATGACTGATCAAGATTCTTTTGTTGTTGTATCGGCTGCAGAGCAGCTTCCATGCCTCAGCGTAGTTACTGGTAGATATTTCTAGATTCGAGATTATTCTGGCTGCGTCACCTTGTAAATATGAAACCAGGTAATGAAATTTATTTATATCGGAGATGCGGTCGTTATTATGTATTAAACTTTCGAACGTATCACGAAATTCCAGCCAACGGAAATATTCACCAGAAAATTTGCCGATTTGGACTTGAGGAAGTCTCAAACCCGAGCCGTGATTATGGTAAGGATCATCTACGCAGCATGACGTATTATGAGCGGAACTGCGGCGCTGCTCGCATTCTTTTATCTTTGTAAAACTTTCGAGTAAAGTTCTAGCAGTGGCAATACTCATTATTATTTCTTTCTCAATATAATCCCGCTCATCGATTTCAGCCGCTAGATTTTCCGGATATAAAACCTCTATCTCACTCTGCAAGTCATCGACTTTAACTGACAAGGCCTCAAACTTTGCAAGTTTTAATTTTAATTCAGTCAATTGAATGTTGCTTAGTTCACTTTCATTAGAAATATTAGACAGGTAATTTTTGAATTTAGTTATTTGTCCCTTTGCGGACGCTCTTTTTGTGACTAATTCTTTAAAAAGTTGCTTAGTTTCGGCCATTGTAAATAAAGTCCTAGACTTTGAAATAATAAGTTAAGTAAATTAATTGGCTCACGTTCCTCGTTTCGGTGTCACCTGCCGTTCAGGAATCCGGTTGCACACGATCAGCTGATCTCCAGCCGGACAGTCGGACCGGGCCGGCTCGCCCGGATTCAACGGTCTGCCGTCGACCGGCCGACCGACGGAGTCCCCTTGCAATATTACCGCAAAAGGACGTGCGCAGCAATGCCGTATTTATGGCCTGAAATAGTCGGCAGAATGCGATAAATATTGTATCAAATAATAGTACAACAACGGAAAACTAAGACACTTGAAAACTACGTATTACTATAATATTGTACGACAAAAAAAATGGTTAATAACCTCTGAAAAAGGACAAACTCTAAATAACGTACTTAGTCAAGGACACAATATGACTTAATCTTACTTTATTTAGGATAATAAGTTAAGATACTCGTATTACGAAAATGTTCGAGAGTGTTCCCAAATTTATTTTTTTATTTTTCGAAGGTAGTTATGAAAAATGTTGATGAAAATGTTCGCTAATAATTGGGAGTTTTTGGCACAATTGAGCACAAAAACACTTTTATTTACACAAATGGGTGCAAATCTGAATATAAATAGGTAATTAGGATATATTGAAAGTAGGAAGGACACTTATCTTTGGTCGGCGGGCGGTCGACGGTCGACCCGATGTGATTGCTTTCGATGCACCACTGCTCGAATCTTCGCTCCTGCCTCGTCCTGATCCCAGTGATCGTGTCCTGCTTCAGCTGGATCCCGTGACTTTTGTTCGTTCACTGCAAGGCTCCAGTATTTGGTACAAACTGCTTCGCGCCGGCCCAGCGCGTTGTAGGAATCTCGAAGCTAATTTGCCGTATTTTTCTTGGTCGCGGTTGTTTTCTTTTAATTCCCCTCATGGGCCACCATGTCATATCTTTAGGGGATATGTCGGTGCCCAAATGAAATGCCCAAATTAACGAAAATTGGTTTAATAATGTGAGAAAATATTACAGGGACTGATCTCTTAGAAGGTTATGTCGCAAGTGAAGGATGACAATTAAAAATGCAATAAAGTCCTTTAGCTTAAGTAGCCACAACTAGACGCGACGCGACGTTGCTATTTATTTTCTCTAAGGAGAACTGTTACGCCTTGACACACTAAACTACATAACCTACAAACCACATTAGAATTGGATTGACATTATAGTCCAGGAAAGTTAAGGTTCGACCGGGAAATAAAATTGTCACGCATTCTGATTTCTGGATGCTTAGAACATACCTCTCGTATAAAAAGTAAAAAATCAAGAAATAATATGCCTTATGAAAACACCTTTTTTAAAATTTTGCGTTTAATTAAATTATTTCAGCCTAAACATATTAACGGTAAATAATGACAGTGCTACAATTTCTTCGACTACACGACACTTAATTTGAGTCAAATATTTATGGCTTCTTAGAAATGAATAAAACACAAATTGAATTTTATTTATAAGTAACCCAACACGGCTTTTTTAAAACTCCTATATCAATATTTAAGGCCAAAAATTACTGTATAATTATGACAAATTAAAATCGGCCCTGCAGCATTTTTGGATGATGCATTTCAGTAATATTGTTTTTTCTTAAGGTCAAGGTCATATTTCCTTAATATTATTCTCTCTTCTTCTCCGTTAACAAATGAAACCAACCTCAATAAATATTTGATTACACCGTCATAATAAGTCTCGTAGATTGATTGGGCTATTAAACCGATGGAAGCTGAGGAACCAACCAGTTGGCAGCGCTGCGTACCCAGCATGCTGGTGGCATTACGGACTAGCTGGTAGATAAGCGATGTAGCATACTAAAAATCACAATATCCCAATCTATGTCTTCAAGGCGTGAGTGAATCAGTGCCTTCCTTACCGTGCTTCATTGCAGTCCAACGCGAGCTATAAATATTTTTTCTAATTTCACTGGGTTTGCTAACTACTAGTCTGAGTAGCATTAGATTTTGTAATTCATAGACCACATTTTTCTTCTACGTTATCTTTTATTATTGACTTATTGAATATTATTATTATTATTATATTATTGAATATGACCTGATCGTATAATAATGATACTTATACCATTCCCCCTCTAAAATCTTATCTATGTATTTACTGAAAACAGTGAATAAAAAGCACTTTTAATCACTATTTTGGTGTTTGAATTTAGAACACACCAATTGATATTCGACCTCCATCTCAATGCTATACAATCTTCATGCGCTAATAATACTCGATACAAACTTCTTGTGCAAATAACTCCTCGAGATTTGATTGGTCGACATTTTATGTTTATTTTAGCTTAAATCTGTCTTTTAATCGTAGTCATGGTATAAAGTTTAGTATAGTAAGCAACTCTTGAATAAAACAGAATTATATCGAGGGCCATGAATCACGAGCACGTGAAGGATTCTAACGACTCATGATGACTCAAGTCTTAGAATCCTGAGCGACGCGAGTGACCGACCGAGAGATCTATGGCCCTCGCTTTAAATTCGTCCTTTATTCACTAATTGCATAATACACCATTATTGATTCAGATCACCGCCATTAGATGATTGCTATGAAATTACTGAAATTGTAGCCTATCGATGCAATTACAGTCCCGGCGAGTAATTGTCGTTGAATTTAGTCTAATATAAAGCGATGAGGCATTATTCGTAGCGTGTCCAGATGACGGAATAACAAGTGAGTCGTGTGTCCCGCCCCTGGAGTCCGTTTGGTGAATAACACAAGTATTTAGGCTTAGAAAATTACGGAATATACTGGCCTCTTTTTGTTGTTTTTTTATTTATTTTTTATTATTAATAGGCTTACGTTTGACTGCCAACTCGTCTGATGTTAAACGAAGATGCAGTCTACGATGGAGCACGCATGCCTAGAAGAAACTGATTCACTCTCGGCTTGAAGACACCCAGATTATAATTATCGGGAAACACCCAATCTGGCAGCGCATTCCACTGTTTATAAAGAAAGTGGAATCAAACAGTTTCGTACGTGTTATTGATATACCATGAAACGGTGTCTCTTTTTTGTTGATCAATGGTCTCAGAGTCAACTAAAACGAATTGGAGTTTGTTTCTACCACAGTACCTCGAAAAACTTGCTATTCAACCGATTGTAATGGGATTTTGTAATCTAGAAATCTTTATTTTTCTTTTAGGGTGGAATTTAAGTCCTCTCTTTCAAATTCAAATTTTAATATAAATTTATTGCAGTTTGTTGGTAAACTTAGTTAGTACTTAGTATCTTTTGTAAAATTAATTCGTCTTAAAATAGATAGTCTAAAAATCGGGAGTGTTTGTAAGTACAAGTACTATGTATGTTTGTTCCGTAAAAATATTATAGGAAATTGTAATAAAAATAATACACTATAAAAAAACCCGCCTTCAATTTCGACTATTCGACGATATTTATTTTATTTTGATTTCTTCCAGTAATTTTGATTTAAAAACAAAACTACTGAAACGATTTCGATAAAATTTACCACAAGACTACCTCTGAAATATCACTTAAAACGTAAAAGTAAAAACGTAAAAAGAACCATCAAAATCAATTCATATAATTGGCGGAGTTATCGCGTAACATACATACAGTTGAATCGAGAACCTCTTTATTTGAAGTCGTTTGAAAAATCGCAGCCCTTTTTATATTCTTTTATATTGTTATTTTCTTTTGGTCTCAGTTCGGTATGTTAGCAGCAGTCAGCAACAACTAAAAACAACAAATAATATCTACGCTAACACGTAGGTTACTTTCTAGAACCCTCTAAAGTATGTTTGTTAAGTAACCACGGACTTAGTACATAGGTAATGCAACTATTGTATTACATAGACCACACCAGAGCACTGCAGAGTCCGCCTGGGGAAATACTACACCTTTGATAATTATTCAATCGCCAAGCAGTAGTGCGCAATAATACTAGATAAATTTTTGGGTATGAAGAGATTTTACATCTAATATATCTATAACAACATTGTATACAACATGCACACGACCGCTCCCTAGCCGATTAAATAGCACCGTGTATAAGCAAACGGGTCACCTGGTGATAAGTCGCAGCTCACCGCCGTGCCGCCTTGGGACAAGTTTAACACCAGAGGCAATGCCAGTGCTCCGATCATATTTAGAGCAATTTTCTTCTATACATTTTTTTGAGCATTTTTATGAGGACACCGAGACATTGTCAATTTCCCAAACATGCGTTGTCTGCACCCACGTCCACCCTAATCCCTTTCTGGCCTTAAGGTAGGTGTAAGGCACAAGGGAAACAATGTATCCCCTAACTTTTTCGAAAGCTCAATTTCGAAACGTCGGCCGAATACGTAAATTAGGGAGGCGCTTCCGTATAAATAAAATAGAATGTGCGAAATTGGAATGTATCGGTTTCGTGTATATTCCAGATAGGGATGGGAAACGGTCAAAGGAACGATCCTTTTTGTGGTCCTTTTTAAGATAAATGTGCAGGATGGTATAGATCTGCTATCAGTATGCCCATAATGTAGTAGTAGCTAAACATGGACGGTAGTTTTTTACCTAAAGGTGTCTTGATAGTTTCACTACATGTCGTGCGGTATTGTCCCTTACCACAAAGGGGATCTTTTTAAAGTCATAAACGCAATGGAATTCAGTTTGATAAAATAAAAATCTCTCTCTCATCTCATCTCGCTCATTTCGGTTTATTATTGAATTGACTCAATGGTAAATAAAATTGGTGATTTTAAATAGAAACATTGTTAGTTTATAGTGGTAGGACTCTACTGCAGAGCCGCTTGGGGAAGAACCACGCCTTTGCCAGTAATTCAATCGCCAAGCAGTAGTGTGCATGCATTTCTATGTTTTAGTTTCAAGGGCAATGTTACCTGCAAAATTACTGGGCATGAAGAGATTTGACATCTAATATCTCAGGGTAGCGCAGGATTTTGTTCGCAAGTTCACAATTCTGGCACTGGTACTGTAATTATTGTCAAGCATGACGCTTACCACCAGTCGAATATCACGATTGTCTCGCCATTCCAACCCAAAAAAAAATATTACGACTAGTGGAAATTGTCCCAATTTTCAAGTAAATAAGTTTGATCACGGTAAATATCCCGTAAACAATAATATAACTTTAATAAAAAGTTTATAAAAATAATAAGACTCCACTTCAGTCCAGCCTCACTTAATCCGTACCTAGTCCATATTTCTCAACACTTTGCGATCAAACTTTCCTCTGTACCTTTCCATTATTTTGAGGGTAACGGCTCATAAACCGCGATGAAAATAATTTAACATTTTTTCGTAAAAGAGAAAACTCTTCTGTAAAACCGTCAAATAAGAAGCCAAGTATATTTTGGTGATGTTTAAAAAAGTGAAAACAGCAACGTTTGCAAGGCTTCGGTAATTTTTGGACAGGGAAAGTTGCGCCTGTTACTTTTTTGTTAAAATTACCCGCAACTGCGAGAGTTATAAAATTAGGAAATTTTCAGTTGAAAAAGTGTCGCAAGCTCCTTGTACTAACAGAAATATAATTATTTAATGGTATATTAAAAGACCGACATAGCTCGCAAGGTTTGCAAGTTGAAGTGGCAATAGGTAGGCCACATCGCTCGAAGAACTGACAACCGATGGGGAAGAAAGGTTTTTGAGTGGCGACCGCAAACCGCAAGACGCAACGTAGGCGCGGCCTCCCACTAGGTGGACCGACGACATTGTAAAAGTCGCGGGCAACCGGTGGATGCAAATGGCAGGTTGTCGTACAGTGTGGCGGTCTAAGGGGGAGGCCTTCGTTCAGCAGTGGATTAATAAAAAGAATTAATAAAAATAATAATAATAATTCATTCATTTTTTTTGTATTTTTTTTTATTGATGCTGATCTTGTCAGAAATATTTCAATATAATTGCTTAACTTAATTTAATTAATTACTACCTTACTTACCCCAGCACTATAGAGTAGATAAAATGTGAAATCGCAATTGTTGGTTAATATAAAAAAAAATAAAAGAATAAAGTCAGACAGACTGTCCAATGCAGTGTTTGATTATATACCCATGCAGCTATCTCTATAGATCCTCCAAGAATGCAGTGTATTGCTTGCAATAGTTTGAGGCACATGGTTTAAATTGTTGCAATATTCTATGCTCATAATCTTGAGATAAAATACAGGGTTACGCAATCAATACTACCAAGCCGAAAGGAGGTCATTGTAGTCATTAATGTGTACTACTTTTACAATGGCGCCAACCCTGAATCCGCGAAAAAATCAGCTGCTCCATTAATTTTGCCGAGGGTTAATGTATTTTTTATGGAACAACTGTTTTTTTCCACGAATTCGGAGTTGACTCCATAGCAAAAAAAAAACACAATGATTAGAATAAATACTTTCCGTTTAGTAATCCTGATATCAGTAACCCTGCGTAATTATATTTCTAAACCAAGTATTTTCCTGGTTTTTTCAACTTGGAACAGACTTCGCACACTTGTACATAGCGAGACGTACTTTCCTAAAGGCTGCACTACCAAAAAAATTGTGTACTAGTATACTAAAGAGTCTACGACTGCTAACGGGCCTTGCATTTACCAAGGAGAACCAGTAGAGTCACTAGAATAATAAACAGAAGCTTTGGCTAGTCAACTAATAAATATAATAATAATTTGGGATTTATTGTCTAAACAAACCTGAAGTAGGTTTTTAGACAATAGAAAAAATATTGTTTGATAGATTTTAAGATTCGATAAATAAATTTAAAAAAACTAGTCGTAAATCGTTGTAAGTTACCGGTTAACTTAAAAGCGCCCTTTTCTTTTTAAGTCTAGCTTCTGCAAAAGCCTTATTTTTAACCAACAAACCCCAGAAGATTCTCTGTATTCGTCAAGAATATTTTCTAGCATATTCCGCGTCCTTTTCGTAGGACAAAGTTAAGAATGCGCCGCCAAGTTAACAACCACACACGCTCCCGAATGTTTGGCTAGAATATTATGAAACTTCTCTCGTTGCTTCGAACTAACACAAATAATTTCTCTCGAGTTTTACAACTTTTATAATTTCGGTACAACTGTTGTCGAGTTCTTGCGGACTGCTTGACATTCTTCGTACATACATAGAGCGTATATTATACTTGAAACGAAGACGCAAAACAACCGACATTAGAAAAGCTTAGTTTAGTTCCTCATGAAGGTAATAAAGCTCTGTGAAGGGTAATCATGCATAACCTGTGGACAAAAAAGGCTTTTTGTCTCCAATTGCAGAGTTTTTATTACCTTGAAACTTAGGTAGGTATTTTATTGACTCACTAATTGTACTTTAAATTATTCATTAGTTATTATCTTATCTAGGATGAGCAGCCTTTTTTCACCCTCGAAAGGCGAATGGGCCACACCACGCTGGCCCAGTTGCGGGTTGGTGAATTGGGAGGCAATAATGTACGGCATAATAATGCACAGCATGATAATTGGTGTACATGTACATCGAATATCATGCTGTGCAATATCGTGCCGTGCAATATCATGCCATACATTAATCCGATGACTTAATTCAACATAAATATACCTATTATTATTAATAAAGGAATGACAATTTGAGTGCATAGCTTGAAAATGGGCTGGAACGATTTGGATTTAAAAAAAACAATAATCTTTAGCGAAAGAAAAGCTAGAATAGTTGTCCAAAATATGTAATATTCCGGAAAAGCTATAAAAAAAAAAAAACTGCGCAAGCGACATAGGTAGTTGATAAACCTTAGTTTATAAGCCTTTGCTTGCGGTCCAAGTAATAATAATTTTAGTAATAATGCCCACATTGATGCAGAAGCCGAAACTAATTATACCACGCCCTTTGACATTGTCTAACAAAGGTCGTATGTATATCTGCATGTATATATTAGATGTATGTCTAGAAGTTCAACAGGAATGATGGAATTAAACGAATTAGATCAAGGCAGAATCGGATAATCTGATCTGCGACATTCGGTCTGCATCGAATCTTCACGGAACACATTTGGCTGTCGACCTGGGTATGTCCTAAAAACTGCATCCAGAACCATCAGAGGACGGGCAGCAGCGTTCTCTCGGTTAACGGAGGTGAGCATTCTGCGATCCCCAAGTTGCCTGCTAAGCGTGGGGATTATGGCAAACCCCCCGGCTATTAAGGTGGACGTATACGAGAAGACTGGCTGTTGATGATTCGGCTGCAGACGCATACTCGCGCTGATGTTCTCCGTCGTGACCAGGGGTCTCATTTTTGAATCGTACACAAAGTAGCGCATGCTAAAGGTGCCGACTTTTAAACGATATTGAACCTTATTCCAAACAATATCGTTCGAAGGTCGGCTCCTTTCGCATGCGCTACTGTTGCGTACGATTCAAAAATGAGGCCCTGGCGTGCGCCGTTCAGTCAGATCTGAATCATACATTATGGTCTTTTTCAGGTTTTTTTGATAATCTTAAGCAATCTTTTCAAATTATTCATGTAATTAAAAAAAATATATGCTAAGTAATACATTTTCCAATATTCTCCAAAACACTTCATCTAGAATTTATATATTATTTTTAATAAAAAAATAAAATATACATTCTAGATTCTTATTTTTAATTTATTAATGATTAATACATTAATCAATTCATCTTTAAAAAAAATGTTTATTCATTAATTTTGCGGTTGGACCACAGGCAACAGGAAAAAAAATGCATCTCTTTCTAGGCCTGTCCTGTTTACTCTTCCCATCACGTGGGGCCCTCTCCGTGACTTTCTTTGTCCATATTTGTCCATCTTGCCGCATTAATGTAGTCTACTTGAATTAAATAAAATTCACTAGAATCCCAATATTGTCATAATAATTCTTCGTTTCACCAATTTTTTAAAGCGATCTATTATTAATTTGTCAGGGTATACGAAAAGCTGTTCTATTTCAATCTGATTCTACGTACAGAAATCTAATATACATTATAATCTAATATCAGCCTGGTATATTGTCTGCAGCGCGACGGAATATTAAGCTACCGGTAGCTCACCCGCCGACTAACGAGGATTCTCAATAATCTATTAGCTTACTTATATAACGAAACTACATGTAGGTTGCGTTTCCACAAGCTGCTAAAATGCTGATAAAATACGCCTGGTTATTTTTTTTTATATGGGTAAAATACTATGTAAGATACTGTGTAGGGTGTTGACCGCTTCAGAACGACTTATGAAACAAAGAAAAAAAAACTTTGTACTTAATAGAGCACTAACTTGTACAGGCTGTACATGCAACCCCCTAGACAGAACAAACATAATGTATTATGTTCATCACGTAAATGCTTGTCCTGGTACGAAATTGCATCCACAGCCACGCCCTGGCTAAGGCAGTCAATCGAAGCATCGAAAACTGATCGAAAAGAATCGTCAATCAATCAAAGTGACAGCTGTCAATCCAGATCAGGAAACTGAAAAGATACTTTTACATGCTTTTACACCATAAACGAACGTACCTAGTGATTTATTCGTCATTGTTTGTATTTTTTTATAGAAAGAGTGGCAATCAAGCAGGCTGTTCAACTGATGGTAATAGATAAGACGTGGATCGGCGTCAGAATACTTAATATGTATTCTGTATTTTCCTTTCTTTCAAATGTGTGACTCGGTGGATGAAGACAAAAGATGGATAAAATATTCCGAATCTAATCCATGTTCATTAATAAAACCCTGTAAGATTATGATGCTGTAAGATGTAGGCATACGTAAGATGTTGGGGGTATACGACTAGTGTGTGTTGCCAGTGATGACATATAGAACTGAAACGTGGTCTTTAACTGCTGGCCTTTTGGAGAAACTTAGTCACGCAACGGGCAATGCAGAGAGCTATGCTCGGAGTTACTTTGCGCGATAGAATCCGGAACGAGGATATTCGCCAAAGAACCAAAGTTACCGACAGCTCGCAAGGTTTGCAAGTTGAAGTGGCAATGGGCAGGCCACATCGCTCGAAGAACTGACAACCGATGGGGAAGAAAGGTTCTTGAGTGGCGACCGCGAACCGGAAGACGCAGCGTAGGAATGCCTCCCACTAGGTGGACCGACGACATTGTAAAAGTCGCGGGCAACCGGTTATCGTACAGTGTGGCGGTCTAATGGGGACGCCTTCGTTCAGCAGTGGACGTCTCCGGGCTGATGATGATGATGATGATGCTGGCAACATTACGACAACACAGCAGAAAATAATCCACGAAGAAAGGCGAATGTTTATAATGCTAGTGAAAACAGCGCCTCTGCTAACTACCTTAGGCATGTTATAAGATGCATTACCCGAGATGCTTCCTAGCTGGTATTGATCAGGTTAAGTGTTTGCACTTCACGTGAAGTTTGGTTTCGATTAGACTTAGCTTCAGGTGTGATACTCGTAGCATAAGAAAATTGATATTCAATTGATAGTGAGGACAAAAATAGGATTGATATTACTAATCACACTACATCACACTAACCACACTAATATATAAATGCGAAAAAAGTTTTTTGATGTATGCGTGTGCGTGTGTGTGTCTGTGTGCGTGTGTTGTGTGTGTGTTCGTTATCTCTTCACACCAAAACGAATGAACGGAATTGGATGAGACTCGGCATAGTGATATTTTATTTCCCGAAATAACAATTAGGTATAGGCTACTTTTAATCATCATCTTCATCATCATCATCACGAGGCTGAATACGCGGGGCGCAGCTAGTAATCATTATTGAAAGTTTGAATGTTTGTTACTACATCACGTACAATCGGCTGAACGAATTTGGGCGAATTTGGTATAGGGGCAGCTTATTTTTTTGGAATAACAGCCACTTTTTATCTCAGATAACGCGGGTGAAACTGAGGAGCGATGCTAGTTTTAAATAACGTAATCTTTTTTTTGGCAGCTTAGCCGCTACACACTTATCTTAATTTTCCCATGATTTTATAAAACCTTAAATACAACGAATAAAAAACGTATTTTAAAGTTTGTAAAACAAAACAGCTTTTTATGATTGGGCTCTTAGTCTCACCCGGGCCCATCGTACTATCTTACCTTTGCTTTTGCATCAATCATTAATCGCTTATTAGTATTTTTGTGTGAATAGCAGTTAACCCTCTCATGATATGTCACAACAGCCATTTCCCGCAGTTTACACTCAATTTTACAGATTTCCTGCATTTGTCAAGGGAACTTAGACATAGATCATAGAAATACCACAAGTGTGGAATCACTTTATACAAAAACATTCTTAAAGGTATAGCCAGTGCGACTTCTCTCGTCAGGCCTTGGAACCTGCAATGGTTTCGGCTTGGGTAAATATTTGCGGTACGAAAATTTACAGATGGCGCCACCATTGCTTTAGTTGGTAGCTTGTAACAGGTTTGGAAAATTTGGCATCTAAGGCAGAGACTTCTGTAGCCAGTTGGGACGGAAACCCATAGAGACTGCCCGTATGCAGGTTCGTGTCCTGCCGGAGGTCATAATTTTTCTTCCTGTTCAAGCTTTAAAAACATAGAAATACCATAAGTGTGGAATCACTTCATTCAAAAATATTCATGGAACTTATTCTGTCTCTGTCCTTAAAAACTTCGTCAAGATCTTTCAAGCTGCAAAAAAAATTTATTTATAGGCTTGCGTTTGACTGCCATCTTGCTTGATGATAAACGAAGATGCAGTCTACGATGGAGCACGTTTGCCTAGAAGAAACCGATTCACTTTCATATTGTCTTTTCAAATCTTGAAAACACAATATTTAATCATAAACAGGCAGGCAATTATATACATTTTAATGCAAATCATTTTGCATTAAAATGTATATAAGACCAGCAGCGCCCTGAGTCACCCGCAGGTGACGACGACGAAAAACTAGCCTGTATTTATAATTATTATTCCGGGATATAAAGCTACCTTCCAAGTTTCATCCAAATCCGTTTAGCCCTTTTGGCGTGAAGAGGTAACAAAAAACACACACACATACACACACACCCACATCGACAAAATTTCGCATCTAAAATAATTAGTGTGATTAATGTAATTTGATGCATTGTGGTAAATAAATATAAATTTGGTGGAAATTGCACACAGCGCCATTTAGCCCCAAAATAAGCAAAGTTTGAACTATACGTTACGATACAATACTAATACTTTTTTGTACAATACATAGAACACTCAGACACAGAACAAATATCTAGGTTCGACACATAAATATTCGCCCTGGGAACCCACGCCCGACAGCTCACAATGCAGAAATACTAATAACTGAATTCAAATAGTCAGTTAAAAATATTAATTATACAAAGGAATGTGAAATGTAATCACTTTAACTTCACAAACGAGTGACCATTTCCCTAAATTAGAGCCATACAAACTTCATCCCTTACCGCAACCCTTCACTTAAATTGCTAACAATAAAAGCAGTCACACCCGATTTAGCACCCCATAAAATAACCGCTAAGTAAAATAACTGCCCCCTCCGCGCCGTGAACCGATAATAACGGCAATAATAACGAAATAACGATATGGTAACGGAGTAACTACTGAGTAGAAAATACTATACAGAAATAACTCAGTGTATGAGATTGTTGTAAGTAATGCTGGTCCCAATGGAGGGCCAGGACTGGTAAGTACAACCAGTATCATGTTAAAACAAAAAATTGAAATATGGGTCTTAGTAAAAAAAAACGCTACATAAGTTAACAATATGTCATTTTACCTCTGCGCAATACAAAAATAAAGTGCGCAGTACTAACTAACGCCATTAACCTTAAAATTAGTTTTTAAAATAAGCTAACCTAAGTAAGATTAAGTCGAAAATAAAATTATTGTTTTAAATTATTAAATAGAAAACTACTCCATTGTACTGCTTACTGAATCTCTTATCAGTGGTGTTAGTGTTATTTACAATTGCTATTTAATGGAGCAATGCAGGTTGTTCGATTCGGATAAACTTGGGTATTGAGTTTTTTTTTATTCGGACATAAATATACATACAGTTCATTGGTTCATTGCAAAACACACACAATATTTTCCAACGGCTTGATCTCGCATACATCTGGTTATTTTCATCACGAGCTGTTACTCTGCATATTTTCTACTCGTTGAAGTAACGACGTTGCGAGGCGCTGTCTTTTTGTTATGCTAATAAAATGGGTTCGGAGGTGTGGATGAAACGTCATTTATTCAGTGAGTAAGAGGTATAGATTTGATGATTTCCAGACCATTATTTTTTTGGTAGAAACTGCCGTGCTTGGTCAGTTTTATTTTATGAATTATGAATGAATCAAGTAAGCATGTACCTATAGGATTTTAGCAACCTGCTCCAGAGCACAGGTCATTTTAAAAGGTACCGAATGTCATCGGAACTGAACTACCGCGTATAGAAATTGACCTAAATCCTTCCTTCATTAACGTCAATTCATTGATAACGGTTTAAGACTGAGAGTGGAAAACTTTACATCTTTAAAAATAAAATAAAATAAATAAATAAATATTGATGGACATTTTACACACAGCGCCATCTAGCCACATACTAAGCAAAGCTTGTATTATGGAAACCAGATAGCTTATAGAATACTTATATTCATATTTTTTTCGTAAATACATACTTATAATACATACTACACCCAGAAACAGAACAAACATCAATGTTCGTCACATAATTCATCGCCTTGGGTGGGGATCGAACCCACGCCCTACAGCTCTGAAGGCAGACATGCTACCAACTGAGCTATAAGGCTGTTTAACACTCTTACTGTTCATCATCACGCGGATAGTGAATACTGAACAACACTCCTTTACATTTTTAAATATTGTGAAGATAGTCCAATCTTTCACATGATTCACTGCATTCTGCGTCAAGCTTTCTTAAGCCTCCTTTTCGTGATATCACATATTACATTTTGCTATAACTTCCTGAAACCCGTTGAATGTTATGAAGTAAGTTTCCTTGCTCATTTTCATATCAATAAAGAGACGTCAAATTTTGAAGGTTATTGCTGAGATGGCTTTACTTACACACCATTACTCTCCAACCTTAAGCTATGGTATACTTACTTGGCCTATTTTTGCCTTACAACTACCATTGGACTTCCAACCTTCTGTTGTAAAGCTATAGAGCTGATTATCGTAAGTCTGGTGTCTAGATGAATATTTATGGTGATCAGGGTTGTATTTTTACAGCGTGTTTTTATAATCCTGCTTTATATTTCGTTCTGATTTCCTTCGTTCCGTGTTATTATGTATAGGTATCTAAGGATACGGATGACGTTAGTTTTGGTAGATATAATTTGTGATACATTATTTTTTATGTGATATTTTTTTATCGGAAACTGAGTCGTGGTATCTGGAAATTATCCGCGTTTCGGGCTATTTTCTTGTTTTTTGATCTTATGTTGGAGAGTGTGTGACCTTTTTCGTATTAGATTTGAATGTCTTTAGGTACCTATGTTTGGTGACATCTCTGGAATTCGTACACATGGTATTTGCTTTTAATTCCATTGGTGAATTGAAACGATTGAAATGTATTTTTTTTACTAATATTACACGTATTACTATATTACGTTTTGTAGAGCTAAATAATCTAGTTAATGCATATTCTGTCGGCCTAAAAATACTTTTACGTAGCACAATGACTATATTAGCGTAAACAGGGTAAATTTTGATTAAACGGTAACCTCTCGCTGGTAGAGTCCTAACATTTTAAACTAAGCCACTGTTGGAAATTATAGATACATACTTTTAGCCTATATATATATATATATTAGGTCTTTACCTATGAAATTGCCGTTTTGTATGGAATAAGTGAAAGTACTAATTTTTTTAAACTTTTTTATTTCTGTTATTCAAAGTAATCACCCATGCAATCGACGCATCTTTGCCAACGAATTGGCAGTTTATTGATGCCCTTCATGTAAAAATTAGCTGGACGGGGAGGCAACAAACTCTTCAAAGGCATTTTGTACTGCCGCTCGGGAATTGAATTTTTTACCCACTAAAAAGTTATCTAAATTTTGGAAAAAGTAATAGTCGGTAGGTGCAAGGTCTGGTGAGTATGGCGGATGAGAGAGAGCTTCCAACCCCAGCTCTTGCAGCTTGGAGACTGTCTGTAGCTGCAGCGCGAGGCAGGTCTCGACGCGTACGTTGCGCTGGCGATCGTTCAAGTTCGTGGGGCACCCATCTATCAAGTTTTTTTACCTTGCCTGTTTGTCGCAAATGGATCAAAATTGTTTTGATGCAAACATCAAAAGCTGCTACTAGCTCAGCTGTAGATTAAGTTTCGTCAGCTTCCACAACCGCCTTTAATTCATCATTGTTGACCAAAGTCTCCAGACGACCACGAACTTCATTTTTCAAGTCAACATTTTCAGAACGGAACCGGGAAAACCAATAACGGGTTGTGCGTTCGTTTGTACAGTTCTCTCCGTAAACGTTTTTGATGTTACGTGCCGTTTAGGTCGCGTTGGTGCCACGACGGAACTCATATTCCATAATTACACGAATTTTTAAAGTATCCATTATGACGAAAAATGTTCAAATGTAATGAAAATACAACGCTAATCAATAAACAAAAGACTGAGTTTGTAAAAATAATGTCATGTTTTTAAGACAAAATTAATTTGATATCAGAATACAAAGCCATTCCAAACTTTTTTTCTATTTGAAATGACCAGTACTGAAGAACGGCAATTTCATAGGTAATTAATTTGATATCAGAATACAAAGCCATTCCAAACTTTTTTTCTATTTGAAATGACCAGTACTGAAGAACGGCAATTTCATAGGTAAATACCTATTATTTAATGATTACATTTTAAAGTATGAACCTTCGTGGATCCCTGTCCCCCACACTACTTCATCATCAGCCCGGGGACGTCCACTGAACGAAGGCCTCCCCCTTAGACCGCCACACTGTACGACAACCTGCCATTTGCATCCACCGGTTGCCCGCGACTTTTACAATGTCGTCGGTCCACCTCGTGGGAGGCATTCCTACGCTGCGTATTCCGGTTCGCTGTCGCCACTCAAGAACCTTTCTTCCCCATCGGTTGTCAGTTCTTCGAGCGATGTGGCCTGCCCATTGCCACTTCAACTTGCAAACTTTGCGAGCTATGTCGGTAACTTTGGTTCTATGGCTAATATCCTCGTTCCGGATTCTAACGCGTAAAGTAACTCCGAGCATAGCTCTCTCCATTGCCCGTTGCGTGACTCTGAGTTTCTTCAAAAGGCCAGCAGTTAAAGACCACGTTTCAGTTCCATATGTCATCACTGGCAACACACACTGGTCGTAGACCCTTGTCTTCAGACACTGAGGGATTTTGGACGAGAAGATATTACGCAATTTCCCGAACGCTGCCCTTCCGAGTTGGATTCTTCAGGCGACCTCTTTGTCGAAGTTGGACCTACCTAACTGAACAATTTGTTCAAGGTAGTTGTAGTGGTCAACAACTTCGAGAGTATCGTTCCCAACGACAACCGATACGGGCACAACATGGACATTGGACTTGATCTTTGTCTTGTCCATGTTAATTTTAAGACCCACCTGTTGGGAAACATTACTGAGGTCGCTGAGCATAGTATTGAGGTCCTTAAGCGACTCTGCTATGATGACTATATCATCGGCAAAGGGAAGGTGAGTGATGTATTCGCCATTAATGTTGATGCCGAATCCGTTCCAGTCCAAGAGCTTGAAAACGTCCTCCAATGCGTTCGTGAACAGTTTCGGAGAAATAACGTCTCCCTGTCTCACGTCTTTCTGCAATTGGATTCGTTTCGTGCTCTCGTCCTGCAACCGGATTGACATTGTGGCGTTTCTATACGAACACTTCAGCGCTTCGATATACCTATAGTCGATATGACATCGCTGGAGGGACTGCAACACCGCCCAGGTCTCGATTGAATCAAAAGCTTTTGCATAGTCCACAAACGCTAGACATAACGGCCGATTATACTCCTCAGTCTTCTGTATTATCTGGCGAAGCGTGTGGGTGTGGTCTATGGTGCCAAAGCCTTTACGGAAACCGGCTTGTTCGGGAGGCTGGAAGTCATCAAACCTGAGTTCGAGTCGGGTCGTAATGACTCTCGAGAACAGCTTGTACACATGGCTCAGGAGTGAGATGGGCCTATAGTTCTTCAATAAGGTGTTATCTCCTTTCTTAAAGAACAGCACCACCACACTCCTGTGCCATGCTTCAGGCGTAGTACCTTCGTGAATGACGGAATCGAATAACTTCTGGAGGACTAAAAGTACCGGTTTACCACCCGCTCTCAGTAGTTCTATCTTTATTCCATCCTCACCTGTCGCCGTTATTCTTAAGCTGTCTGAGAGCCATTCTAATCTCGTACAGGCTGACGTCTGGGATATCTTCAGTGTAGTGTCAGGTCAGTTTAGCTCTTGTGTCCCGAGCATTACTGACAATGGGTTGCCGTGTTGAGGTGTACAACTGTCGATAAAACCTCTCGAGCTCTCTCAGAATCTGTGGCTTCGACGAAATGATACACCTTCGATCTTCAGCTTCGTCATTTGGCTTTGCCCAATAGACGAATTCCTTGCGAACACTTTCGAGCCCTGGTTCCGCTCAATTGCTCAATCGCCTACACTATAGCTCTAAGCAGACATATTATCCACTGAGCTATAAGGCAGTTGTAGGACTAAAAACTGTGATATTATTTCGAGCGGTTTCTTCTAGGCAAGCCTGCAGCGCGAGTACCGTTCTATGTCGTTAAATTTGACCTGTCGGTATAACAGATTTATTTAGGAGTATACCGTTTTTTTATCGAATTTTACCGATTTAAATGTCAAATATGACGATCGCCAAGAACGGTACTCGCGCTGCTGTTTATTGAAGACCACATCTTTGCTTAACATCAGGCGAGATGTCGAGCAAACCAATTACCTGAACCTTACCAAGACCTAAACAAGAATGACTAGTCTGCTTGGATGATACAGTTTCATTTGTAGTAACATTTATGACAGTACGTCCCTAACGTCACATGTTCAATCATAAACCTATAACGCTAGACGCATGACCCTCGAAGAGCGATCCCACACATAATGGCGGCATTACAATGTGATCAAATTAATCAACGCAACTAACCGCGATGTCCTGCAGCCGTTTAGTGCGGCAATAAAACTGATATTACGGCTCGGCCGATACGGCCCGGGGTGGTACTAAGGGCTGGAAGCTTAGGAGCAAGCCACATAAGATCTCGCGACGCCGCAAACATGGCGCGGGCTTTCCATTCCAATCAAATTTCGTACAAAACGCCCGAAAATAAAGTCGCAATTTGAACGCACCGAATGGTATGGAATGGACGCACGTAAGGCGCGCCTGACCTGATTTACAGTTGCGACTTTATTTCCGTGCGTTTTGTACGAAATTTTAATGCAATGGGAAGAATCCCGGGAGAGAGAGCTAGATCCTCCAAGCTCCCGGGCTATGGCGGCGCCAGATCTTATGTGGCTTGCGCCTTACAGAGTGCAATTCTGAAAAATACATTTTTAAAGCGCGTATTACAGCTACTTCTACTGGGAGTAAATATAATTCACAATACAGAAATAGCAATTGGAGAGGACAAATGCCTGTGTCAGTTATGCAATCGGCAACCAGTAGTGTCGGTCTACCAAGTTACTGGGTAAAAAAAAAAAAAAAAAAATATCTCAGGTTAACGGATGTACGTAGTGGCCAGTAGTAGCGCCCCATAAGGCCTCGCCTCGCTTAATGCTAATCTCCTTAATTTATCCGAACCGGAGATTCTCGGGATTAAGTGATTTAAGTTCAAGACTGCCGTCTTTGGGAGTTTCCCAGGAGCAGTGAGGGCAAGATTATGATTTTGGAAATCATTCATGGTACGATTATTTTGTGTTCTTTCTCTAGCCTTTGCCTTTGCCTTTTTTAATAATAATAATGACATTTAAAATTTTGTGACATTTTAGGACAGTTTTTTGTAAAATATTTTGTATTTTTGTATTTGCTACACTATATGGGTCTCGTACCTGAAATAAATGAATTTGAATTTGAATTTGCTATATAGTTGCTTTAGGAAGACATAGTATTATAATTATATTTGGATGAGAGTAAATAAAAATATATAAAAGCAAAAAATTTACGATGTAGGTGTTCGAGTAATTTGAATCTAAACCAAATTTTAATCGGAGTAAATTAGAATGTACCTTCATAATTTGAGTACTCCGCGTATACATAATTCCAAGAGATTGAAACCGAAATTCATCGCTGGCTAAGTGACGTGTTTGTCAATTATTTGGCGTATCTGTCATTAAAATGTAGCTTATATAATACAGCAACAGTTTTATATCTTTACAAACTATAATCATTGTTAAATTCGCCTTGGTAAACGATACCTGCCTGCTACAATTACCCTTCCCATGCTTCACCCCGAAATTCATAAACTTTTACGACACGCACGTCTCAGCCTTATGACGTCATCACTTCCGTCAATGCTCGGGTGTTTCCGTCAACATTCGGCTCGTAAATCGGAGTGTAAGCTAATATCGTAGACAGTAAACGCGTGTAAAGACCTGAACCACCTCCGATGTCGTTAGGGTTATTAGCAACTCGCAGGCTAGGAGCGAGAGGTAAGCTGAAGCGATATTTAAAAAGTAAATTTTCTAGCGTAATAGCAAAACTTTTTACCTGGTAACAAATTAAACTTTTAATAAAATAAACCTTGTAAGAAAATACATTTATTTTAGTGTAAGTTTGAGTATATTGTATAGTCCTCCCCAATATAAATTCAGTTGCATGTCAACTTCGTTAGTGAGCGGTTGTGCCGCTAGAGAGCATTCAAATAGTAGTACACAATATATTGACACGCCGATGCTAGAATAAACTTGCCTTACCTTAGATTACTTGTCTTACATATAATAGCAGGGATAATATGGCAAATATGTACAGGGGAAATGGTGATAGGCAACTAATTGGGGATGAGAGAGTCAAGTTTTACAGCAGGCTACTGAAAAAATAAAAATCGTACTTTTATCAACCGAATTAAAAAAGGAGGTTCTTACGTCTTTATGTTTTTTTTGTTTAATAATAATAACAACAAACATCTATGTTCGCCACATAAATGTATGCCCTTGGTGGGGATCGAACCCACGCCCTACAGCTCTGAAGGCAGGCATGCTACCAACTGAGCTATAAGGTTGTCAAATGTGTCACGGTGTTTATATGTTACGTGATTACTCCGACAATTATGAATTGATTTTAATATTTTTTTGTTTGGTAGGTAATACTTCAGAGGTGGTACCATATAAATTTTATCGAAATCGCCTAAGTAGTTTGGTTTTTAAATCATAATTACTAGAAAATATGATGTTGTCATCCAGGTCGTTTCCGAAAACGAAGTAACTTTTTTTTTAAATGCTTATTTTTATAATTAGCGAAGATACGGTCTGCGATAGAGCACGCTTACCTAGAAGTAACGAATTCACTCGCGACTTGACTAATTGGTCTTTCCCCGCGCGGACGTGATATAGCTAGAATATAGATACGTATATCTCGTTTTCGAGGGGGAAAAGGAGTCTATAGACGTTTACCACCACTGTAGAGAGAATGGTCCTACTTCTTATTTACCACGGCTAGGGTGCTAGGCGGGCTGATAGTAACTATATCGGGAAACATCCACTCGGGCAATGGATTCCACAGTTTAGCAGTATGCATAAAAATGGAATCAAACCGCTTCGTTCGGGCTTTGAGCATATTATTTAGAAGGCTTAAAGGTATTACAACGTATTCAGGGGTGCTTGTAAACTATATTATTGTCTTTATTTATCCGCCACCTCTCAACACTAGGTTTATCTAAACATTAGCTCGCTTATTGCTAATATGCCTCTGGCTTAGGAACCAAATAAGCTAGCTCAGCGATTTCACTCTCGCAACTACAACACAGTCTTTACCAATACCCTGTCAAAATTACAAATTTTCACACTTCATTGAAAACTATACGTAACTTTACAGTTTTGAAAGCGACAAGGTACTTCAAAGTGTAGTTATTTGGATGTATTGTTTGGTTTGGGTTAGTAACCTTCATAAAGTTAAGATTACCATTTCTGCGGGTAGAATGGAAAGCCTCAGCTGGTATTAACCAGGTTATTGGAAATGATAGGGTGTTTCTGCTTAGCCTGTGTTTGGGTAGGCCTTTAGGTTTTGGACGTTAAACCTCTATTCTGAAACTAGTACTTACACTTACAAGCACTTAACGCGAGGGCTTGAACCAGGCGTTATCGTAAAGGGTTAGGTCACCCGCATTGGAAAGGTTTAATGGATAATGTCACATTATGAAGCCTTTAAAGAACTCTACTAAACCCAGATTTTTCTAACCTATGTCTAAAAATAAAGCAAACTTTTTAATTTCTGACCAAATAATATAATTATAATAAAAATGTTGTGTTGAGGCGATTCTCACCCAGGACAAATATTTATGTGACTTACATAGAATAGTGTTTATTCTGTGTATGGGTGTTGTAAATTATTATCAGCTATTTAGTAACAAGCTCTACTTAGTTTTGGGGTAGATGGCGCTGAGTGAAATTTCCACATACCATATACGTATGAATAAATCGCGTAATTACGTTGCAGCCACGCACTAACATTTTGCTGCAATACTGACGGATTATCTTTGCCTCGCTTGAATAGTTAGTTAGGACTGGTTAGAAACCTAATCCATAGCTCAGCCCGTGACATGGAATATAGGAGTGCATATGTAAAATAACCATCGGCAATCGATTAAGGAACCATTTCCAACACGGCCTAAGTTACAAGCGATCTGCAGAATCTTACCATTCGACGACTTTAATGAACGAGAAAATGTATGCGACGCTTGATCAAAATTCTTGCAATTCTTGCAAACATTGTCTTTCAGCGTGCCAGTGCCGCCAGCATGCTGAGTGCGCTGCCGACTGATAGTGGATCTTTTGACTTTTATCAGTCTGGATTACACATTTTTGTATAGTGGATTAAGTAAGGTATCTAGCTAAGGTAACCTATTAGTTAGATGTTGATTTAAGTGACCAAGATTCCTATTAAATCAGTTCACAAAATAAAGTAGGAAATAATAAATAGCAGACGTTATAATATAAAACTATACTTGCTGGTGTTTCCTGACACTTTTCCCTTAAAAATACTAATTATAATAATGTACTTACTTGGGTTTTCATACATCATTATGATTGTTCACTCAATCACGCAAAAATGGCTTAACAGACTTAGATGAATATATTAGAAATAGCGGAACCTTATACCTAAGAATAACATATAGACAATTTTTTTCCAAGAAATCGCAGGTGAATTTTGGGGCACTGCAAGTGTGTTGAAAATTTGTGATCAATAGGAAATCGAAAACAACCAAATAAAGACCTTATATTGGTCAATAAAATATTTTTACACTTACCTTAGTGTAACACAGTGTCGATTGATTTCTGGTCTAAATTTTCTTAAAGAACATACTCTATGCAAGTGACTAAGAATATCTTAGCCAACATCAAATCTGTAAGTACATTTAATTTAAAAAAAATTGCATCAAGGGCTAACAATCCTAAAAATAAAGGGTTGAAAAGAAATCGCCCAGATAAAAGCTCAATTTCTATTCACACCTCCATAATAAACAAAGCGCCTAAGAATTTACCATTGAATATCGTGGACCCCTGCTTTGTTCCACGCAGAGAGGGTAGTAAATTCCACGGGAGCCCTCGAAGTAGGTCAGCGGAGAACAGGTAGACATGTCACCGGATTATCTAACGTGATGAGCGGTGACGGTATTATAACACGACGGAACTAAAAGATTGATTAATTACAATTAATAATGAAAAGAGAATTTTCTATTTATTTTGAAATAGGGTTATGAAATTTTTGCTTAGTTGCCAAAACACATTTTATGAGATTATTCACAATATTCATTTGTGTCAATTACAATTCAGTTTAAAGTAGGCACACCACGTTCTATGTCAATTAATTTAGAATAATAATATTAAACTAAATAATGTCATTGTCATCATTGTCGGCTGTAGGACGGTCATGAGATTTACTATCAAGGAACTCTTTGAGACTAATTTATTAGAGCATGTACGCATGCATTGAGAAGAACAAGACACTCTCGGGAATCATAAGATATTATACAGTCTGTTCATTACCAATAGAGCGGTACCCAGTGTTATAAAAACAAAAGGAATTCCGGATTTAAGATAGACTAGACTACTGTCCTAAAACTGCATCCAGAACCGCCGGACCAGCAGCCACCAGCAGCGTCCCCTTAGTTAACGGTGGTGACCTCTGCGATCCCCAAGCTGCCTGCAAAGCGTGAAGATTATGGCAACCCCTCCCTATAAAGGGGGGGCCTTCGTCCAGCAGTGGACGTTTTCGGCTGTTGAAGAGACTAAATTTTGGAAATAATGTACAGGACAACTTATAAAATCTAAAAAAGTTTGAACCTGCTTTAAACTGATAAACGATGGCGAAGAATTAATGTTCTTGAGCGGTGACTACGAACCGGAAGGCGTCCCTTTAGCTGGACCAACGACATTGTAAAAGTCGCGGGCAGTCAGTGGATGCAAATGGCAGGTTGTCGTATAACAGTGTGGCGGTCTAAAGGGGAGGCCTTTGTTCATGATGATGACCTGCATGGATGCTTTCATCCATAATTATTACAGGTCTTAGATGGAGCATGTTTATCTAACATAATATTAGGAATAGATTTACTTTACTAAATAAATTGGTTTCAGAACTGGATTTCAAATATTGGTTGAAATGTTACCGCTTAATTTACTGTTTATTATTTAATTTTTGGTGTACATGAACTCATTCATTTGCAAAGCAGTTCTCCATATTGGACACAAACCGAATACGGTTTCAAATGAAAAGTCGACGAAAACAAATATTTAATTCGCAAGAACTGTGAAAAAAATTGCCAAACCTTAAAGAACCCTATCTCGGAAAATTTCAACATAAATTATTTTTGCTTTTCAAGAAAGATTCTTACAATTTTATTGTGAGAAGGAGTTAGAATGTGGCTTGTTCGATGGAAAATAAACTAAGCTGGTCGCTCGAGCTGCGATATGTAACTTTGGCGCTATTTTTCTTGGAAACTTTGTCTGGAGAGAAATAGGAGAAAATGCTTTTACTTCCATCAGAACAAAACGGTTGTAGTTGGCATAGTTGCCATGGCCTTATGTTTAAACAATAAAGTACAACTTAGAATGTTGTTAGAGAGTTCTGGTAACCGCTGCAGATGGACATGTTCAAGAAATATCTCTGACGATCATCTGAGCGTCTTGCCCGTTTCATTAAAAGCAGACAAATAAATGCTTTTCTGTTTCTTATTAATAGTAAAGAAAGGAAAAGACGAAACGTGGATTAACAATTCCGGGGCGAATTCACGTTTACTAATAAGACAGTAAGAATAAATATTAAATGCTTCATCATCAGCCAAAATATGTCTACTGCTGGACAAAGGCCTCCCTCTTAATAGGGAAGGGCATAATCATATATGTCATAATCCCCACGCTTGCCAGGTGGCTTGAGGATTGCAGAATGGTCACCGCCGGTAACCGAGAGGATGCTGCTGCCCGTCCGCCGGTAGTTCTGGATGCAGTTTTAGGACATACCCAGGTCCAAATAATAAATGCTTATCCCTTTTTGAAATAGTCATGGATTAGACTCAAATTTGTTAATCCGTCGATTGATCACCCGCCGAGAATAACAAGAAATAAAAAAAACAAGACTAAAAGAAGCTTACTTTGAGAAGCTAGCATAGAAATTGGCAAGAATCATATAATACGAGTAAACAGTAAAATGTATAAAACAGACTCCCCTCTCCACCCCGCATCGCGCGCTAAAGGCAATTAATAAGTAATATTTTTTTTGTTTACTTACTACGCAATTCTCGATCTGTACCAGTGCTTTTGTTGGGTCAAAAAACGACAAATAAATGTATAAATCACGCGAATTAAATACTTAGAAAATTGATCCCAAAAGAGAGGCCAGAGTCATTCAAATTACAAAAACACGAATTTGTAAGCACTAACTCTTTATTATCCAATCTCTTTGCGAGGCTTCGGGTAGCTTGATTCAATAAACTTTTCTTAAATCTGAGCCGAGTTTTTACACAAATTACATGCCTAATTAAATTTATTGGTTGAAGTAGGGTGTGTCCATAAAACTAGCGTTATTTCTAGCGTAGCTTAAACTTGCATAGCTATCTCACATTATAAGTAAGGGACTTGCCATGACACAACTTGACCTAGTTTTGATGAAACCTAAACCATACAGGACCGAATTTTGCAATATGCAATTTTATGTTCTATCGATTGTTCTACACGTTTCATGATTAATTTAGGTGTTTGGTTACATAGTGTTGCATTTAATTTCGTTTCTGAGGGTTGAGCGAATAAAAATGTATTCAACACTTGTTCAACATCATCAGCAGCGAGGTTTTCCTCGCTGCAGATTGTTGAGATTGATTGTTGACACGATTATTTTAATCGGTGGAATAAAAGCAAGTTATGACTCAATTTCTCGACTTAATCAAAACTCTTGTGGTCGTGTTGTAGCTGCTTTAATTCTTTGATATTGAAAAATATCGTAGCTAGTAAAAATATACTATTATAACTACGTTCAATTCCCGAAAAAAAAACAGATCTCGTAGATTAACTGGTGAAGTCACAACTTCTGTGATGTTTAATTATGACTACAAACTCTTCTGAAAATCGTCTCTTTATATAAATATTTTTCTGGAATTCTTATGTAAACGTATTATTTTTAAGTGTAATGTGACACACATTTGAGTTTTTGAAAATTACTTACAGTTAACACAATATTTTTTTCTCCGCCGCTGCTACTGGCGCCCGACCCAGTACAATCAATAAAGCAAAAAAGTCGGGGCATCGCCCCCCGGTGAACCACTTGTAACAATTACTGTTTCCAAGACAAACTACTTAATTACTTCGCTCTACAATTATCTCATTTTCTTCCCATGAAACGTAGATCGGTTTAAAAAGATTACGATTAAGGAAAGTTGGAACTCCTGGGAGATGAGATTGAAAAATATAGGCCTTATCAATTTACAATCTGGGTTTCGTAATGAACTTAGGCTCTTCTTAAATTTTTAACTCGCCTTGGAATAGTAAATAGGTACAAATTTAGCAAAAAAAAAAAGCATTACTTTACCCCAAATTAAAAAACAATGTATAAACATTGTGATGTGTGCTATAAAGCAACAAACATTTTTACATGTATATTTATATTAATACAAGTATTATCTAAGATAGTGGATACTCCCAAATAGCTAAATGAAGCTAAGTGAGCCTTGTACGACATGGCGTTGGCCATAATTTATATCTTTTAACCGTCATTATGCATAAAACGCTAAAACATATTTCAAACCTATTTTAGTTAAAAAGTTGTATGTCAAATTTCTTTCGGATAACGAATTGAGTTTGAAAAAATAAGACAAAACACTTTTTAACAAAAATAGGTTTGAAATACTTTTTTGTGTTTTATGCTTAAGACGGTTAGTCTTCAAACGAGAATGTTAATTGTAACAAATAGTAGACAAATCTTGTATAGTGATCTTCTTGTGTATCTATTTGTTATTTACTCAAAAATGCTTGTAATGCTGTCATTATTTTGACAAACTTCTTTAAAGAAAGTCAACCTTTCCGCGCCACTCGAATATGCGCCAAGTGTTTAGAATTTAATTGCTGTTAATTCATTAGTCACCAGCAATGTCATTTGAAGATCCATTATTGTCGAGTTGTGTTTCAAAAATAGTCGGATGCAGAAACAAAAATATAATTCAGAATTTGGCTGAATATACAGGCAGTACAAGCACCATAATTGCCTATTAAAAAACTATAAAAGCGCGGGGAAGACACAAAAGCGTGGAGCGGTGTTTTTTTTTTGCAATTTTCCCAAAAAAAAAATTAAGATAAAAAAACAATGGGAAGTTTTCTGACAGCAGTCAAAACGCAGTTCTACAGCCAAAAGATAGATGGCGCTGGCGAGATATGGCTTACTTGTTATTGTAAAAAAGCTGTTCACTCACCTTCACTGCTTCACTTCGTAGTTCGCGTTCGTTGGTGAAGTGCTTTTCCAAGTTTTCTTGTATCATTTTGTTGAAATTAAGATAAATTGTTATTTTTACGTTACGTTATTGTTATTATTATTTGTTGATAGTTCTTGTTATTTTATTGATAGTAATTAATTAATTAATTGGCAAAGCGCACTTACTCATTTGCGTGAAATAACGAAAGAAAGAAAGAATTAAGAAATATTATGCGCAAGTACTTTATTAAACAAAAAATAACCACAAAACCTAACCTAAAAAAAATAAACTAAAAAAACAGTTATGTAGGTACTATCAAACGTCACGTGACCTTCAAGGCACTGAAGTCAAGGCCAACAACACCGCAACATAAGCCTACTAAAAGCAACATCATTCAAAATAAAATTTCCCTTAGTTCCCAAATTACTTTGAAATATGAGCTCAGTACGCTAGTCACGTACAACATGTCATAGAGCCCTGACAGCGCGCGTCAAACGAGACGTGCCATCCTTAACGCACCTGAGGCCCACCGGAATAAATAACAGTTACTACGCCCATGGTAACGATGCTTTGATGAGTATAAAATGTTCTTATTATTTTAAATGGACTTAAACCAACTCATTCACTAATTTTCGCGTTTACTATTGACTAGCTGCACCTCGCGGTTTCACTCGCGATTCCTGGGGCAAAAGTAACCAATCTAGCTATCTCTATACCCAATTTTTATTATTATACCAAATTTGATCTGAATTAATTCAGCCTTATTTGCGTACAAATATTTAAATAAACTTTGTAATGTTTTACATTAATTAGGAAATAGGATAGAGAAATTGATTCCTATTAGCAGTATTCATGTAGCTAAGACTACATTAGTCAAAAACATTTTACTTCTTGATCCTGGTTTTTTTTTGGCATGGAAGATACTGTGGATTGAAATCCCAACAATTAGCTTGAGCATCAAACAAAGGCAAACACAATGAGGAAAACTTAGCTTGATAATAGGATTCTTCCTAGATTTGTTAGAACACACGTACAGATATAGTCCGATTGATCAAACCACGCAATCGAACCACGTGGCCACAACCGAAATTGAAAAAACAAAAACCTTTCGTAAAAAAACAGGAACATTTAGAAAAATATCCATTATCAGATAAAATACCTAGTCAGTACTTGAATTTTCATAAAGTATATCTAGAAAAAGAAAATAGCCTCTCAAAAGAAATCTGCACGAGTCCCGCTTAAAAGTAGTTTCTCTTTATAAAGAATTCTGGAGAAAAGTCGAGTTGCTGGCTCATTAAGCTTTCTTGTCGGGTAAATAAGTTCAAACGTTCGCAGGTCGCACACTAGGTGATACAAAGTTTTCTGTCTTCTAACAGACAAAATGTGGGTCTTAACCAAATAATACTTTATTTTAAGCTATCACGGTTGTTCACTTTCTCGTTTGACATAGGTGATCATAACCGAACTCTTACCGCGATATTTCTCCTTTTATAATGTTTAAGAAACACGAATATTTGAGAAATATGAATTGATAATGATTTTTATCACGGAATAAAATACCTACAATACACTGGAGACTGGCTTATACATTTGAGAGAAATTCGTAATTATACCTACGTAAGGTAATGGCACCTATGTTGGACGCGGACCAGTCATGGACATTTTTTGAATTTGCCTCCAATATTAAGGAAACGCGAAGTATATTTTTTCAAATGTCAACACCGATCAGTTGTGCCAATATTATAGCTGTCATCTAAACTGTTTTTGACAGCCGACAGCCATTTTGATTGCGGCCATAACGGTGTTTAGTTACGCGGTGTTATTTGGTGTCGGGAATCTTAATTTATTATAAGAATCGCGATGCAAGTAAGTACACTTAACATCTTATTTTGGGTCAGGTGTATGCTAATTGTTGAAATTCATATTATTTAGTGTTTTATTAATAGTAATACGTTCCTTTTATATTATAACTGAAAATGTCATTGGCATTCTAACCCTAAAATTAATGGTGTCCATAACTGGATATTATTCAAGCACGTGGACCCAATCATGGACAGTGTGTCCATTAAGTGAACTTTCTTATTTCTATTTTTTTTCATGTATCATACGTCTGATCTAGTATATGCTCATGTTTCTCTAGAAATCTGCTATAAATTATTAGTCTATCCAATAGTGGACATTCTGTCTATGACTGGGAGTCCATAGTAGGTTCAGCGTATTTCTAATACAAACAAAATTTATTTTTATCCTAGAAATGGCACCAAGAAAAGAGTATACAAAGGAACAAATGGCCAAGGCTATTGAAGATGTAAGAAAAGGAGAAAAGATATCTGTTGCCGCTACAAGATACGGAGTACCGAGAATAACATTGCATAATAAAGTCACCGGGAAAAGTCCTGTCGATTGCAATCTGGGTCCAGCTACTGTGCTTACATATGAGGAAGAAAGGTTTAAGGAACTAGCTGTTTATAATTGGGGGTCCTACACCTCATTTCATTTATTTATTGCTTATCATTATCACTGGATTGTTACTGTCCATTAATGGCTGTTCATAATTGGATAATGTCCAACATTGGGTGTCCGACACTGGATTATTACTGTCCATTGCTGGTGTCTATGCAGGAGTGTTGTTTATTTGTAATATTTTATTGTACTGAGTACTAAACACATACTAAACATTGAATAGTGATTGAGAAAAGAGCTTTTTATTTACTTCCAAATTCCAAAGAATGTATATTGATAAATGAAGAAATTACAAAGCAAAAACAAAAAAAAAATCCTTATACTGTCCATGACTGGTGACTTTACCTTATACGATTGAAACATGATTGGTAAAAAAAATGTTTCCATTAACGCTGATTTCACACATTTTTATATCGTTTACGGACTGACGCTATCGCTAGCTTACTGGAAGTAACTTTTCTATACGATTGTAATTTACATATTACCATTTTTTTTTTTTTTAGTTTGTTTGTTCTTCCGTCTCCTCCGACAGGTTGGAGACATTGTTAGACCAAAAATGTTGCTTACGCTGTTATAATGTTGTTTTCATCTGATTGGCAAACAAATCGCCTTCTTTTATTTTTGTTGTAAAATGACAAAAAAAAAACACAAATCTAAAAGTATACAGTAATTTTTTTTCGTTATTTTTCTCGTACTACCAATTTTGTTTTTGCTTTTGATTAATTAATAATATATTTATTAAACTAGTTTATGCTATATGTAACATGCATGCAACAAACATGCATGGGGCCCATTCGCGACATCAACATGATTAAATTTTAAGAAGTCTCAATATAGTAAATATATTGAATTACCTATTATTAGTAGAACTCGTAAGTTCTGAAGCCTCGGTATCACACTAATATAAATGCGAAAGTTTGTCTAAAAAGAACCTACTCATGGCTCCAAGCTTAGATTCCATATTACACCATTGGCTTTAAATAAGAGATTTTTCACGTCATCCTGTCTGACGTCCTCTCTTGCCATGTGTTCTAAAGCCGGCCTCACAAATTCAAAGAGCGCATGGAATTAATACGGACCTTAATAGAATAAATTGAATTATTCAAACACGGTCTCCGAGGGATTTGTCTTTGCGAAAGGAATGTCTTTAATTTTTCATTCTTTTGAATAAATCATCATAATAATCTACCCGCCTCTTTTGAACTGTTTTAGATTAATATTTGCATTAAGGTTCATTGACTTTTTTTTTACACATTTTTTATATACTTATTTATCCATTAGCATAATCAGCCTTTTTAATTGTCCACTGCTGGACTTAGGCCTACCCTCAAAGGGCGAGTGGGCCATTCATGATATGATTTATCCATTATTTATTATTGTCTCCATTATGATGAACCACACGGTAAATTAGACGGGAATTAAACTGTTGGAATATTTTTCCTTAATAAGGAAAAGCAGATAGTTTTAGTTCCTTACAGATTAGATTTTAGAGAGTTGTGCATTCATCAACAGCCGGAAGACGTCCACTGCTGGACGAAGGCCTCCCCCTTAATAGGGAGGGGTTACCATAATCCCCACGCTTGGCAGGCGGCTTGGGGATCGCAGAATGCTCACCACCGTTAACCAAGAGGACGCTGCTGCCCATCCTCCGGCGGTTCTGGGTGCAGTTTTAGGACATACCCAGGTCCAGGTCCAGAGTTTTGCATTGACACCAATAAATAGGTACTTTTGAAAGTAAGAGCATTATTATTTAATCATTAGCTACAAAGATAAGAGCGTACGCGTAATGCATGCCGGGTGACTTGATGACTATCACGTGGTAGTTCGTTTGTCAATGGTACATAGTCATGGTTATTTAGATTTATTGTAAATAATTAAGTAGGTATGTACGTAATGCCAGGACCTGGGTATGTCCTAAAACTGCAACCAAACCCACCGGAGGACGGGCAGCAGCGTCCTCTTGGTTAACGGTGGTGAGCATTCTGCGATCCCCAAGCCGCCTGCCAAGCGTGGGGATTATGGCAACACCCCTCTATAAAGGGGGAGGCCTTCGCCTCCCGCTCGTGCTCCATCGTAGACTCCATATTCGTTTAACATCAGACGAGATGGCAGTTAAATGCAATCTTGCAAATAATAAAAAAGTGTTATTATTTATTTATTTATTTAATAAACATACAAAACAGAATGCAATAATTTAAAGCTATCTCATAAATTACATTTTAAAGATTCTAAACCTATGTATGCCTAGCTGCATTAATAATAGAATTATTATGTAGGTAAAAAGAGCGAAAAACAAACAGACGGATCATTTGATGGTAAAATCATTTGAAAGTTACAGGACAATCGATTATCGATTCGATTATATTATAAAGATAAAACAAATGTCTAACCTGTAACAAACTTCCAGTCCTCAGATACCGAAAGTCACGGGCATTTATTAGTCAGCGCATAACATGCCACCTAAGCCCAATTAGCTGACTTCTAAATGATGTCCTTATGTAACTTAAAGCTAAGCTTACGAACAAAACAGATTGGGTTCGCCTGAAGGAAGCTGACCTTAATCCGCGAGACAAACTTTAAAATCTCCCTGCAAACTTAATTTAAACCGTATCCCCTTATCCTGTGCTTAGTTAAAAATTCTCACTTAAGATGTTAGGTTGTGAAACCAGTATGGGTAATTAATAAAAGTATTAAATACTCATTGAAAACTAGAAAGCAACTTTATACGTCTACTTTACCTGTAGTAAATAAGTAGCTTTCGTTTTGGTTTTTTTTTTTTTTTTAGACATATATTTACCTAAATTATTGTAATTAGAATCACGTATTCTAAAACCAAGTAAGTAAATCACGGGTCTGGATAAGGTTTACACAAGTTTTATTCATAACGGGAACTTCAAATTTCAAACAGTTTTTGTCCTTGTATAGGCAAATACTATTTTGAATGATCGCAATGTGCATGCGACAATCCCTAGTAAACATATTTTTTTATATTATCACCTAAAGTTATTTATCAGTAATGCACCTTATGATGAGAATGTAGTCATCATCAGCCCGGAGACGTCCACTGCTGAACGATGGCCTCCCTCTTAGACCGCCACACTGTACGACAACCTGCCATTTGCATTCACCGGTTGCCCGCGACTTTTACAATGTCGTCGGTCCACCTAGTGGGAGGCCGCGCCTACGCTGCGTCTTCCGGTTCACGCTCGCCACTCAAGAACCTTTCTTCCCCATCGGTTATCAGTTCTTCGAGCGATGTGGCCTGCCCATTACCACTTCAACTTGCAAACCCTGCGAGCTATGTCGGTGACTTTGGTTCTTTGGCGAATATCCTCGTTCCGGATTTTATCGAGTAAAGTAACTCCGAGCATAGCTCTCTCCAATGCCCGTTGTGCGACTCTGACCCTCTCCAAAAGGCCAGCAGTTAAAGACCAGAAAAAGTAAGAAAAAAAAGAAAAATAAATGTAGTAAGTAATACATTCTTCGATAAAAAAAATGTTGCTGTTACAAACGTTTTTGGCGTTTTTTGACGATTTGTGTACAATTTTGTATCATATTTTTAAGTCGTAAAGAATAAGTTATGTTACTGCTAGATTATCTGTTCTGTGTAGAGGCGCTACCGTGAGCACTTTTAAAAATTTATCAGCTTAAACACGAGTTTAGCAGCGAGAAGTTAAGGTGCCGTCGTCATATTTATACATCTTGCCCCAGTCTTGCTTTAGTTTTATTAATGAGCGCTTTATATTTGGAAGTAAGGCGGGGATTTGAGAGAGAAGTTGGATTTAGTTTCTTGCTGAATTCATAATTAAGACCACTGCTACATCATTTTAGTTGAACGAAGATCTGAACCGTATTCCTGAGGTAATTAATTCGATTTTGGGCTTGCACTGTACTGTACAAATATTTAGAGTTTACTAAGAGTTTCAAAACCATACCGCTGGTTTTTTGATGACGCAAACAATCGTGAGGTGAGGTCTTTACGTCCAGTTAAATTAAACGTTATTACGGATTTAGTCTGAACGGTAGAATGTGGCAATAAGTTTTCGAGAGTAGACCAATGCCTGGGTGTTGAGTGCTGGGTGTCTTGATCTAAAATTGGAAAGCATCCAAATCAATAATGTGTATTAAATACTAGCTATGGCTCGCGGTTTCACCAGCGTGATGGTGATAAACGGTCATGACAATGATGGTAAAAAATTGCCATATGTACGTATAATATTTTTATTCTGGTAAAATAAACTATTTCTATTTTTTTTGTAATGCAATGGACTGACGAGACTGGGCAAGACGTTCGCCTGGTGGTAAGCGTCACGCCTGCCCATAACAGTAGCAGTGCCAGACTTGTGATCTTGCGAACTAAATCCTGCGCCGCACTGCACTGCGCTCGTCATCCTGTGATATTAGGTGTCAAATCTCTAGTTGTCATCTTCATGCCCAGTAATTTCAGGGTTATTCACCAAGTGGACTCGAGGCGCTGGACACGCGTGTATCCAGTTGATGAAACTCAAACTGTCAAACACGAGACGCGCGGGACGTTCGCCTGGTGGTAAGCGTCCGTAAGCAGAATTGTGAACTTGCGAACACAATTCTGCGCTGCACCGCACTGCGCTCGTCGCCCTGAGATATTAGATGTTAAATCTCTTCATACCCAGTTTGTTCTCTGGTAACATTTCCCTTAAAACCGAAACACAGTAATGCTTGCACATTACTGCTTGGTGGATAAAAATAACTGGCAAAGGTACTTCCCTAAGTGGACTATGCACCAGAGTCCTACTACACCATCCGTTCATGCATTATGTCGTAAAGAAGTAACAAACATACACACAAACTGACAAACTTTACTTGACTCAAATCTAGTGTGATTTATTTTGCTGTGTACATAACATCTATTGTCTATCTATCAACAAATGAATTATTTTAAAGTTTATTCACACCAAGAGCACATTATAGCAAAACTGGCAGTAACTTAGTAGCGCCGTAGCAGTAAATTGAACGTCAAAAGTAATTCTAGGGAGCGTAAAGGGAAAAGAGCGGAACCGCTAATGCGGCTGTGCGTTTTAATTGTTATCTCCGACACGATTTACTAACGAAGTACTGTCGCGGGACAGATGAGGCTAAAGTTAAGGTTGTAACTCTAAAGCGGTTTAAGTAAAATAGGGTTTCCAGACGACGTTCTTGTTATTTTTGCTTGTAAAGAAGTATCGATCGAATAAATAGAAGACATGAAAGGTTGTATGATGAAATGCGAAAATAGTGGCACTCTTTAGCTATCTAAATGGTCTATCGATCATATCTCAATTGATAATGCGATAGGTACGCACGCCAATGGCCATGTGCTTAAATTCCAAAGCATGAACTGATCAAGAAAAACATCGCGAGGAGAACATGGTTGTTTGGTGCTTTTTTTCAAATGACTGGCTAGCTAGAACCCTAGTGTTTAAAATCTATCGTTAAACACCTAACGTTCCAGCAGCCTCACCTGAGAGCTAGTTTCCATTCCAGGCAAGCTATATAAATTTACATCTTTGGCCACACCACTTAATATAAGGTGAGTTGTGGCAAAAAGACCCAAACTTGTCTAATATTAAAACAAAACTCTAAACTTAGAGGATAAGACTGAAAATGCGAAGTACTTAGCTGTTTTTGTTTTATTTACAAGGGATTACTCAAGTTTAATTATGTCGGATTTTCTGATTATCTATAGTTCCTCTTTGAAAAAGGACACCGGACATGATTGAAATTTATAGACGGATTCTCGACTTAATTAAACGTGATTATTCTCATGTAATGTAAACAATTATATAAAACAGATTATGTAGTACTAGTTACGAAAAGCTTTACATTTCTACTTTACTTTTAATTTGTTATTCCAGTTCATATAAATAAAATTATTATAAAAATGTAGCACGTTCAAATACCCGACCCAGGGTACCAATTATAATTCACACATACTTCCCAAGGGCACAATGTCCAGACAATATTATAGCAAATACGCGTTATACACTCGTGGCGTTAGGGCATTAGCACACGATACATTCGGACTTGCTTCTTGAGAATTGAACGATCAGCACGCTTATTACATGTTTTAGGCTTTTGTACCCGAATAATGTCCAACGAAACCCTATTTCTAAGCCTAAACTATTTGTATGTGTGCCCTATCTACCCTTTTGTCGCTAGAACCGTAACACTAAGGCGGAACATTTAACAAATAAATATGTAGCTTAAATGAAAAAAAAAATACTTAAAAAATTATGTGTTTATTGTATGTTTTTTTTATTATTTAAGTTTGCTTTGACTGCCGTTTCGCTTGATGCAATCTTCGATGGAGCATGCTTGTCTAGTTACAACTTGAAGACATTCGGATTGTAACTACCGGGAATGCCCACACGGGCAGCCCATTCCACTGTTTAGCGGTCCGAACAATGAAAGTAGAATTAAGCCGTGCTATGTGTAAAAAATATTTATTGATGTTTTCTTGATCCGTGGGATTATTTTCCCACTAGTCCTAGATTTAGATATAAATATTTAAAAAAAAAAAATCCTTATACATTTTTAGAACAAATAAATTATTAGTTGTAAGATTGAATAGAGCAGCAAATTTGCCGATTTTTACACGACGGCCCAAATAAAGAGTGTATCTAATGTTTTCATGGTTCATATTGTATGTATGTAAGTATGTGATTTTTTTATTCCACTTTAACTTCTAAATGCATGAGCAGAATTTGGATGTATGGGATATAGTTAGAATTTTCACATCATCCCGTTGACAGAAGTGACACGTAACAACGAGGTAAAATGAAAAAAAATATGCTTTTGTATGGCGCCATTTTCAAATGTGAAATCTGTATTTTTTATTAGATCGTTTTTTTTGGCAGGGCTGTCTTGTTTTTTATTAAATTATTTCTCTTGTTATTCTATAGCTTAAAGTAATAACAACAACTGTGACAACTTTATATTAACTTTTATTTTTTCATTTTAGGCCTCGTTTTTTTAACGCAACATAATTTGATTAAAGCGATGACGATGTTGCAATGAAATCGTTCGGAGACACGATCGCAAATAGCCAGTGTGATACCGCCCTAACTAAACGAGTAACGAGTTATAACCTTATAACGTTTTAAACCGTTATTTTCAGCCCGATTTCACAGCTGGACCCTGGGGATAATTTTTTACTAAGCTTCATCGAAACATAGAATGAGCGTTTATTTAATTTCGGATTATATTGCGTGGAATAAACTGTTTTACGGTTTTGAAATACAATTTTTAAATTAAATGTCAGATTGTAAATTTGAAGTTTTATTACGCAGTAAAATGTCAAGAACATGAATTTAAATAACAGTAGAGTTAAAATTGCTTTATTACAGAAACACTTATTTTTTTATCAATTTCAGTCTTCATATCATTAGTCTAATGCTAGGGCTTCACCTGCGTGTAATGGCATTATTTAGCGCGGTATTTGATACAGTACGCAGATATGGCCGGGTGTTAGCACGCTAATAGGCTAGTGGCATGACTACCGTCGTTAGACGATAGGCAATATTCAAAGTCAAATGGTAGTGTGGCCACTCATGTAGCGCACTGTTTAATGCATCGTTTATTGCACGCTAATTATTTCGATAACTGACGTAAAGCGTCACGCAGGTGAAGCCCTAGCATAAGAATAAGAATTGAAATTTATTTAATGTAATTATGTTACATTTTGTATTTTACTCTGAATTTCTGTTATTTTCATTTGTTTAGTTACATTATTTAATCTTATATTATATTGTTTGAGATAAGTAATAGTCATAATCAATTTGACCTATGCTTTGTTTAATGTACTTAAAGTACCAACATTATTAATGAGTACCTATATCTAATAGATTTGTTAAATTTTATAACATAATGTATGTATTCAGTAAGATACGGGCTAGTATAGAACTAACCATCAAACGAGTGGCTTACTCTATATTTCAAAGATTTCTTAAGTTTTCGGGACCGGAAACCACCCTCGCCAAAGATTACTAGACAGTTCAAAGTGTCGTTAATGTCTTGTAAATCCGGTCAGACATCGCACCCTCGTGAATCGAATCCAGCCTCACTTACCTGCCCTTGAAGCGATCTTGAGGTCGCCCGCGGCGGTAATTTCAGTTCCAATGATGGTTTACCGAATTCCAGTTTATCTTTACAAAATCTGATCGAGTTTCAATTTGACAAACTGATCTAATTCTATATTCCATTAGCTGTACCTACGTATTTCGGAATCATAATAAGGCCGCTATTTGTGCACTACTGTTTAATTTTAATCCTTTGATTTAATCCTTTAATTTTTACCTTTTTTTTTGTGCAATGGACTAAAAAACAAGTTTGTTGTTTTTTGTATCGTGTTTACCCAAAACTGTTCGATGGTACTGTGATTAAAAACTACGCGACGTCACGCTTGACAGTCAATTTTTTGAACTGCCCTTTAAGGCTCCTTAATTCCATATATGTGCTAAGTAGCGAAGTGTCACGCCAGGAAAAAATCTACAAATAAAAAAGTAAGGCTATGAAAATCCTATTTGGTTTTTTCTTCGCGCCCTGCCAGCTTCATCCTTTTTCAACCGACTTCAAAAAAAGAGGTTCTCAATTTGACTGTACGTTTTTTTTGTATGTATGTTACGCGATTACTCCGCCAATTATGAACTGATTTTAATGTTTTTTTTTTGTTTGGGAGGTAATACTTTAGAGGCGATTCCATATAAATTTTATCGAAATCGGTTCAGTAGTTTGGTTTTTAAATCTAAATTACTAGAAAATATGAAGATGTCATCCAGGTATTCGAAGTTGAAGTCGGTTGTTTATTTAAAAAAAACGTATTATCTTTAGCAGCGTGCATTTTGCGATCCCCAAGCCACCTGCCAAGCGTAGGGATTATGACATCGACAGCATTATTAAGGGGCCTCGCCCTTAATAGGGAGGTGCTGTCTTCGTCCAGTAGTGCATGTCCTCTACTGGCTGACGATGATGATGACGAGAACTTAACTTGATTTTAAATGTTTGTCAGAATCCGCATTTACTGTTTTAGGAATGCACTATTACTTACTTCGTTGACCAAATTGTTTTTCTACCCAAAACCTTAAAAGTAATCGGACGCACTGAACCCCTCCTTCGTTTCATGTTATTTCACACAAGTTACCTTATTTCACTTCAACTTAACAAAGATGTGGAAACTTCGTTTCTTTGTAAGTGAACAGCTATTTTCGGTGCTTCGCAACTTTAAGGGCTTTTTGATAGGATTCTTAACAAAATAAAGTTGCAAAATTGATATTTGATTACTTTGTAAAAATTTCGTGTTGAGTAAATTTTTTTGATTGCGACAAAACTGTATTTAGGAAGTCGAGAAATAAAGCTGTTGGGAGATCTTTTATGGAGAATTTCATCGAAACACTTTAGGGTTCCTTAAGGCGCTAACAGCTTACTTTGACTCTCTTATTGTTACCTCTTATCTTCCGACCCATAACAGGGAATTAGTTGACATTTCCACATTAATGTTTAGGCAAATATCATGACAAATATTTCTTATTATAAAAAAAAAAAGAAACAATTATTAAAAAGGACCTGGGTATGTCCTTAAACTGCAACCAAAACCACCGGAGAGCGGGCAGCAACGTCCTCTTGGTTAACGGTGCTGAGCATTATGTGATCCCCAAGCCACCTGCCAAGCGTGGGGATTATGGCAACAACCCTCTATTAAGGGGGAGACCTTCGTTCAGCAGTGGGCGTTTTATGGCTGACGATGAATTATTAGAAAGAGTCTACCTCTACACATGATAGAAAACACACTTGAATGTTTTAGCGTATTTACCGTCCTTTTGTCTTAACACAAAGCGTCAAACCACCGATAAACAAATTTATAAAGACTAAGATATTCCCCATAAGCAAGTGGCCTAGTGATACAAATTTCTCATATCTCCTTATATGAACTAGGCCAATATGCCACAAGCTTTAGGTCAAACTTATTGTGATTTGCAACAATCACAAAATATAATTATTATCAAAACAGGCTTTATGTGAGACGGCTTCGCACTTAAAGATCCTGAACGAAATGAAAGATTTTTTATTTATTTAAAAACATAACTTAATCCGAGTATAATTATTTTTGCGATTAGTAAGCATTTTGTAGCTAAAGCCAAGAGGCCCCGTTAGATACAAAATCTATTAAATGTGTATTTTTTTTTTATTGTAAAGTTTTCGATGTATTTCGGTGAGGATGATGAAATATTGAACAACTCATGGGCTTTGAATGAAAAAACGGCACCTGCCAATTTTGTCGCACACATCTAATGCCAGTCGAATTCAAATCAAGCTGATGATAGCTTGCCACCGACTAAATTGTCCTCACATAAAGGCTACTGTTTATGGGTGCCGGAGGAGGAGCATCGGCGTGGATGGCTTAGGGTATCGAGAGGTTTACTTTCGCTCGCTATTCGCAGGGTTTTGCCTCTTATCATTATCAGCTAGAAGACCATCATTCCTTCCTTCCGAGAAGGAATTCGACTACCACTGCTGAACAAAGGCCTCCTCTTAATAAGGAGGAGTTGCCATAATCCCCACGCTTGACAGGTGGCTTAGGGATCGCAGAATGCTCACCACCTCGAGCCCCTTTGGCGAGGACGCTGCTGCCCGTCCTTCGGTGTTTCTGGATGTAGTTTTAGGACATACCCAGGTGTGCCTATGAATATTTCCACCCTAAAGCTTAATTAGGTTCTTAGCTTTTGCAACATCCACCTCCGAACAGCTGGTTATATTATGTTGGTGGTACAGGAATGATGCTCGAGCTTGCTGAGCTTGCCCGATTTTTTGTCTTTGGAAAATAAATACAATGTTCCGCCATGATGTATCTACGTCAACACCAGACTTATAAGGGGTTAGAGGCCATTACCAGCCACGAAGACACAGACAGGGCTGACCACTAAGCCTATACAAAGGGAAGTTTGTCATAGCCTCATTAGAATACCAAATCCCGTTAACGATGAATTACCATAGCCTTTGGCGAGTTCTAAATGTGAGAGTTTGAAGTTCGGCATTCCTGGAAGAACATCCGAGCACTTCGGCGCAAACTTGCCGTCCGTCGCCCTTTGATGAATTGAAAACCAGTTTGGTGCTTGGTACAAACGAAACTATTAGGACCGAATGATACCTTTGCAGGGTTTGCACGTTGAAGTGGCAATGGGCAATAGGCAGGCCACATCGTTCGACGAACTGATAACCGATGGGGAAGAAAGGTTCTTGAGTGGCGACCGCGAACCGAAAGACGCAGCGTAGGCGCGGCCTCCCACTAGGTGGACCGACGACATTGTAAAAGTCGCGGGCAACCGGTGGATGCAAATGGCAGGTTGTCGTACAGTGTGGCAGTCTAAGGGGGAGGCCTTCGTGCAGCAGTGGACGTCTCTGGGATGATGATGATGATGACCATGATACCTTAGCTTGGTGGTGTAGAGTATTTTAGTAGGTACTGGGCTGAACAGCCGCTTATCTCAGAAGTCACTGCTAAGTTATTTTTTAATTCAATAGAATGACGAGATGATGATGACGCCTGGTGGTCATCACGTCTGCCCATAGCAGTGGCAGTGCCAGAATTGTGAACATGTGAACACAATCCTGCGCCGCACTATACTGCGCTCTTCACCCTGAGATATTAGATGTTACATCTCTTCATGCCCACTAATTTATCTGCTAATAAGGGACATCATATATATTGTACACGAACAAGGTCTAATAATTTATTATAAACGTAAAAGCATTTTCTTTTTATTTCTGTCCGAAGGCATGGCGAAAACACTGTTGATATACAGCTGTATATAGGTATTTTTTATTTCTGCAGGTTAGAAACACTTCTGTAAACTTGCCTTACGCATGAATCCGCAGTAACAAGAGATTTGCGTTCAGACTTTCGAGTATAAAACCACCGCAATCCTTTTCTGGTGTTACAGATGTTCATAAGAGACGTAGACCACTTAATATTAGGTAGTTCGTCTCAACGTTGTCACTCTTTTATTATTCAAATATTTTTTTATTTTTTTTCAAGCTCTGCTTCGGGTTAGATTGCGCTGTGTGAAAAATGACCATCGATATTTATTTTATTAATTCTACAGAAGAAATATACAAGCATAGTAGCGATCTGATTGCATTTGTATTTGAAAAACCTTTTTTTAGTTTATTTAACTTGTTGGCTTGCGTTTGACTACCATCTCGTCTGAAGTTCAGCGAAGATGTAACAAGTATAAACGATGGAGCACGCTTGCCTAGAATAAACCGATTCACTCGCGACTTGAAGAAACCCAGATTGTAACTATCGGAAAACACCAAGGAAACACCCACTCGGACAACGCATTCCACTGTTTAGCAGGTCGAACAATGAAAGTGAAATTAAACCGTTTCTTACGAGTTTTTGGTGTATCAATCGTGAAACGGAGACGCTGGCCGCCTGGCCGTCCGATAGAAATATGGGCAGGAGCCCATAAGGGTCATGCAAATCCAAAGCCAGACCTGGACCTGGGTATGTCCTAAAACTGCATCCAGAACCGCCGGAGGACGGGGAGCAGCGTCCTCTTAGTTAACGGTGGTAACACACTGCGATCCCCAAGCCGTCTGTCAAGCGTGGGGATTATGGCAACCCCTCCCTATTAGGGGGAGGCCTTCGTCCAGCAGTGGACGTCTTCCGGCTGTTGATGTGAAATCCAAAGTTTGACACACAGTTCGTTTCGGCACAGTCGCCGAAATGTATCCGAAAAACTCAGAACGTCCACCTTCACAGCCATTTCATATTTTATAACTTTATTACCTTATTCGTCGGAAGATATTGTCTGGAAGAAATCGCTCTTTGTGATAAGACCGGTTTTGCCGTTTTATTTTGTCAATGTACTTTTTCTAGTGTCAATACATAGCTGTATCGTATCGTATGACTCATCGTCGTGGTCATTCATTACCATCACTGTTTATGTAATGTCAACATACAGTCTGTGACTTGCGCCATCAACCAAAACTGGACTTTCTCACATCGCGACGCAGTTTCCGAGTTCGCAGCTGACCTTTTGGATCCTTTGAGTTTCCGCCGCGACTGAGCCGGTAGCCATGGGAAACTACGACTTGTGTGGAAACTTCCCTACAAATATTCCGGGAATGTTACACTTTTAGGATTATCTTGAGTAGTTGTTAGTTTACGAAGATGCATAGCTGACTGGTTTCTTACTCGTATATTATGAGTGAATATATTAATATAATATATTTTAATGTATTTGTATTTATGACGCATCTGTTTAATAACTAGATTACAGTATTTTAGAGTGTTTTGGTAGTTTTTTCTTCTTCTCAGTATTATCGTGAAACAAAATGCATTCAGTGCTTTCTTTAAACGGTAGCACCTTTTAGACTAATTAGATTACACGATAATGGCATCAGAATGAATGTAGTTCAATGTGAAGCCTGATAAAATAAATAAAATAAATAATTATATCGTTAGAGTGTTCAACATCGCAACTAGGATAGCCCATAAAGTAAGTGTGGCAAATCCACTATATTATACATAGTCATATCCCATCAAAATTTCAATCAGTTATCAATTATTACTCAAAAGATCTGATAAGAAAGCCTGCCAGAGTGGCGGTGGAAGCCTACTAATAGGTTTGGGAGAGTCATTGTTCCCATCATTGTAAATAATCGTACCAACCTAGAAATCGCGAAAAAAAATCTGTTGTTTCATAGAATAAGATAAATAAATATAGGTGGTAATTTTTCAGACAGCGCTATCTAGCCCCAAACTAAGCAAAGCTTGATATTGTTACAAAAGAGCTGGTTATTTTGCGATTGATGTGTATGCCCCGAAGTAAAAGTAGTTAATAATGATGAGTACAATAACCCCTTTTGGCTTAGTACACGCCAAATATAACCCTGTATAGTCCCGTTTGACACCTTTAAGATACACCAAACTAACTCAGGAGAGTTAAGAAAAAATTCGATACCACAGATAGTAACTTTTTACTACCCTGCCAATAGCCAAACTCCTAATTCCGTTCCCAACAACGATATCAATAAAATACAAGAAAAATATAAATAAAAGGAAACAAAAGCGGGGTATTCGCAACCGATCGAGATATCAGCGGCCTTACTTTACTACGGTCGGATTTATAGGGCCTGACCCCACCTGCGGAGGATCACGCCGAGGAAACGGCCCTTTGTTTTATTTGACACATTTTTGGAATGGCAAGCGAGTATTGAAAATGGTGCAATATTGTTTTGTTTGACAGTCAGGATATAGCCCTTTTGTGTTTTTGTAGTAAGTAATTAAGTAATTAGATAATTTATGATGTATTTTGTAGCAGGTAATAAAGCGACATTGATTTAAAAAAAAAAATTTTTACTGTGTATAAACCTTGGCGTTTAACGTCGGAAATTTTAGGTACGCTTCCGGCTTGAGTATTTAAGGATCGACAAGTTGTCGGCTCGAACTCATCAGTGGGCGCGGCTAAAAAGCATGCTCTCTTCATCAAACAAACTGTGGGAAAGGGAGAAAGAAAGATAAATGAGCGCACAAATTTTTATTGTCGACCTTTGCCTGCAGTAATGTGTTTGAATAAACTCTGAGTTAATTTATTCCAACTTAAGTTATTTGAAATGTTTATGGACTAAACTATGCCGCTAGATAAATTATTTTAGAGTTATCGTATTTCTTATGTTATTTATTTACGTCCAATGTGGCGTTAAAATTGAGCTAAAATACAAGATGTTTCCTGGCTCATAACTTATATGTTTATTAACTTTTTACTTTCGTAATAGTTTACAATCCTAGATAATGAAGAGATTAATCTATATAATACTCAGTCTTGGACCTACAAAATTACGTAGTGGAGTAAGTAATACTACCGCGTTTCTATGGAGAAGTGACCAACTTGTCTACTCTGTTACGCCCTGCTTTTTGAATATGCCGCGTTTTTCTACAACACCGGAGACACGGCCGATTCGGCCAAAAGCCGTGAGGGACCGGCCGTCATATATTTTTTCAACCAACTTCACACTTACCGTCTGTCAGTGTCAGATTGACACCGACAGGCTGTCGGGTTGACGCTTGACAGACTTAAGTGTTACAAGTGGGAACATTGAATGGGAGAAAATTAGTTTTTCCCAAAACAAAACTCACAGGAAAGATCACCGTCTAATTTTCTCGCTTCCCTCTCGTTGTCGGCGGTGATAGGGAGAATTTTTAGACCCACTCTCTTCCAAATCGGTCGCGCCGTGTGTCAATTCTACTGAACGCGGGTTACGTGAAACATTGGGAGTTTAAGTTGAGCGGAGCAGACAACCCTCGGATTGCAAGTCTATAAATAGCTCGCGGCAAGAATTTCTCGATCTATTTCTGCATTCCTGCGAGTCATCGCCTGCCAAATCAAGCCCGAGGTCCGGAAGCAGGTAACTACGCCCTTATGTTGCATCGGTTGCGTGAGGTGCCATCTTTTCCATTCCTGGTCCGGGCTTGAGATTGTGATCATTTGTCCCCAGGTAGGCGATGCCTTGCTTGTGTCGCAATTCACGACCACAATGTACGGCTGTGGTCCCGGGCCTCCCTCCGATATTTTGGGGTTGCCCCAGCCTTCCCGACGGCCTGAGCCGACCGAGCCGCGTCCTGCCTTCGCTTCGCACGCGTGCCTTTCCACCCGTTTAAACGGTAAGTACCCACAGTTTATCCTTGATCAGTGCGGACGATCACCTCCCCGTTTAAGTTCGGAAAATTAGGGTAGCCGTGAACGTAGCAATCCTGCCACGCGGCTAGGCCGGCGAGACCTCTTCCAGGCCTCGCTACCGCTATCGCGTACCTCCGCTGTGGATCTATTTTTAACTAAATCTAACTGGAGCCCCCGTGCTTTCCAGGGTTTTTTATGATGGTCGGTACAAGCCGTGTACGGGCTTCGTCTCGGGGCTGCCGCGTCGCTTCGTGCCGCTTCGCGCCGCTTCGCGACTCGCGCCCCGGCACTTCACCGGGCGCGTGCTCCGCGGCCGCAGCACGCCGGCTCCGAGCCCCCCGTACACCGCGTGCCGCCCGTGACCGCGTGTCGTCACGGCGACACCCCACTCCAGCTACGAGCGCCCGCTCCCGCGCGCTCGTGGATAACCCCAAGTAACTTCTCCTGTCTCTACGGATCGACAGGTGGCGCCCATTCTTTTCTTTTTTTTAATTACGAACATTCGCGAAGGTTCGAGCACGTTAGGAGTTAGCCTACGCACCTCGACTTCCCGTCCGCTAGCCGGGTTAGTCTCTTTGTCCATCTCACCACGTTGGCATCAAGTAGGAATATTTTGTAACCTTAGTCTCTAAGAACCTAGGTTACCTTAACCTTATTTTTATCATAGACCTAAGAAAACTGTAAACGGCAACCGACTGTTACTGTAACTGTTAAACCTGAATTGTTCCTCTTCGTGTGTGTTAAAATGGATAATAAGAATCATTAAAAAGGCAATCGCTACTCAGACTCCTATTGACTTTTCTTTTTAAAGCTGCCCTGAGGTAGGAATCGTAGGGTCTCAAATTAGATTTGCAACAACTCTTAACGTCCAGACTTTCAATGTTTGAAAGACCAACCAACTATTTTTATGCAGTACGTCACTCAGAGGCTAAGAAAATGTTCCACACCCTTGTGACCCAGTATACCTAACATCCGTACCTCATTGTACCAACTAAGCGAATATCATTTATATCCTATTACTCACTCGCAAGTAGTCAAGTGGTTTTGTTTAAGTATAACATGCTACACAGTGAAATTATTAACGTCTTTAGTAAAGTGAGCTTGGCCTTACTTTACAAGACAGCCTGATAGCTCAGTTGGTAGCATGTCTGCCTTCAGAGCTGTAGGGCGTGGGTTCGATCCCCACCCAGGACAAAAATGTTTGTGACGTACATCGATCTTTGTTCTGTGTCTGGGTGTAGTATGTATTATAAGTATGTATTAACGAAAAAAAAAAGTATATAAGTATTCTATCAGCTATCTGGTTTCCATAATACAAGCTTTGCTTAGTATGGGGCTAGATGGCGCTGTATGTAATAAATGTCCCCCCAATATTTATTTATATTTATTTATTTACAATCATGTAGAATGTGATCAAGCCAGAAAATGTCGTAATTTATGAAAAAAACAACGCCAAGGTCTCCACTCCATGTCTTTTCCACGATAAGAAACTAGCTTTACCAAAATGATTTCTGACCTTCGGGTAAGGACGTTTTTTAGCTTGATTTGCTGCTGTAAAACTGATAAGCAATCACCAAGGTGACGTGTAACACGTGTTTTCGGTTAATTAATTTACCTTCTTGCCCTACTTTACCAAAAAGAAAAATAATGATTATACTACGGAAACTAAACAATAGATTTGACACATGGTGAAATGCAAAACATGAAAAGGCCTCACGCGCCACAAAGTTGATCACTCTTTGACAAACGTATCCGGATGTGCTCGTATCAGAATCAATTAAAACGAGTGTCTTCTTTAGCCAGAAGATATCTGTTGGATAAAGGCCTCCCCTTACCAGGGGGCTGCCATAATCCCCTCGCTTGGCAGGCGGCTTGGGAATTTCAGAATGCTCACCACACTGAAGCCCGTCCTCCGGTGGTTTTGGGTGCTATTTTAGGAGAATACCCAAGTCCAAAAAACGTGAGTGATTCCGTCTAAATAAAACAAAAACAATATAATTTTTAACAACCCAAAACCTCAATGCAAAGCACAGTTAATTTTCTCTTAATAAAGTTTGGAGTCCGCCGGCGTAACCGCACTTAACTATTTAACCAAAGACCGCCCAACTCTCATTATCTGACGAACTTGCTTCAATTTTATCTCGTTCGAGTTGTGAGTACCTGCCTAGGTTTCGGAACTTTATTAATTAGTTTTGTAGTTTTATAAAACTAATTTTATAAGGCTTTCAGCGCAGTGGGCGGTTTCAAGTATCATTTTTACATCAAAGATATTAGGATGGTATACAGCCAAAGGATAGACGGCGCTGGCGAGATATGGCCCACTATTTTTCGCATTTTTCTTGTGAAAAAGCAGTTCACTCACCATCACTGCTTCACTTCACAGTTCGCGTTCGTTGGTGCTTTTCCAAGTTTTCTTGTATCATTTTGTTGAAATTCTGATAAATTATTATTGTTACGTTACGTTATTGTTATTATTTTTGGTTGATAGTAATTAATTAATCAATCGGCAAGGCGCAGTTACTAATTTGCGTGGAATAACGAAAGCTTAAGAAATACTATGGGCAAGTACTTTGTTATGCAAACAATAACCACAAAAAACGCATGACAGATCTGATAAAAATTAAATAAGGTGACTTTTTTTTTTTTTTACCTTTTTACTTTGCTTTATTCGTTCAAAATCTTCAGAACCACAGACAAGATAGTGAAACTGTTCAGGGCCATGTCTCTTCATTGACATCGAACGGATTTTAGGTTTTTTTTTTCATTTGCTGTCAGATAATCGCTCTTTGCCTGCATGCCTTCCTTTTTCAAACAGCCTCTTACTGGTTCATACAATGTCCGTGGTTGATCTCTTTGGAGATTGGAACGTTTACTAACAATATCCTCATTCCAAATTCAAATCACTTGTTCTCCCTCCGGGCGAAAAAGAGCTCATTTCTACGCTGTTTGCGAGGAACATAGTAGGTATTTTTGAATAGATGTGATAAAAATATTTATACCATCTGGAGATTTGTGTCCCAATTACAGATGTAAATATAGTACAGATGAAATGCTGCGCAGAGAGAGTAATGAAGAAAGAAAAAGATGAGGGAAAGGAAGATGAGGAGAAAGAGGATAAAGGGAAAATATCTTGATTATATTATTCATGTGACGTAAGGCCCAAAAACAATATTGTAACTTGAAAAAACTAAATAAGTGTTTCTAAAAGCAAAGCCGTATTCACTAAAGAAAAGAGCCGTGTCCTCGAAGATGTTTTATTTAAATAACTAAAGAGTTTCGTCCTCGGTAACGTCGTTAAAATAGTTTACTGTTAATAGGAAACCTCTCTCTGAACGCATAAAGATCAACATTTTAATTATTCATTCGGGTCTTAGTTGAGAGCACCCGATATTTTAACTAAGTCTTTTAGATTTAACAAAGTTCTTTGAAGAACCTTATTTATAGACAGAATTTTGCATGGGGACTTTTGACCCTGTTTTTTTTTTAAACATGTTATTTACATAATTAATGTGTTTTTTATAAATCTAATATAATTATTAGAAAAGTCGATGTTCGTATGTTTGTGCCCTATGGACTCCAAAACGGCTGGAACGATTTTGATGAAATTTTCCGGGAATCTTCAGATTAGCCTAGCAAGTGATACTGTGAAGTTTGGTACCCGTGAGAAGCCAGCGGGTGGGTCGCTAAATGTTTATATACAAGCCATTGAGACTTTATTTTTGTGTAGGCTAAGATTGAAGCCACGACTGACTGACTTGAACTTGAAACAAGAAACACGTTTACGTGGTACATTAGAAAAAAGCCAAAATGAGCTCATTCTACGCATTATTATGCACAAGTTTTGCTATAGCACGCACCGTGAAATCGCGAAAAAAATCGCCCTCTACGAACTAGGTATATTATTTTAAAGTTCACCCTTTAATAAAATCTGCTTACCTTCTTCCGGTTTAGAACTACTAATGTCGTATAAAATATGGAACTCTTAAAAGGAGACCTCATTATTTCAATTACGGCTTAACTAAGATCTACCGCTGTGTTTAAATAAATTTAAATTAAAAACATTGAATGGATAAATCATACAGCGCCATCTAACCTCAATATATAGCAAGGACTATTATTATAGTACCACAGCATTATACTCTGTTCAGTATGTTAGTAGCTTTCTGAAGGTTCGTGGAATGTTGACGACATAACTTCGTAAAACGTCTAGCAAATTATATCCCATACAAATAAATTCGTTTGATTAGCATTACCTCTTTACAAGGCTATTTCAACTGCCGACGTAAACTTGTAAAAAAGTAATGCTAGTGCATGGGATATGATTTGATAGACACTTTACAATGTCTTCAATTTTGCATGAGCTGTCATAATAGATAGAGTATAAAAAAAGTAGTAAGTAAAAACATTTCATCCCTCTCACAGAATGACGTCCAAGTCTGACACCCCACCACGGGTCACGAGAGTCGTGAGAAAATCATAACCCTTCTCCCCTTGGATAAAAGTCAAATAAAAAGTCTTTCGCGAGCGCGGAACTAAAGTAGAGCGAAGTTAGCGATTTCTTTAGTTGGCTGAAACAAAATAGTATAATGATATAGACTACGTTGGAAGTGCTTCCAATCTTTATAATCACGTCTTTATGAGCCGACTTCAATAAAGAAGGGGGAGACTTTATCAAGGGAGATACTTCGAAATGTTAGAATGTTAAAAAAATTAAACGAAAATTGACTACTTGGTTATTAGGAAAATGCTATTATACTGTCTCAGAATATTTGACTGATAAAAATACTAATTTATCCAGACCAAATTATTGAATATATTATTTAATGAATTATAATAATATTACATTAAAACAATCACGGTTGTTTACTAAAGTTCTATTATTATTATTAACGGGATATTTACCGTGATTATGGGAGCTTATTTCACAACATAATCACGGTAAATATCCCGTTAATAATAATAGAACTTTAATATTACATTACGTTAATTACTTAGATTATTGCACACCTCTTAAAGAGGTAGTCTGTATGGCACTGTGTTTTTGTATAAGAAGACCTGTCCTACCTACAATCAGCAATAAATATTCTTTATTCTTTATTCTTAATGTTTGTGAACCGAACTATTTGCTTTAAATTAAATTAAAATACATTTATTTCAAGTAACATGACTCATATACAGCACAATAGATAATTTCAATAGGTAGGTACATAAATAAAAGATAGTCACAAATTAAATACAATGTCACTTCAATTACAATAAATATGTCAACAACAAAAAACATAATAATTAAAATGTCAGTGGTATTCAAATTATGTCAGTAAGTATAAATAAGTATTAAAGATGCAAATGTCAATTCTAACTCCTTCTTTTCGGCATGGGTGCCGGTGAGTGCCTGTCGCAGCCATGCCGAATGAAAGAGCAGTCTAGTCTGCTTTATTCCTTTGATATAATAAAGCAAACATGCCTACTGTTTTCAATGTAGTTTTCTCGCTCATATCGTCCATTGAGTAAAATAAAAGCGACTCGAATTTTCTACGTTAGCGCTAAAACTCCTTAGTTACAAACACGTTTGTCCTGGAGTTCCCGGAAAAGTCTTGATAGTCTTGGTTTTTGTAAGTACTATGATGCTCTATAAGGTAAAATTGCGCTCTAAACTTGAGCAGCAAGTCAGGTATAAACTTAAAAGTTACGATTACGAGTACACTGTAAGATATACTAAACTTGCGCCTCAAGTCAGTGGTTTTGTAAATTTTTACACAAAATCAATTATTTCCCTCCGTAAACGTGTTCTATACTTCTATAGCATTCTGACATGTTTTCTCAGTATTCTTACTGATACAAAAAAAACAGAATGCGAATGCGAATGTAGATGACTGATGTTTATATCGTTGAAACCAATAGCTTTAATGAAGAATTTAAGTAAATATAGTATGTTTATTGACTCTGTCCCTTTCCCACAAAACAAAAAATGACGTCACGCATTACTTGTCAGAATCTAAGATGTTTTATTTCAACTCACTGGTCAGAATAGAATTTATATGGCGTACTAAGAAGTGACGTCACGATTTGCTGTTTCTTCTCTCTGTCTAGCATGATATTAAAATGCGTATAAGTTGCTTATTTGTGGTCAGATTTTCATTTTCTTTTCATTAATCAGCTATATTTAAGGTCCACATTTTAATAGGAAAATAAAAATAAACCAGTCATCTAGCCTATTAAAAAACAAATTCAAAATCAAAATTCAAATTTGTTCCTGAAAATTTTGTGGCTTTATATTATTTGCTCCGCATTTCTTTACTATTCAGCAAATACTCTTAAGTAATAGAAAGTAAGTAATGTAAGTACACCTAGTAACAATCTTTGTTCATTGTTTTATACATTGAGCTCCGGATCTCACTCCACAGGGTGAACTACAACAATGAGTTTGACAAGCTTGATAAGGAGAGGAAACTTAGCATAGTCGTACAATACTTTCTAGTACACGGGAGGATAACAGAGAAGCTGCGAGAATTTTTGCCATCATAATATCGAGATAACTAATCTCGACATTGTTTCGCGAAAAATCTCAACAGAGTCTGGTTCCGTCTTGTCATAGCACTAAATGCAAATAAGGTTGTCTTGGCTGCATAGATCTTAAAAGTATGGATACTAGTCCAAAAGTTTCTAGTATATTACTCCGTTACACGTCGGCTTTAGTGATGACCTATCATCATACTTGAGAAACACAAAACGTCATAAAAATATATATTGTGTAACTTTGAACCTTGAGCATTTGAACATTATAGAGGAACCTAGTTTATGTTTGTCTTGATAATAATGGAATGTTTTATTAATCTCAGTGCGATATTTGCCCGCTAGCTATGTCAACCCGAGTCTGAGTTCACACTGAAGAGAAAAACACTTGTGGTCACCACTAAGTCAGTACCATTGAAAACGTACCGTTTTACAAATAAAAAATAATTTGTAATAATCAAAGAACCAAAGATCATGAAATGCGGAAAGATGAATTCGGAGCCTTCTAATGGCCATCGACTGAACTACGGAGCACTTTTAGGAATAAGACATGTTCTTAAACAAAACACAAGTCAATTACTTGGCTGCAATCCGCATGCACTTTGGCATGGGACAAGATGTTTATGTTTTAAAGTTGAGTACAAACTCTCTTCACTTTACTTTTGCAGTTTTACGAAGCTATAACTTTGAAGTTTCAATTTTCTTTTCCATTCTAAAGTAAAAGTACGCTTTATCTGCAGCGTTATTTAGTAACTACAAGTCGTGTTCATAAAATAATATAAGTATAGATAAGTATAATAAATACAGCGGATTAAACATACCTACTTATAATAATCGGTTGTTGTTGGGAACGATACTCTCGAAGTTTTTGACCACTACAACTATCTTGGACAGATTGTCCAGTTAGGTAGGTCCAACTTCGACAAAGAGGTCGCCCGAAGAATCCAACTCGGGTGGGCAGCGTTCGGGAAATTGCGTAATATCTTCTCGTCCAAAATCCCTCAGTGTCTGAAGTCAAGGGTCTACGACCAGTGTGTGTTTCCAGTGATGACATATGGAACTGAAACGTGGTCTTTAACTGCTGGCCTTTTGGAGAAACTCAGAGTCACGCAACGGGCAATGGAGATAGCTATGCTTGGAGTTACTTTGCGCGATAAAATCCGGAAAGAGGATATTCGCCAAAGAACCAAAGTCACTGACATAGCTCGCAGGGTTTGCAAGTTGACGTGTCAATGAGCAGGCCACATCGCTCGAAGTACTAATAACCGATGGGGAAGAAAGGTTCTTGAGTGGCGACCGCGAACCGGAAGACGCAGCGTAGGAAGGCCTCGCACTAGGTGGACCGACGACATTGTAAAAGTCGCGGGCAACCGATGGATGCAAACGGCCGGTTGTCGTACAGTGTGGCGGTCTAAGAGGGAAGCCTTCGTTCAGCAGTGGACGTCTCCGGGCTGATGATGATGATGATGATGACTTATAATAATGGATAAAGTTATCAAGTACGTCTGCCTTATTAGCTCAGTTGGTAGCATGTCTGCCTTCAGAACTGTAGGGCGCGGGTTCGATCTCCACCCACGGCAAGCATTTATGTAGCGACCGATGTAGCGATGGATGTTAATTCTGTGTCTGGGTGTCGTATGTATTATAAGAATATATTTAAAAAAAAAATGTATCAGCAGCTATCTAGTTTACATATTACAAGTTTTGTTTAGTTTCGGGTTAGAGGGCGCTGTGTGGAAAATGTCCACAAATATGTATTTATTTATTAGGTACACAAAACAGGTGTTACTAAAAACGCCATCAAGCCATAGTTTTATGTTAGGTGCCGGTGTGATCAAAGATGAAAATGTTAAACAAGCCTCGCCTGAAATGAGAACTAATTTTTCAGCGACGCTGCCGGTTATTAGGCCATAATATATAGGTACGTCAAGATAAACGCAAGCTTAATAAAGCCAAAATTGAAAGAAGAGTTATATAAATCCATCTTAATATTTCCTTTTTATACGGCTATCTTGGCTAACGGTGGTGAGCTCTGCGATTCCCAAGCCACCTGCCAAGCGTGGGGATTATGGCAACCCCTCCCTATTAAGGGAGAAGCCTTCGTCTGGCAGTGGACGCCTTCTGGCTGATGTGTGTTGGTGTATACGGCTACCTATTACAGTTTGGAAGATACAGGTCTTATTAGGTTGGTCAAATGGCCAACCATACAAACAGACAGACGACGCAGGCTTAAGAGTGCGACTAATGCCAGAAAAATAACAGATTTCACCCGCGCGTCTTGCATTAGTTTAGAGTCGAAAATCGCATGACACTATTGATGATGATGATGGCTTTGAGCAATTTAGGTGGGGTTTTATTTAATTATTCAAAATATAGGCATGAAATAAAAAAAATAAACGGCTACTGTGCTAAAACATTAGTTTGGCTATGTAATTCGTAAAAAATAATGTGGTGCTATCGCTGATAATTTAGAGCATTTGAATTAAAACAGTTTTTTTTTGTTTGTAATTTGTATTTTTTTTTTTAATAAACCAGATTATTTTTCAAAATTCTATTCAGTTACTCGGCTTCTTTACGTTTTTCCCCTACCTGTAGTATTTTTTTAATCTGAATATTAACATTTTTTATCATTAAACAAAGTGTTTAAAAATACACCTTTTACTTACTTTTGGCATTAGTCGCTAATATCAAGACACCCTTTTTGTACGGAACTCTAAAAATTATACAATATGAGTAGTACTACTAGAATAATAATATTTTGTCTATAGTAGGTATTATTAGTGTTACTATCTTGACGTTAAAATAGAGTGATTTTTATTTATAATAGCATATTTTTTTTTTTAAACTCACTACATTAACATAATATTATACATAATTATCACACTAATATTAGAAATGCGAAAGGTTGTCTGTGACTGTGTTTGTGTATGTGTGTGTGGGATGGGTGTATGTGTGTTTTTTTTTCCTTGACTCTGAAATGGCTGAACGGATTTGGATGAAATTCAGTATTGAGGTAGCTCATAATTTATGCTACTTTTTATTCCGAGAATCGCTGGTAAAACCGCGGGGAACAGCTACTATGTATGTACTATTTATGAATTCCATTAACAGCGATATTGTATCGATTAGCTTAACAAGTCTTATTAAATTGAAATTAGCTTTAGTATGTTTGGCTATGGCTAACAACAAAAAAATCCCAAACATCTTAATTCCAATTCATAAAACAATCTGCTCTCAATATCCGTCCTTATCATTTTATTATCTATCTCATTCCCCCTATCAACATCCAGTTATCATAATTTGATAGCCGGGAACAGAATCTATTGACTTGATATGAGGAAGTAAATAAATAAAAGAGGGGAAGTTTCCTCTATTAACGAAACTGTTATAAAATCAAATGAATAATACTGGAACGTGATTTTTCATATTTGAGCTAGTCTAGCTGGCAGAAGTCACTACTCATTCTTGATGATGTGGGTTCTTTGATTATAATAGAGAAAGAGTAAATTAAATTAAGAGTAGACAAGTTGGTCACTTCTCCATAAAACGCGGTAGTATTACTACTCCACTATGTAATTTTGTAGGTCCAAGACTAAGCATTATATCGATTAATGTCTTTATTATCTAGGATTGTAAATTATTACGAAAGTAAAAAGTTAATAAACATGAAAGTTATAAGCCAGGAAACATCTTGTATTTTAGCTCAATTTTAACGCCGCATTGGACGTAAATAAATAACATAAGGAATACGATAACTCTAAAATAATTTATCAAGCGGCATAGTTTAGTCCATAAACATTTCAAATAACTTAAGTTGGAATAAATTAACTCAGAGTTTATTCAACCACATTACTGCAGCCAAAGGACGACAAAAAAAATTTGCGTGCTCATTTATCTTTCTTTCTCCCTTTCCCACAGTTTGTTTGATGAAGAGAGCATGCTTTTTAGCCGCGCCCACCGATGAGTTCGAGCCGTCAACTTGTCGATCCTTAAATTGTATTTATTGAGATTAAACACGGTCAGGCCAATTACATTAGAATCTCACAAAAAATATTATAAAGAATAAAGTAAAATAATAATAATAAGGGAATACATTAAATACAAAAACAGTTCAATTATAACAGTTCAATCAAAAATAATAATAATAAAACTAAGAAATTAAAATTAAATATAAACATGTCAAAATAGCCAATGTGCGTTCAACCTAACGTACGGATTAAAAAGATCAAACAACTGTTTTTTTAGTAAAGGAAAACATCACTATAGAAAAGCTTAAGTAACATAGTTGTTTGTGTACACATCAGCCAAAATACGTCTACTGCTTCTTGCCAAAAACAACCGCTGGTTTGGGGTTGGGGTTGTTTGTGTGTGTGTGTGTGTACTTGTTACTCCTTCACATAGTACCTAATTGGATTTTGGGGAAATTTGTAAATGAAAACGGTTATACCCTAAATCCAGATATATGCTTGTATAGTTTTTATGCTGAAAAAATAATACGGTTCTCGTATGATAGTAGGTGAAACAGCAGGGCACTGCCAACTGTCAGTAAATACTTTTAATTCACTTTTTTTACACGCACTGTATAAATCATTATACCACGTTTGGCAGTGAGTTACTTCGCTCCCAATACGCACTCGAGTAAGTAGTTAAAAGAAACAGCGGCTTCCGTAAGAGGATAAGGCGGAATCTAGTTAATGGCGTCCCAATCGCGAGGTGACACGTCCCTGAGGACCATGGGATGTGGTGAAGCCGTAGTGTAACACTTATTGGGCAGTAGGATAAGTTGACAATTTTTACCCGAATGTAAAAAAGGAGTATTATGATTTTCATGCATTTATGCCAACACATTTTTTTATCAACACCACCATTATCATTGTGAACAACGAAGCTGGTTGCAAACAAACAATCTAACAGTAAAGACAGATTAATTTATTCTCACTTGATCCATGGAAGCCTATTAAGGCTGCCCTCATCTATGTTTCAAGCACATTTTTAACTGCGATCAATAATTATTCTAAAGCTGAATGAGATAGGGCCCACCTTTAGCAGAGCAAAAATATGGCAGTTACGCAGATTCGTGCGTGTCAAGATTGGATTTGCGGTTTTTTTTGCCCATTTTAAATTTATTACAAGCATAATATAAATATTTTATCAAAACAAAGAGCTACAAATCATGACAAACTATATTATTTACAAGTGTGTAAAATTTCGAGCTAAATTTGTAAAAATTGAATGATTCAAACTGTTGTAATGTGTAAAAATAGAGGTGTTAGTCAATTTATTTTCTTCTTAACTATTTTTTTTTGATAGATTACAAAAGTGCTACATCACTTCTCACATGTTATAGATACAAATATATTTTTTGAGAAAACACAAACTCATAAAAACAGTCAAAAAACTGCTAAAACTGGACGTGATTTTTTTGAACAGGCCCCTTAATTGGTCTATCTGGTGATCGTAGACAGTGGTCTACAATCACCTAACGAGCTCCACGTGTCACGTATCTAGTTGCCCCAGCCGCCTTCAACAGATCATCACTCCACCTTGCCACACGGCGCCAAGGTTTACTCTACGTTTGCTATACGTGATGTCCACTCTCTAGATACCGCCTGTCAACAGTTAGCTAAAACAAAATCTAACTACCCTACAAAACAAACATTGAAGCAAGTCTAGAGATAATCCAAACGTGTAAAATCCACTATCAGTCTGCATTGTAATATCTAGCGTGTTTGCGACATTGGTACCTTCGTTAAACGGTAATTCTTATGCGATGGACGAAATAATCATTACAGTGATCAGTTTTTTAGATATGAGTAGTTCTTGTTCACAATTTTGACAATCACATTTGCACGTTACTTTATAGTTACAAGAAGTAAAAAACTAAATCAGTTAAATAAATGCTCTACGAACTGTACTGTGCCACTTAAGTACTATCTGTTATGACTCAGCAATGTTGTACTCTTAGCTATGGGGCTCATAAAAATACAGTAAAATTGAATGGCTTACTTGCTTTAGAAGCAGATGAAATCTACTACATTTAGCTTTTATTAACTCCTTATTTCCCGTTAGGTTTTAAATATTTATAGAATGCAGAACGTCATTATCAGTATTTTATTGTATTTTATTTTATAAGCACACAATACAAATTACAATCATGAATAAATATAATAACAGCATAAAGAGTTCTGAGCTGGATCGCAATTCAAAATATGTGTACATAACAAAAACCGTATTTAGCTTCTTAACTTTAAGGTTACCCAAATTAAAGAGCTTTAAACTAAGTTGAAGTAAACAGTAACTAAATTAAATTACACAGATATTAATAATTATAAACATGTAATATATATATAAGATATTATATATAAGACAACAGTTAATCAAATGGCAACGTGAACCTGCAGAGTACGCATAACCACGAGCAGCCATGCGGGAGGCGGGCACACTCCGCATGGTCACACTACACGCATGCATCTGATTTGACGGGTTTGGTAAAGAGGATATCTTTCAATGATTTTAAATACAATGATAATTTAGGGCTAAAATATCTTATTATAGGGTAACTTTTTTTTATTAATCATAATTAGGTTTGCGTTTGACCCCATCCTGCCTGATGCGGTCTAGGATGGAGCAAGCTTACCTAGTAATTACCTTGAATGTAGAGTACACAAGTTCTTTTTAGATTAGTTTGTTCCATCTTATATTGCAATATTTTATAACAGTAAGCACTGTAAGCAATATGATCTACTAAACCCTAAAATAAATCATAAAAAAGAAAACCGTGTTCACGTCCCTATATACTCAGACACAAAAGCGGTTGAACTTCTGCACCGTGTTTTTTTTGGAACTCCAATAAATCGAGTAATTTTTCCTCGTCTTAAAAACCTTAAATAAAAACCCGCGCGAAAGAAAACTGTGATTGCTCAAAAGATTTCAAAGTCACGCCAAACACGACAATCGTACCTACTAGAAGAAAAAAAACAAAACAAAAAAATTCAACAAAAGTTGAGATCACGTTAACGAGTTCGAAATCCGGGGAAATTACGGCGCTTCCCATCCTTTGTTCAAGATTTCCATAGCAAAGACCAATTATAAAGCGGAAAAACCAGCAAACATGGAAAAAGTTGACTATAAAAATTAAAAGAAAAATAGAGGAAACTTGTATCGCAAAGGAAAGTTTAGCTTATTTTTTTAATCTACGACAGAGGATCTGCTCGGAATACATTATTTTGTCTACTGGGCATGACGCCTATGGATGCGACGTGAATATAAATTAGAAAAGACGAAATCTACCTCTTAAATTTGTTGAAATTTGAACCGTTTCACGTTAAGTTGAAGTCGCTTTTTCAGTGTTTTGTTCTGGTCTGGTAGAGTCATCATCGTTAAAACCTAATCGTGTACAGGTCCTCATTATGCAAAACTGCCTTCTCCGTTTAGAGAGTCACCGCAGCGAGACGTTTTTTAGGGATCTCTAGAAAAAAAATAGCACCCTAATGCTTAGACTTTGATATGGCTTCTTATATAGACTACCTACTTTAAATACGACTGGTTTTTACATAAGTAATTCTTTCCCAAACATTTTGCTGCAACAACATTTTTTTTGTATCTTGAAATTAAATTATCAAAATAAATACCTAATGATTTTTCTTACCCCAAACATCAAATCACACAGCATTTTCAGAAAAAAAAATGTTTTCAAATGAGGACTTCGTGTATTCGCGACAGACGGTGGTGACAACAGCTAGATACTATATTTATACGGTAAACTATAATAATAATTAATTAATTAATTATTAATTATTATTAATAATTAATTATTAATTAATTAATTATTAATTATTATTAATAATTAAATAATTATAATAAATTATTATAATTATTATTATTAATAATTAATTAATTAATTATTATTATAATTTACTTAAATCGTTGCACAGGTTTAAATCCTGTCGATCAGTAGTAGTTAAGTATATAATGGTCTGCAAGAATTCATAATAAGAATTCTTGTAGACCATTCTACTTAATTCAATTATTATTTTAGATAATATCTAAAAAAACGTACGGGACCCTTGCTAAGTGATCATAACTCGCGCTCTTAGTATTTTTTCATATTGTTTGGGATAAAGTGAACAATCTCTAGCTTTATTTGAATTACACTCTAATTCAATTTGTCGGAAGATCACGGCGTCGCGTCGTACAGAAAATGTCTGAGATTAAAAGGTTACACTTTATTACGGGATCGGAAAATGTTTTATGATATTTTGTTTGATTTACTGTTTATAGGATATTGTTATTGATTGAACATAAAATAAGGAAAATGGTAAATTAAACGTAAAACGTAAATTTACTTACGTATTTTTTCTATGGTATTTCACTCAATGAGACGAGCGAGATGTTCGTCTGGTAGTTAGCATCTCGGCTGCCCTGTTATTCGATAGCTATATAGCTCAGTTGCTACCATGTCAGCCTTAGGAGCTGTAGGGCATGGGTTCGATACCCACACAGGACAAAAAATATTTGAGTAACATAGATGTTTGTTGGCCGCCTGCCAAGCGTGGGGATTATGGCATCTTTCTACAATAATAGGAAAATAATTATTATACAATTTTCAGCTCTTTTTTAGTTCAAGCTGATTGTTGGACTCAGAATCCATGGTACGTACGGTTACATCCTGCACTCGCTGCAAACTACTCAATCTGCATGTAGCCAAGTCGAGAAACCATTACAACGCATCCACTTCATCATAAATCAGCGGAGGTGGGGCGCGGGAGATAAGCGGATTTATTAAAAGTCGCCGTGGGAGCAACAATTTTATATCGTCTCGAAGGAATCCTCGGGAATTGGATAAAGTGAATATTTTCTATCGGGGGTACTATGGAAATGTTGAACGATGGTTTCGAGTGAGCGAAATTGAAGGCTATCTAACAATCGATCTGGCCTCTCCACCCAGAACAATCTGAAACACACAGCAGTTTTTTGTCATTTTGGCGACATTTTCACACAGCGCTCACAGCGCGCTAGCTTTCACTAGCTCCAAACTAAGCAAAACTTACACTATGAGAAATTGAGAACCAGATAAATATCTTTAGTATGATTTTTATTATTAACAAAAATTACAGCTACATCTAGTTTCACATCAGAACCATAACTAACGCGTTTCAATATATGTTAATGTTTTTATAGGCCAGATTTTAAAAGTAAAGATGTTTTTTTTCTAGCTATACAGTATTTATGTTTTATTTATACGGGAATACTCACGTTTAATTAAATCGGATACTCCAACTATACTTTCGAACAAACAAACAAAAACAATAAACTAATCGAATGAGCTCGAAAATTGAGTAAGATGGCATTAGAAGTCTAAAATGGCCAGATTTGCTGTTACAAGGGTCGAATTATAAATCAATTGTCATTCAATAGGCTTTTCTTTTTCTACTATAGTGCATTTTAATTGTAGACGGGTATTTTTTTATATTACTTTGTAAGGACTTCACTTGGACTTTGTCATCGTGTCTTCATACATAAAAGCAATGGGACAAAGTAGAAAATAATGCAACGTTTTAATAATTCGTCATTTCGTAGTACACACTTTTGAAAGATCGCGCTAATTCCTCAAGTATAGACGTACAGATAGAAACGCTAATATTGGTAGGGTACATCCTCATATTTCAAATCTCTGTGCATTTATTATTCACTTTTGTGTTTTGTTCAGTTCCAAACAGTATATCAGTGTAGATGTACTTCGTTCGAGTACCTACTCTTAGTAAACAGAATTCAGTCGACCCCATAAAATACGTTTTTACGACAAATTTCAAAGGTAACACGATTTTGAAAGACGGCAGTTTTTACATGCGTTTTCCTGAAATAGAATTGAACTATTTTTTTTTTCTGTTGACAGTTGAATTACGGTATTAGACTATATTACGACTGCTTTGTAATCTCAGTTGGTAGTATGTCAGCCTTCATAGCTGTAGGGCGTGTGTTCGATTCCCACCCAGGACAAACATTTATTTGTCGAATAAACATTTATTTTATTATGTAATTTTAGTAAGTGATTATTTTTTTGTGACATACTTAATGAAATTTGACTTGTAACTTTGGTGTTATCAATACAATAGAAAAAAAAACAACTATTCTATCATTTAATAAGCCCCTTAATAATAAGCTTTGCTTAGTTTGGGGCTAAATGGCGCTGAAATGTTACCAACATAATTATAATAATTTTGTTTTTTAGATATGAAAGCATCGACGAACGTTATGATTCATCGTAGTCCATTGCTAATAGGCATATCCCCTAGCACGCCACTCAGACCGATTTTACGCTTTCCGCTGGATTTTTACGACATAGAAAATTTGTGTTTTGATTTCGTTAATTCGTCCTTGGTGAAATCTTTTTCAATGCATATATATTAATTATCATTATTTATTTATTTATTAATAAATAAATAAAATAAATAATAATAATAATAATAAATATATAATAATAATTATTAATAAATAAAAAATGTTTTTTTTTTTGTTATTTATTTATCATTATCGATAATTGACGCCACGACAACGCTAAATTAAATTAGAAACGAATAAACGAACTAAGCCAGAAACGACAAACTCGTGAAATTTTAACAATTTAGTAAATCAATCATCGATAAAAAGCTCCGTACTTGCACTGGTAGGAAATATTTGCCAAGACCGCGAAATAACGGCAGCGGCACATAATCGTATTTGCGCACCCGATACCGAAACCTGGTTATTAAAATGGTGATTACAGACACGTGCGGGGTGAGACACAGTGTAGGGAAGACCAGCGACACAAATACAAACACCAAAATCTATTAGCACAAGAAACGCCTTAGAGAATGTTTGATTCATACGTTTTGCTTGCGAGGATTCACTTCTCTTTTTTAATTTTTCTTCTTGTTTACTTAGCTCAATTCGCGTAGTCTTTAAATCATTTCTTTGTTTTGTTATGCTTGTTTCAAAAAAATTATATTGTATCCGATATTTGAAAATACATACAGAAACACTTACAACAGAACAGCCTGCTCTTCACATAAAATTTTTGTTCTTGGTAGGAATCGAACCCACGCCCTACAGCTCTCAAAGCAACGTTACTAACAACTGAGCTTTATGCAGTCAAAATTATACACAAATTAGAAAACCGGGACAGTTTGATCGGAATCACACCAAAATTTCTGATACAAGAATAAGCAGCTTTAAAGTATCACCTTTAAAATTCCTCTACTGCACGTTCTTAAACTGTGACCGTTTAACTACGATCCTTATTAACAAGCGACGTCGGGCGGCGCAGTTAGTACGTCGGTTAATAAGGTTAACTTCAGAACAGGTGATTTATGAGACCTTGGGACGGAAGTCGGCTTACTATAAATTGTTACACTATGTACCTACTCTTATTAATGACGCTTAGTAAACTAAGTGGGATATGTTGATTTATTAATACCTATTAAAGAAAAGCAAAGAGCAGAGGACTAAAGTAGATGGATGACTTATGATTAGTTAACTAAAATTATGAGAAATAACCCTATTGAATTTTTTTTTTCTGTTAAAATAAGTTGAAGCAACTAATTTGGGAATTTTAAATTGACACAGTTAATCCCAAATCATGGTCCTGTAAAATCTCAGGAAAATGTACACGAAGCAAAATTATAAGCTCGAGCTACTGATGATAGATAACAGTAAAGAAATAATGATGATAAGAAACTTTTTAGTACTAGACTAGCAAGTCGCTACCCTCAAGTTGAAAATCAACTCTTGGGAAACTTCTCTCGAGAGCAAGTTCCCTTCCAGGTTAGGTGTGGCCATCTACCACAATTACTTTTTTATTGCGCAGTGTAGTGGGTTTACTTTTGATCGCCATTATGCCCGATGTTACGCGAAGATGCAGTTTAGAACTGAGTACGATTTCCCAAAAGAAATTTAATATCAGGTGAGTATTTTTAAGATCGAAATAATAGAAGAGATATTACTGGGCATGACAATATTTCACATCTAATTAATATCTTAGGGTGACGAGCGCCGTGCAGTGCGACGCAGGATTTTGTTCACAAGTTCACAATTCTGGCACTGCTACTTGTTATGGGTAGGCGTGACGCTTACCACCAGGCGAACGTCTCGTTCGTCTTGTCACTCAATAATAATAAAAATATCTACGTGTGTCCACCAACTCGCTGGTAAGCGACCACGGTGTGACCGAGGGTGGAACAAGTCCTGCTGTAAATTTAGCCTGTACCTGAGCCTTAGCATTTAAAAAACATAATCAAACTTCTCTTAATATAATTCATTGCTGTGTAAAGGTATTACGTACGATTAATTTCTTTGATCATCACATCAATCTCGACTAAAGATAAATCACAAAATCCGTTAATCAAAATGTTAATGAAATGTTCCAAGTTTACGCTACATTCTATCGGAGTGTCATCAGAGTATTTAAATAAATATTAACTGGAGAGCCGGATTTTAATTTGCTAACGAGACTGTGATCGGCCCCGGCGATATTAATATAGGTGTACAATGTCTGGAGCGCTACATGGCACGCTAAGTCACACTCGTAAATCGTGGTACACTGCAGAAAGACAACAGTTGTGTAATGTTGAGGGCGCTCAAAAAAAACCTTTAAAAAAACCGTGAAATACCTTTTGATTGCCTCTCTCTCTTTCTTCTTTTGTTTCTTTGCGCGATAACACCCGAAACGAGGATGTACGCTAAAAAACCAAAGTCATCTACATACTCTGAAGGTTTGCAAGTTGAAGTGGCAGTAGACTACATCGCTCGAAGAACTGATAACCAATGGGGAAGAAAGAATCTTGAGTGGCGACCGCGAACCGGAAGACACAGCGTAGGAACCCACTAGGCGCGGTCCACTTTGTAAAAGTCGCGGGCAACCGGTGGATGCAAATGGCAGGTTTTCGCTCAGCAGTGGACGTCTTCAGGCTGATGATGATGATGATGATATTTTGTATAGTCAGATAAAAAATCGTTCCGATGCAAGTTGTATAACAAGTGTGCTAATAATTTTGGCGGTTGTTGTATACGTGTACTCTTTATTTAACTTTGTGAAACTCATTTTCGCATGCATTAACGTAACGAGTTGCTATGTTTATTTTTAAAGTCAATTTGGTGAAACGGCCAAAGTTTATGTACGTGTAAACATTTTTGTATGTACAACAAGCTGGGCTCGATTTGATAGTAGGTGCCTTGGGATTCTAAGGTTGGGCTTTGAACAATAATAATTAGCTGGAAAACTTTTGTTCTTTTTTAGCTTTATACCTAAAAAAACAAGGTTGTAGATGAATTTGGAATGAACTAAACTAAATTGACAAAAATGTAGACCCTTTGAGTTCATTCGTTGAGTTAAAATAAAAGGAATTTATCACAGCCAATTTTTTTTTTGTTTTGGTTGGTACGAGCTTATACTATTGGAGGTGGCAAACCAAGGACGTACCCTCTGCCAGTGACCATATTTGCTTCTTGAGTGTGTGCTGTGAGACTGTGTTAGTGTTCTGACAGTTAGTGTTCTGAGTTTTTGACAGGGCTAAATTAAGGGGGTGTAACGCGGGATGAAACTTTGTATGGAAAGTAGGTACTTGGTTTTTAAAGGTATAGTGATGACAACATTATAGGCAATTTTTTTATTATCATCTTCACCGTTTTTCTTCATCACGCGGGTGGAACCACGGGGCGGAGCTAATATTAGATAAGTACGTCTCGAATTGATAACTTCTTTTTTTGAAGTTGGTTTTTATATGGGTATTTACCCCGGGGACGAAGCCGAAGCCGAAGCGAAGCCGGGACGGGTCAGCTAGTATTATTATAAATGCGAAAGTTTGTCGGTGTGTGTGTCTGCGTGTATATAATATGTTTGTTACTCCTTCACCCTGAAACGGCCGATCGGATTTTGAACAAAGGTAGCTATTATATCTTGGAATAAAACATAAGCTACTTTTAATTCAAAGAATCGCGGGTGAAACCGAGGGGCGCAGCTATTACATTCATAAAAATTATCACTGCTGGGTATGATAATAGATTAGCCCTCAGCTATGATAATGCGGGTAAAGCAGTGCGTTTAGCGGAACCGTGCAAGGATAGCCCAATCACAATAAAAAACAATTTTCGTGATTAAAGTGTTTTTAAACCTATATACAATAATAATAAAAAAATAATGAAGTTGGTAAATATGGTATCTTTTTGAAGATAAATATATTAATTTATCATAACGATAACATCTAAAATAATTCCTGAAATACAAAATATTTCAATATTTAATTAATATATAAATAATAATTTATTATTTAAATAAACTTATTTTGTTAATTAATTTTTAAACATTTTATTTTACAGTAGGGTATATATACTTGCACGGTTCCGCTCATCTGCGCTTCAGTGGAAAATGACGAACGTGTTGGGCCACACTATTGTCCTTTTCCAAACACGTTTCCATTATTCATCCTTCCTGTGCGAATTATTTGCTCTTCCCATGTCTCTCCCGCGACTCAGTGCAAACTTGTACAAGGGAATTGTACAAGGGAAGTTTGTATGTATAACTTGCGTTGCCTCATAATTTTGCGTCGCGTCGACATCACGCCCGAATACGAAAAAAGTGTAAGTTACATCGAAATAACCACTATAAATGCAAATGGGACTCCGTATCTTGATAAATGTACTCGTGGAGTTTAAATGACGTTGCTTTTTATTATGTTTTCCAATTAGTTTGTTTGAGAGAGCGCATTGTTAATTTTGGTACTTGGAAACGAATTGTGTGCTAGATTTTAATTAAATTGTGCTGGACAAGCATCATTTTAGTTTCACACTTGCGTTGGACGAGTATCTCACCTCACGAAGAAGAGATGAAGTGACGATATAATTGACGAGGCATGCTTATTTAGGAAGTACTTATTTACGATTGAATATAAGTAATTTATCAATTTAATAGCATTCCTTTTTTTTTATTCTGTTTTTTTTGGGACTTTTGTTAGAATATAGTCCCATCGTATATTCTAAACTAATAGGTTCAAGCACATCTTTAAATCCAAAAATTAGCGGTGCAGGTCACCTAAGGCGACACACAACTGACTATTAAACATATTCCGACTCGAGCTTCTAATCCGTCGATTCCGAGCCTAGCGTCATCCCATGACCGCTAGACTCGAAATCGTGAGGCCATGGGCTCAAATCTTGGGCCGGACCAATAAGCTCTTTGGATGCTTTTTGATGACTTGAACTTTACAAGATTTTTAAATAATTCAGTGACAATACAATTCACTGCTAACTATCACAGTTGTTCACTACAGTTCTATTATTATTTACGGGATATTTACCGTGATTATATTGTGAAATGAGTTCCCAATATTTCGGCGCAGTTTTCGGGGTCTGCCCGAAATACCGGGAGCTCATTTCACAGTATTATAATTACGGTAAATACTTCGAGCAATTAACTACTCTAAGGGTAAATATATCCCGTAAATAATAATAGAACTGTAGTGATCAACCGTGATAGTTTAAAACACAGTTTTACACACAGGCACAAGATTTTGTTCACAAGTTCACAATTCCCGTAATGCTACACTGTTATGGGCAGGCGTGACGCTTACCGCCAGGCGATAGTCTTGCTTGTCTCGTCAGTACATACCACAAAAAAATACAATGATAAAAAATTGCAAGATCACCGTAATTTGGACCAAACAACCAGTATTATCATTTAGACGTGCTATTGGTTGGTCCAAGTTTCAAACTCAAGCGTAAAATCCTAACCCACTTTTGTAGAACATTCAGGAAATGAAAGAAACAAAAGACGAGCGCGGCTATATTTGTTTGAATGGCGATCGAGTGGTATCGCGCGCCAGTCGACGCCTAAACGCTGCCTAGCGTGCTTGCTGGGGTAGCCTAGAACGAGGTACGTGCTGTTGAACAATATAGAAAAAGAATATTGAACCCACTTATTAGTGGGTTCAATATCCTTTTTTGAAAAAAATAATATAAAGAATATTGAACCCACTTATTAGAGGGTCCAATATCCTTTTTTGAGTTAGATCCTTTTTTAAAGTTGCTGATGATTACTGATGAAGCATCAACCGATACTTCTCTGTTAAGTGTCAAGCCATAATTTTTCACAAATCCTTCGCTGAAGAGTAGGCAACGACTGGTGACTTTTTACCATCGGGTGGCTAGCCTGCTGGTTTATTACGGTTAAAAAAAAGTATATGGTCCCACATAGGTTTTTTTTTAAACCACTATGAAACACGCGGGGTGAGCGTGGCTATATCATTGTATGAACAAACATACGACAGATTTTATAATACAAAATACTCTTTGCATGCATTTTGAATGTTTGTTAATCATATATAATATGCAATGTTCTATTTTGTGTGTATTGTGCTCTGTATTTTTCGTTTTATTGTACGCCTAGGTCGTTTACTCGCAGAATGTCTATTTCGCAAAACATTATATTTGCGAAACGTTAGAAACTGTTTCAAATTTATGGTAGTTCCGAAGTTTCGACGATTAAAAACGGTAATGATAAAAAGTAGCCTGTTTAAATCTAGACAAACTTTCGCATTTGGATTATTTTATTAGCGTGTTAATGCTGCATACTTCGTTCCTACTCCCCCCGGTCGGCCACTACAGATAGACGGGCGAATAAACGTTGAAAAAGTTTCGATAGCTCTCGACGCTGTTTTAAAATTCGCAGCACAATGCACCTTTCGAGATTTATTTTAAAACTACCCGCGCCTGTGAGTTATTATATAAAAGCACCTAAAATGAAATACGCAGAGCTATTATATTTTGATTAATGACTGTTGCAATGTTGGCAGGTAAAGTAAGTTATTCTTTCGATTGTACGCAAAATATTTTTCATCACACTTGCTCGTAAAGTGAATCTTATGACATCAGTTTTAGGCTCATAATCCAAGCTATTACGCACGCGTGCTTTTTACTTTACATTACGGCACTTGTGCTATAATAAGTATAACTCGGTAAAGTAAAGTTTGTACGTGACTGCAATTAGACGTATGCATACGAAGCACTCTTAATACAGCCGGGTAATACTTACAGTTTTTTTGTAATACCAACAAAGAGTTCTTATACCGCTGAAGTAAATGTCAACCTGCGCGCGCATTGCTGGTTTGGGCTCCATTTTCCGCAAATGTTTGTTGACGTTTTCGCTGTGTGGTTGATTATTATCAAAAAAAAATGTTTTTTGCTCGCAAGTGTGATGAAAGCAGTCGTATGGAACTCATGTGCTATGTTAGTCATTGCGCTCTCGGCTTCCTTATCGCGCTCGCCGCAGGTAATGTTGGTAATGACCAACATAGCATACTTGTATCATAATGTACTATAGTGAGCACCAAACATGGTAGGTACTTAAAAACCTGTGGCATAATGGAAGTGTGGCATATTATTATGTAGTAAGCTATTACTTTATTGTCTCACTTAATTAATTTATAATTTCTAATTGAAACAATAATCAACAGCCAATTCTACATTTTCAAGATATTATGTTTTTTTTCCAATAATTTAGTAACACCCGTAGCGTGATTGTTTGAGCTGATGCCGTTTTATAGCAAAAAAAACTAGTGATAGGTGTTATAATGCTTAAGTTTTTATTATTAATTTCTATAATGGTCGATTTTCTGGCACACAATAAAACCTCATATATTAGTACCTACGTTAATGATGTTACAAAATAAATCATTTTTCTTTCTTTCTTTCTTTCTTTCTTTCTTTTATACTAGATGGCGTTAACCAGACGTGTCTGTCATTGTCAAGTTTATTTTCATTTTATGGCTCCTATCATTGAAACCTCAGATCTATGTCCGTAGCTCGTCTTTCAGTTTCGCTATCGATTAGGAACCGTAATCTTTGCTCATTTTTAAACGTAAACAGAATAGGAACAAGAAAAAGCAACAAAAAGGCATTAACAGGTAACAACAGTAAGGAAACACTTAACAATAACAAAATTATGATAACGACAACGCAATGCAAAATGAAAACAAACACAAACAGACTTCGTCCTTCGACATCCAAACCAACTCCAAACCAAACACAACAGACATCTAGATTAAGAATATGTGCCACAGACACAGATCAAAAATGTTATGCTGTTTTGACTGGCACGTATCAGCGCCGTCTATCGAGTTCAGTTTGATGCACACAATTTAGTTTTTTGACACGTAATTAAATAAAACAATAATATGTATTTTCTATTACTGTCTATTGATTAGCCAAATTACCAAAGTTAATCGACGGATGATCCGGTCACTCTCAGGATAGGTGCACGTGAGTGACATTTACAGCTGGGCGCTACCGCAAGTCGCATACCAAGATAAATTGTTGGCCCTGGTTCTTTGTTTGTCATAGTAACCGTCTTACTATATTAGAATCCTTCGAAAGGCCAATTCACTCTGACACTAGGGCTCACAGTCCCGAGAACCAACACACATTCCCAAATTACCCAGAGCAGATTCAGATTATCTAAAGGTCTACCCAGCCGGGAATCGAATCCCAGACACCTGATTCCTATATCCAATAACGCTAAGCATGAGCCACAGTAATCATCAGGGCAAGTTAAGAGAAAGAATCTCTAGTGTCTTTCTTGCGAGATTCTCAATTGAAATTAATAGGCATCAAGAGGTTTAACGTTTTATACCCTAGTATCACGAATGTAGAAGTATACGCTGCTCGATCTCGAATTTTGAACTCTGGACAGGTCGAGTTCAAGTTCATAATTCTGTATGGTACTAAATAAGAATTGTTACACTAAGTGTGAATTACCACCAAGTGACTGATCATCTTGTATCATCACGAAACATCTTGAATGTTTCGGCAATATGTACAAAGTTCATTATTCCCACAGATTTTTTTTCTCCTCGTTTTAAGGACTTGAGCTTCAACTATAGATTCAATTTCTTTTCTAGACCTAAATAAATTTACAGACTCAGAAAAAACTGCCTTTGGCGGCGCTATTTCATAGTAAAAAGCAAAAAGTATCGGCACCGCATAAATCTGGGAAATCCTTTGTCGCGGGCACTTTGGATCGGGACTCTATCGCAAGATCTCTTTGTGGTTCCGAGATCTAGCGACGTGCTAGGAATGCTTTAGGTTCCATCTTTAGGAGGCATTTTTAATATTTTTCTTGTTTTTATAGTTTTTTTTTTTCAATAATAGAGTAACTTGGATCATGATGATGATGCTATCCAATTATCCATTACGGCAATCATTTATTGTTTCGAGTTACTGATGCATCCTCACATTACTAATGTACCCAATTTTAGCTGTAAATGTCCTAGAACAGTTGCTACATTTGTTGTAACTTGCATCAACCTTTCACACAGTAGATAACGATTTTATTATACTTGGTTTGTAATTTTTTTGCATAATTTTATCCGTTGTACCTTTACAAAATTATAGGACTTCTGTTGACTGAAACTCTATTGAATCAAGCGAAAAAAAACACGAAAAAGAGTTTGGGCAAAAATGGTGGTAATTTTTTATTAGTCTTTTTGAGCTTGGTAGCTTCTATGGTTACATAACACATGTCGAGATAATTATCTAAAATGACGTTAGACAGTTACAACGTTAAACGATAACGGGAGGTTTAACTGATGACTGACATACACAGAAATATCTTTTTTGGCATCTATATATGAATACAAAAAACACAACACAGAAAAACTATAAGCATGAGCAGTCAAAATAATAATTAGTCAAGATTTTGGCAGATGGCGCGACTTGTCGTTTAGTAGACACTACATAACTATTATAAATATTTGGAGAGGCATATTATCCGGGCATATTGTGTGGGGGGGTTGCCACAATCCCCACGCTTGGCAGGTGACTTGGGGATCACATCCTCCGGTGGTACTGGTCTAGGTGGACCGACAACACTGTAAAAGTCGCGGGGAACCGGTGGATGCAAATGGCAGGTTGTCGTACAGTGTGGCGGTCTAAGGGCCTTCGTTCAGTAGTGGACGTCTCCGGGCTGATGATGATTATACGATCTTTGGCGAGGTTACTTGCGCAAAAAATAGAAGTTCTTTCTTACAAGAAAAATAGTAGTTATGTACCTACATCAATTCAACGTCATTTTTCGTCCATAAACGTCTCGGCACGAGAGTAGGTAGGCAAACCCGATACGCTCCCTAACTTAGGTAAACAGTAAACACGCAGTAACTCGATACACTTCCAAATTACTCCCTACACACTAGTACGCAATCTGTGACGCTGTTTGCTTTGTGAAATAAAATACGTAAGGAGTAGACGTTTTGCTTTAGCACTCGTACAAATTGGTGCTTTGGACACATATCATGAAAAGGACAGATGGAAAATTTATACATAGTAAAAACGAATTAGGTAATTTTATTACTCTGGGCGAAGTTCATTTTTCCCTTCTTGGTGTTTCACTTTTGACGGCTTCAAGTAGAGACTTGAAAAATAAGTTTTTCGGTTCCATGTAACTAGAATGCTAGATCAGTTAATGAATTCTTAGCTTGAAAATTAGAGAGTATCATGCTTTGAAGAATCAGCTGTTTACATAATCCGAGGTATTATTTCAAGAACACTACAGAAGTTTCTTGCTGTTTCCAGTAATCTTGTCGTTTTCTTTGTCGTTGATTAGGAACCAGTTAGGGAAAGTAATGAACACTAAAAAGTTTGATTAAGTACCATCCAAGCGGAGTCCTCCAAGTTCAATACAAAATAACAAATAATTAAATACAATCAAGCTTTTGTGGAATGTAACGCAAGCTAGATCCTCCAAGGCAAGATAGTAATGTTAACTTTATTAACTACAACAAACTACAATGACTACTTAGCCTACTACACAACAAAAAACAAAAGGATTGTATCCAGACCGATGAAAGTCTAGAGACAATCCAAATGCTCAAACCCACTACCAGTCGGCAGCGTACCCAGCATGCTGGCGGCATTGCCACGCTGGATGGCAATGCTTATGCGTTGAGCCAAATAAACGCCAGCATTTTGATCACGCGTCGCGTCGACCAGGCGCTCGGATATGTTTTTGAAAAGATGATGAGCTCCCGGTCCCCACGGACCCAATGTCTCAACACCAAACGGCTCAAATATGTAACCTCTGCCGAGGTTAGCATATTTGCGCCGCTTGTGCCGCTCCGCCGAATTTGCCGCCGCACCAGCCCTACTCTGTGTCTCAGGAAGATGTGACGGTGCCAAAGTATCAACGCAAGTTGCGTCCCATACAAGGGGCCGTCCCATCTTCCAAGGCACAAGTGTCATACCGTCAGGTCTTTTGCCATCGTCACGTGCAAGGCCGCTCGGTTCGAGCACAGCTGCAACATTGGCGGTGGATAAAGCCCGGCGTATGACATCATTCAGGCTAGCGTGGCGGCCGATCCGACCAGCGCTTCTTGAGCAAGAGAGACCATGGTGACCGAGCTGATCGACAACAGTACCACACTGGCAGCGATGGGCCTCACAGCACCTTGCACCCAAGCGCAAGCTGACAGCTAGACGAAATGCAGTTGGGTCCAAAAGGCTACCAGTGTTAAAGGAGGGAATAGCCTGCAACCAAAGACCTGATTCCCATACAGAGACAGCAAGGATACGAGCGCGATCTGCGACGCTAGTACACGTATCTAGAAGAGATTTCCGTGCTAGTTCACAGATCGGCCCATCCCATAGTCTCTGCGAAGACAAAGTCCTCGGAAAATCAGTATTTGGGCAAGCCTCCCTCCAAACATTCTTGGCCTCATTCAAATGAGCTACTACTACACCGGAATGGCCTAAAGAGGGAAGAAGGATTTTTTCAATTAATTTATGTGTACTATGAACTGAGGACAAGAAAGCTGGTAGAGCTACACTTGAAATTTTGCGGATCCCTAAGCCTCCTAACCTTACTGGTAGTGAGGCTTGTGACCATGTCCTGTCATTCATGTCAACATTCAAAACCGATATTAGTGTTTCCTTTACGACATTGTCTAAGCTCGAAAGGAGCTCACCGTGTTTCCACAGTGGACTACATCGTAAAGTGTATATAAATTTTGGCACAAACAGACAATATTTGATAATGGTAAACGCCATGTGGGCGTTAATATTGAGTAACCTCCTGGAGGCACTCATAAAATTTTGAATTTTTTCTTCTACGAAAGGTGAAAAAGACTCATCTAAAATCGGTGAACCCAGTAGGCGAAGAGAACACCTATCCACAGATTTGATGTTTGGAGCCAAATCATTAAATTTTGCAATAACCAAATCTTTGTTCGGACATGAATCGCAAACATAGAGTTCGCATTTTGAAAAATTTAGTTCTAAGCCAATAAGACGAAATTCGTCTATGAGAATTTGCAAATCATTTAGGACAGTGCTCACATCACCTCCTAAGGTTCCGTCATCCAAATACCAAACATTAAGTTTGGATTGGAGACGTTGAATAATTGGATGAATAATTAATAATAATTAATAATTTGTAATGTTAATGCATTATTATATTAAGTAATAATTGATGTTATACTAGCTACGCCACGTGATGAAATACGGTGATGATGACTATAAAAAGTAGCTTATAATGTTAGTCCGACAAATAAGCTATCTCTATTTCGAGTATCATTCAAACGCGTTCAGCAATTTTGGCGTGAAACTTTCGCATTTTTATTATCAATGTGATTAGTTGTCTCTCTGCAGTAATGTGAAATCGGCTTTTACGTACACTCAAAACATTACCTCCAGCCTGTCTGAAAAGGAAAAATCTAGATTTTTATCAGTCCCGATAAAAACTTTTTGCTTTTAGAATGTACTAGGTTCTCGAACGGTTTGGTAGGTATGCGTACACACTTACGAAATAAATGCTGATGTTTTTACCTCATAAGGATTGAACACGTAGTAAAGCCACCGAAGTGATATTTTTGTACGCATTATTTTATTTCTTAAACCTAAGATTTTATAATACACTTTGTTGTGTTGAGATTTGATAGGTTTGTGTGGATCCGAATCTGACGGCGAGGTCTAAGTGCTGAGTAGGGCGAGAGAAATATCTCGTCCCACCTTACTTAATCATAACAGTAACTTATATATCCACGTCTATCTAGATATTATGTATCTAGTATTAGGGTTAGGGTGGAATGAAGATAAATGAACGGGTGCTGTGATTTTTCAACTACAAATATTCACCTTGCTGCTCATTATAAGTGAAATCATTAATTTAGCTTAAAGGTGATGATAAAGCTGAAACTTTTTTAGTAATCCACAACTACACTTCGAATGGCGACGGGGCGTGGCCCATTTGTGGGTTGGTAAAGCACATACACCATTGAATGTATCCTCCGCATGTATGCAGGGCACCTGGGTATGTCCTTAAACTGCAACCAGACCCACCGGAGGACGGGTAGCAGCGTCCTCTTGGCTAACGGTGGTGACCATTCTGCGATTCCCAAGCCGCCTGCCAAGCGTGGGGATTATGGCAACACCCCTCTATAAACGGGGAGGCCATCGTCCAGCAGTGGACGTTTTATGGCTGACGCCGATGTATGCAGGTTTCTCTCGATGTTTTCCATCACCGAAATGCCAGTGATATGAAATCCCATACATAAACTCCAAAGAGCCGAGAGAGAAAAATTGTTACGGCCTTGGGTTTGAACCCCAGGCTTCACGATGAACCAGGAACTCACGATTTCAAGTCGATCGGTCTTCTACCACGGCTCATAATTTATAATTTTATTTTATTTTAATTGATACTAAATTTCCTATCAGAATTGGTTTTGGTGAACTTTTAATAATTTATTTTCTACATTCTGTAATAAAAGATCATTACAACCCTGAGAGGTTACGAGATTGGAATTTGGTTCAGGGTTATTACAGTTATTTCTCCGAAGGTTGATCAGATAGACACATCAACAGCCGGAAGACGTCCACTGCTGGACGAAGGCCTCTCCCTTAAAGGGAGGTGTTGCCATAATCCCCACGCTTGGCAGGCGGCTTGGGGATCGCAGAATGGTTACCACCGTTAACTGAGAGGACGCTGCTGCCCGTCCTCCGGTGTTTCTGGATGCAGTTTTAGGACATACCCAGATAGACACATAACTAGGTTTAATTATTATTAAATGTACACGGCCGTGCATCGCGGTATTCATTTTCATAGTGGTAGTATTGACGAATAGGTCGCGGCCGCACGCGATGCACGGCATTGTACCTTATTACACGCTCTCTCTTGAAAATCACAAACCCGACGTTGAACGCTCTGTGAATTATTTCTTCTGTGGTGGAGTGAAGATCTATGTAAGATAGTTCACAAGAGCTGGATGCAAAAAAAACCGAAGATTATTTATTTATTTATTTGATACACAAAACAAAATACAGTTTTTACATAGGCATTGTATACGTTACAAATAATTTGTTCTAGATTGCATTCCTTAATAAATGTGTACACAACATGAACAACACAGAAGCAGTAGGTACCTACATCTATAAGTCAATCAAACATTAAGTAGTATTGTAATTACACAACAACATAAGCAGTTATAATAAAAAAATATATATATTAAAAGAACATTTAAAGGATTGCGGTTAGGACAGGTGACATGCTAAAAAGAATAAAAAGTAGTTGTTAACCAGCAACTCATCGATGCTGTTTCTGTTTTACCAAAACGGCCAAGATATCACGTTTAAATATAGTTAGTTTAAAGTTAAATATATCTATCGAACTATGATGGTCCACTAGGATATCGTTGTATTGGCGACACATTTTAACCAGAGGGTTATATAAAGAGGTGTTGTTTGTATATACCTTAAGCGAAAAGATTCCTGTGGGGGGTAGCGAGATTTTGGTTTGGTATTAAAGTTTATATTAGAAAGAAGGGAAGAAGAATCAATCTGCGAGTGAATAATTTTGAATAAGCAAATAAAGTCCAGGTAGGCAGAGTAGCGTTATTTGGAAGAGGCCTTTGTCCAGTGGTTGGATTATGTTTTTAGCTGACCATTAACTTGGTCAGCTAACATGATGGTGGTGATAGACGTCCTTCAAAGGCGCAACCCTAGAAACTAAATATAATTATTATATTCCCTTTGCGTTAAGGTTTCAGCAAATCTTTGCGCACAGTGTTTTTTTTTTTCTGGCCATGTGTCGAGAATTTCTTTCGCATGCATTTTAAGCACAAACCTCACTTTTGCATGCTTAGACTTCAGTTAATTACCATGTCTACACTTTGCACCTTACAAGGGCAAAATGTAGACGTAGGCTTAGTAACTATTTCTTAACTGGTGGGTTAAGTTTGAACACAAAAAACACGGTTCTTGTTAGCGAGTCTTGGAAATGCGCGTCGAAGGCAAAAAGGCCAGGTTACGAATTAACTGCCGAGCATTCGAAACGAGAATTACTGGAATGTCTCCTGATTATTGCAGATTAATGGAAAACTTACTGTAGAGAGGACGCTTGGAGTAATGAGAGAGAGAGCTGAATCCTCCAAACAAACACAAATAAACAATACGTTTCTTTAGAGCTTGGAAAAATATTAAATCATCATCAGTCAGAAGACATCCACTTCTGGCGAAGGCCTCCCACTTAGTAGGGAGGGTTGCCATATTCCCCACGAATAGCACCCATGGCAGGAGGCTTGGGGATAGCAGAAACGCTGCTGCCCGCCGTCCGAAGGCGCCCTCTAGTTGCAGTTGTAGGACATACCTCTCAGGTCCATTAAATATAAAATTACAGTTTTCAATTGTTTTTAAAACTACGACTTCCTATTTTGCCAAGGAAATACCAATAGTTAAACGAGTGCGTGTGGTAAATAAAAGACGGTTATGTAGGTAACAAAACATAGCTAAGGTTTTAACAGAAGATAGCTAATGTAAAAGTAAAAATATGTTATCAAGAAATTGAATGAAAAGAAATGAGTACCCTAGTATTTTTTTTCGTTTTTATACTATCTATTTAAAAAACCTTATTTAATTTCCACTTCCATAGACTGAGGAAAAAGGATTGTCTAAGGTTGCTTGGAAGAGATAATTTTAGGAAAACTTTGCATAGCCACTTGTTTCACTAGTTGTTACGCTTACACTGTTTATTATTATTTTTTAGTTGGAATAAGAATTTAAACACATGTCCGCATCGGCTGAACCACTGGCCGAGCATGTCTGCCGCATGTCAGGCCATCCGTAGGTAAACACAACCTCACAACACAGTGAGTTTCACTGACCGGTAGACCCCGGTAGGCCCGGCAGGTCCAGGCGGAGATGGCGGGATGAACTGGATTATTTTTGTAACAGCTGGAGACCTATAAAGATTTGAATTGTAAATAGTAGAAGGAGAATAGAGAGGCCTTTGCCCAGCATAGGCTGATAAATATTAAATAATTAAAAAGCTCACAAATAGAGATTCAATAATAGTTACTACCTCACAGGTCAAATATTATAAAATAACCATCCACCGCTGCCCTGCTCTAAGCTTGGCTCGTTAATCTCTCAAAGTGCGCTCGAATGACGAACACGTCAAACGTTCTCATTAGTTTTAATGAGAGCTCGCACGCGGCCATTAACAACGCTCGATTGAACGTACATACACTCATAATAATTAATATTAAATACTAAAAACACACAGAAAAAAAATGTTGTCCGTGTGTTCGTGTGTTTGTAACATCTTCCCCCCACAACGGCTCACCGGATTTGGATGAATCTCGAAATGGAGATAGCTTATTCCGCCGGAATAACATGAAGGTAAATTTTTATTACCATCATGACGTGAGTGAACCTGCGGGGCACAGGCTAGTAACCTAATATAGCTCATAAATGATTTCAACTTAAAGTTGGAAAGTCAGAATCTCTTGCAATATTTTAGAGTTACAATCCATCGCCAACCACAGTGTTTACCTGAGTTTGTTGATTTGTTTATCCCAACTGGTTATATTTAAAGGAATTAGCCAAACTCAAACGAAACGTCCGAAATGAAGGTTCAAGAAAATATTTACCCTAAGCAAGAAAATATTTACCCTAAGAGAAGTTAAATTTACCCAAATAGAGGCAAACTGCCTGAGGGAAATTTAAAAACTGATGACTTAGAGCTTGACTTGAGTTAATTAGTTACAGAGATGCTTAAGTTGTCACGTAAAAGCAATATTTTATATACTTGAAAGCAATATTTTATATGTTTCTAAGAAAGTATTTTATTTGACGAGTCTGGCGTAAAAATTGGATCAACATGGACCAACTCATTCTGTGATAATTTAAATGACAAGTTTTTTTTTTAAATCTCGATTTACCTAGAAACACTTTTTTCTGTAACACAACTGTCATCATGCCGGCCCGGGCCCCGTAGCATACGACGTTTTAAAGTGTTTACAGTAAATATTTTTGTACGCAGCTTAAATTGCGTGTGTTTCATGTTTATGTAATTTCTAAATGAACTGAGATTGGCATTTAGAATTCTGCTTTTTTCTGCGTGAAGCCCGAGCAACAACTACTTTATCTTTGTACATTTTTGGGTCCACGTACTTCCTCCATGTGAAAGCTATTACAAGCTACGCCTGTGATCACAACCTCACTTCACCAGACCTGTTGTCACAACGCCTACCTACCAAAATAATTTCATACCACCATGTTCAATGTATTTATACTTACCTGTCCTATAATTATGTAAACAAAAACATTTTCCCATCCCGAAAAGTTGAAGTACTTACGTATACGAAATCGATGCAATCATTTTGTTTGTTTGATCGAAACTCGATCCTATTAATTCAAAAGTGAAAACCGAAATCTTCGAGTTTGTAACGAGTAAGAAATTATTGCATAACTTTCTCTGTGGTATAACGGTTGCTTAGTCTTTGATTCAAAGGTTGTTTGATAAGAATAAGCCATAAAATAAAAGTCTCTTGACGCGAAAAGTGGAAAGGAGAAAGAAGACCTGTGAGTGAGACAGTCAGGCTAAAAAAAACTGCTGCCATTTGCAGCTAGAATTGTAAAACTTTTGCAAAATGTTACAGTATTCTTACATTAATAAATCGAAAAAGATAATAAATACTTCGTTCGTCCAACAACTAATCAGTTAACGTCTTTTTATACTATGAAATAGCTGTGAAAAGCGTCGGGTGCAGCACACTACCACTGTAAAATACTTTCTCAAATAAAAATAATTTATAAGGTCGCCCTAGAAACCTTACTAGAATGTTTTAATAATAAGTTTTTGGAATTAAAGATAACATAAACACTTGATAGGTACTTGGGTTTCATAGAGTTCATCAACTGTATTCAAGTCCAAAGCAACAGCCATCGATGACGTCATTCAATTTCACGTAGAAACACTTACCTCAAGGAAAAAACCATAAACCATGCGCATAAAATACAAACATAAACACAACACAATCAATCCCCCAGATTCCTTTAATGAATCGAATAAGAGAAGAGCAATGCGATCATCCCAAATGGAACCATCGCACGACTCAGATGACGAAATAAATTTCATCTACGCAAAATTTACGATGCATTCTCGCCTCGACTGAAAAATCAACCTTAAACCAACGTTGTTATGGTTGAAAATTTCGGCTAAAAGAAAGAGAGCTTAATGAAAATGGTAAATATTAAAGTAAAATCCAAAGGGCCGTGCCAAGTCAATTTCGCGACCAAATGAATCGAAAGTCGTTAGGGACGCGAATCGACCGGCCTACATTTCGAATTGGGATGTTATAGATTTTTGACGGATGCTCTTTCTGTCTATCGTGGACAATATTTTTAACTACATAAGGAGAGTTTTTGCTTCTTGAAAGTAACACTTTGCTTACAGTTATAAACTCTAAAAACGAAAAACATTTATAATTTGACATTGTGGTCAATTCTGAAGGCTTTAGTTAAGAGATCTAAACTAATTCAAATATCGCTGTCACTTTTTTACCAGGCGTGTTAGCTAAGGACAGCAATACTTTAGTTAGATTAGTTCTGTCAACTAAAGCCTTCAGAATTGATCACAGTACAATCCCAATGAGGTTCCAGAGGCAAAACTTTTCGCAGATGGCGCCAGCAGCAGTCCGGATGTGGCAGAATCAAGTTTTCTTGTTAATCGTTGCTTATAATAGTATATATCTGCTCTTGATGAGGGTGTTGTCGATAATCTATTTCAAGTAATATACTGGGTACCTACTATGTCTTGTTTTAAGAATCTGTGCAGCTGTTTTCGGTCTGAAAATAGATTTGTAGGTTAGATAGTTGTTTACATTTTATGTTAGACAGATCTTTAACTAGCAAGGCAAAGGACTGCTTTACAAACTAGTATTATGCAGATTCTCCCTGTTAATCCGAGCTTAAACCATTATATTGTAGAAAAAAAACAACATAATGTATGAGATTGACAGTTGACTATGGCTGCATCGACGATGCACCACCTAGCGCAAAAAAAACGTAATGTGGTGTGGTGTGTGGTCGTGTGTGGATTCTCGAGGCTTCAGTAGATAGATCTATAAAAGTTCTACAGAGAAATTTACTAGACGTTCTAAAACATAGCTGTCTTTTTCATTGCAGTTTATACAAAGAAATTTATAGAATTTATATGATAGGAACACTAACATTTTAGTAAGTTTATTTACTTTACTTTACTTTAGTTTACATCTGTCCACTTCAACATTTTATTGGTTGTAGACATTTTATATTTTTTTGGCTTCGCATTTTGTTCATTCAGCCAGTGTCAACTATTATGCATTTTCAAGTTTAGTCAAGTTTTTGAGTATCAAGTTAAATATCTAAGTCATAAAATCATAGTCAGTCACACGAAATTAGTCACAGTCGAGTCTAAGTCATGCCCCAGTAAAGTTGTGAACTAACGGCGTTAACCAATTTTTGAAAACAACACTAAAAGACGTGTTTTCCACTTTATACCACTTGCCCACACTCGTGCATATAATTCAACACTCAATGAATAAAACACCACTATTTTTAATCATTAATTCGAGAAAACACACAAGTTTAAGAAAATAATAATTATAATGCAGCGACATGATTTTTCCGTGTTCCCGCCAAAACTGCTGATTGTAGTCTTTTAGTGTTATAACATACATTATTTTAATTTATTTTCTTATTTTGACACTAGAGGACGCCCGCGACTTCGTCCGCGTACGGAAGAAATTCGGTCCGCTCTCAAAATTCACCACTTTAAATCATCCCGAGTAATTTTTTTAGCCCCTTAAACTTTAACTCTACCAACTCAACTGACTCTACCGACTCTACCAATTCGACCGACTCTACCAACTTCCCCCCCCCCCTCAACTTCCCCCCTTTGAATGAACTACCCAAACATCAATTTTCATCACTATAACTTCAAAAACAAAGAACTTTCCATACAACATTCCACCCCTTTTCCCCCTTAAATCGTCCCAGTTTTTTTTTTTTTTAAATAGCATTTTTTTATTGTAATCGTGACTATCTCCTATAAAAAAAGAAAAATAAAAAAAAATTTTTTTTTGCTTTCTTATCTTTTCTTAAAAATCCTTTCTAAAATCCTTTCTTTCTTCTTTCTTTCCTTTCTTACTTTATTTTTTTCCCCTCCGCATCGAGACGAATACACCCTCCAAACATCAAGTCTGTACGACCAGCGGTTTGGGCTGTGCGTTGTCTGTCAGTCAGTCAGTCAGTCACCAATCAGTCAGGACAGAGCCATTTATATATATAGATAGATAGATAGATAAGATATATGGTCTAAGCTAAAAGTATTTGACGTAATAAGAATCAAACCGTATACCTGTAGTAGATTTTAACCAAGGAAATAACGATGAACTGTATCTCTGATATTTTAAGACAAAGCGTTTAAGCTTAGGCGTCTTTTCAATATTTTTAACGCTACACTTACTTTATCTGTCTAAATTGTAGCTTCGTCTAATAAAACTAAATGAATTTTCATTTCGCCTTCGCAATAATGATCCCGTTTAACTCTGTCTGAATATTGTGGAAACACCTAAAAGTGAGTGATTAAGCACCGTTCTGAGCTTAAACTTAAGCAAAAGATTAATTTTCGACTGGCCTTGTCCCCGTTAAGTTGAAGAGAGAGAACTTGGCAAATTAGTATAAAAAGGCCCATTGTTTGGATGAAATATAATCTACAATCTCTTTGGTTAAGTACTGAATTTCGGTGAAGTTTTTGTAGAGAAATTGGGCTGGCCAACGCGATTTTATAAAGGATAAATTGCTGGGTTCCTTGCATTAAATTATTATGTACTGCGTACTAGCACAGAAAATTCAATCACATCATCTTCAACAGCCGGAAGACGTCCACTACTGGACGAAGGCCTCACCCTTAAAGGGAGGTGTTTCCATAATCCCCACGCTTGGCAGGCGGCTTGGGAATCGCAGAATAGTTACCACCGTTAACTGAGAGGACGCTGCTGCCCGTCCTCCGGTGGTTCTGGATGCAGTTTTAGGACATACCCAGGTCCAAAATTCAATAAGAAGAAATTCAAGAAAATGAAAATTCAATATCACCACGTAAAACCACAAGTGTTTGACACCTCATTCGCAAAATTCAAGATTAAACAACTTATTAATGACCAAATGAGCTATCTCTACTCTACTCTTTCTGTCTAGGTAGATGTGATTGGTGTAATCTGTGTTGCAATAGTTGGTTAATTTAATTATCTATTTTTTTGTTATTTTTTTTAATATTCTCTTATTGTAAAAAAATAATGCATGTGGTGCTTCCTTCAAAAGATAGCACATTTAGCTTAATTAGATTACATGATTATGGTTTTACAATTAATGTAGTTACCTATGTGAAACCTAAATAAATTAATTAATTAAATTATTATGTACTGCGTAAGAGCACAGAAAATTCAATATCACCACGTAAATTCAGATGATGTTCACTGCAGAGAAATCCACAAGTGTTGGAGTGCTGGAACTTATAAACCAAACAAATTATACCTATAACTTCAATCATAAATCATATTCAGTCCAAGCTAATTTATACTTTATAGGAATAACAGTGCATCGATATTCCGTTGTAACGCTTGGCTCGTGAAGACGCCGGAATGCCTGGCTCCACGCTGTCGAAAATATAAACTTGTACAAAGTAGTAATTAATAGATAGTACTAGGCATGTACATTGAAATGACAACACCTACTCGTACATACTCGTAGTAAATAGTAATTAATATGAGAGTCGATTTCTGCCTACAAACTGCTCTACATAGCAGTTTGTAGGTAGAGTTATAAATGTGCTATGTAATTATTTACAAACAAAAAAAACATAAGTAAGTTTAAAAAAATAAATACTTTTTTCGGCGCGGGTGCTTATTCTTGTGGTAACTATTTATTTTCATACACTCTTAAGCGTTTCTTCTCGCAGCTTCAAGTAGCAGGTTTTCTCATAAGATGACATCGCTCGGCATTAAGGGTATTCCGCTAAGCCGCCTCTTTATTGAGTCGACGTGATAGGTGAAGGCCTTCCCACAAAAAATCCGAGAAAGTTTAACTGAACATGTTTTGTGAAAGTTATAATGGACAGAAACGATCTTCAAAATACAATAAAATGGCCTTTGTAGCTAATGAAAACTACTAAGTGTTTTTGTGTTCTTAAAATATTATAATATGCTATACTAACTAAGTACTAACAGCATTTTATAAATCGCAGCAGTTGAATTTTCCGGATACTGTACAATACTCCATAGTAAAATTATTATTATGATCGGCAAAATTGACTAAGATGAAAAATGAAAATAATCCGTTTCACCAGAAAGAAGCAATCACCTGTAGTAATCACAGTGAGTACAATATATAAAAGTAAGTAAGTAAGTTCGTATAGGCTGAGTGGCCAGGCGTAGTGTCAGAGTTAATGTGCCGCCGAAGGCCTCTGACATGGCTGACGGTTGTTGTTATATAAACAAGAACAAATAACCGGGACCAACAATTTAACGTGTCATCCGACCCACGGTAGCGCTCAAAAATAAATGCCACTCAAGGTCACCCATCCGAAGACTGACCGGGCCGTCCGTTGCTTAACATCGAAGATCGTTTAGTATCACCTAGACAAGCTACGCCACGAGCGCTACGTACTACAATATATAATACACCCCGAGTGCATAATACACCCTGAGTGCTCATAACACCTCGAGCTACACATTACATCTTGAGTTACATAAAACAGCTCGAATACACCATGCACCTGCTGCAGTAGACAATTATCACTTCTATTGCATAATACACTTCGAGTACACAAAACACTCCGAGTACACAATACCTAAATACCTAGTGCGCAATATACGCCTAGTACTTACACAATACAATCCGAGTGGACTATTCACCCCGAGTGCACAACACACTTCGAGTACACAAGAGTTTGGTGAGACAAATCAGATTCGTTTTTCGGTGATATATTAATGTAATTTGTGGTAAATTTTAAAGGATTTAATTGACAGAACTAAACTAACTAAACTATTGCTGTCCTTAGCTAACATGCCTAGTAAAAAAGTGACAGCAATCTTTTAATTAGTTTAGATGTGTCAACTAAAGCCTTCAAAATTAACCACAATGTAATCGTATGTTTAAATTGAATTAAAAATATGTAAATAAAATGACATTGAAGCTTATTTAAAAATAAGAGATTATTAACTTCTTTTTATAATTATTTCATTGTCACGTCACGTCATCAGCCATAAAACGTAAACTACTGGACGACGGCCTCCCCTTAATAGAGGGGTGTTGCCATAATCCCCACGGTTGGCAGGCGGCTTGGGGATCGCAGAGCTCACCACCGTTAACCAAGAGGACGCTGCTGCCCGTCCTCCGGTGGGTCTGGTTGCAGTTTAAGGACATACCCAGGTCCTGGTCCAGGTATATTTCATTGTATTAAGTGATTCTTTTTTGTGACATACTTCATGAAATTTAACGTGTAACTTTGGTGTCATCTGTAAACGATTGTATTGTATTGTATAAATAAACAAAAAATATACAAAAATATATACACTCCGAGTGCACTATTCATCCCGAGATGGACATTGGTGCAGGACTCATCACCCCATTCAGATTTAAAGCCGTCACACACGATGAAGATGCTATAATATTTCGTGTTATCTTAGAACATTTCCATATCACTACTCAAACTAAACAAATGATGAACCAGTGACGAAGATAATATATACTTTAAAATTGTATGGCGAGCGAAATTTCATCAATATTAAATATTATAGCATTTTCGTCGTCTGTGACAGGCTTTAGAACAGACATAGATTGACATAGATACACGTAGTGTCTGACATTTCAGAACGAGCCACAAAATAACTGATCCAAACAATGTTAAAGTTTGGGTATATTTGAGCTCCAAACCACGCTTCAGTCGTGTCAGAAACAAACTCGTAAACAAGACAAGTTAGACTGTTCTAGAGTTAGCACATTATCTCCTAAAGATATGAAGTCATCTACCGATCCATAACCGTAACACGAGGCAGTGGGATGCAAATGCCTTTCACTTACCGCGAGTAATGGCTCAGATAAGTAGCCCCTGACTTAGCACATTCGCCGAACCGATGTTACACATCAACCAAGTACACGTGACCTCTACGTCTACCACTATCTAGAGCGAAGTTGGTGGAGAAATAGAAGGGTGGGAGGTCAGGACAAGCTGGCTGCTTCGGAGATGTTAGAAATTACTGAGAACATTTGTCAAAGTCCAGCATGCAGTGGTCGTTTTTGTATAGTAGTCGGATTTTCATCAAGATTCGACTGCGTTATAGCTCTATTGTAGCATGTCTGCCTTCAGAGCTATAGGGCGTGGGTTCGATCCCCACCAAGGATAACCATTTATGTGACGAACATAGATGTTTGTTCTGTTTGTGGTGAAAAAAAAAACAATTACGAGGAACTCAGCGTAAGAAAAGTAAAAATTAAAAAAAAAATGTTTTACCTTTTGCCACAAACCGGCCCCAAATCAGCTCCTTGATTTTTCCTCCTCTTTTCTACTATTGCTGCGCCTGACGAGGTCCCTAAGAAGCTACTTTTTGACAATACTGTGTAGACTATGGAAGAAATAAATATCTGAATCTGAAAACTGGGCAAATGAAAAAAAGTCGTTTCGTAAAATCTACAGTGGTGACGAGGTTTTTTACTAATTAGTTACCAATGACTTAATAGGTATGCACAAAAACTATGGATGGAATCGTTCTTCTATTTGTAGTCGGTTAAAAGCCCTTGACCCTAGGTCCTATCCAAAGGTACACAAAACTAATTAAAATTCCCGTTTAATTCATAATGGTTTTTGTTTCCCGCTCGTGAATTCATAACTCATAACGCACTGTAATTAGTTCAGCCGTGGATTTAAAAATGCTTTTTTTCACTTTTCGCTCAAAGTATTTTTCGCTTTTTACGCTTTAGTTCTTTAAAGTGTTGATAGTTGTGACAGTTTGTGCAAGTGACGAAGGAATTAAAGTTTTAAATAAGTTTTTGGCTGAAAACGTAAGCTATGTTTTTTATTCACATTATATTTTTTTCTCAAGTTATTAGCGGGCAATTTTCAAAAAACTTAGCCAAACCAGTTTTTAAAAGAATTTTTTTGTTAAAACAATTTTTTTTTTTATAAAATATTATAATTATCCGCAAATAACATAAAAATATTTTATTAAGATTACTGCATGGACCTCCTATATTATTATTAATATAACATTCTAACATTTCAGAACTGCCGATAAAAAGGAATAATAATCGATTTAAAACTAAAATACTTCCTAGTCTTTTCCATCGAGTTGCCAAATGTTATTGAAGTATGGAAACCACAGAAAAGCGAAAACCCTACTTCTTAGGTAGAATGGCTATCAAAACGATGTTGTAAAGCAATTGTATGGAAAACCGCTGTCGCCAGTTTCACACATAATTGTATAGAAACTACGACGAAAAAATGCCAATCATTGGTCGCACATTTGAAGTAAAACGCTCGAAAAGACATTTTGCAACAGATTAAAATTAATCTAATTACGATGCAATGTGGTTTGGTTTCCTTCGTGTCTATTTATATTGTCTTTTTTGAGTATTCTCAGTTTAAAAACATGTATATTGGCAGAATTGTCATTAAATCTAAATAGACTTAATGCCGGCTAGCGCGGCCCGTCACATTTCCATTCTATTCACTTCTCTCTTCAGTGGTTGAAACTAAGGTCAAGTAACCAAAACTGGTATAAATTAAGCATCGAGTTAATTAATGTTTGAATGAAGTGATTCCACAGTAGAACTACTGAACACTGAAGTATCGAGTTACCTTAGTAAAGGTTTATATCAGTTAGTTACGAGCAATAAGGCCTTGTAGCAAAATTAATCGAGTATTTCACAACAACAAGACTACATTTGAATAGAATACTTAAACATTCCGCATGGCAACACCTATTCTAGATTCACTTAAGACTTCTACATCACTTTAACATTCAACATTTCATTAAACATTTCCAAATCTCTCTAAGCTGCTGATTTAAGAGCCACATAATCATTTCGAGCGACAACCATTTATCTTAACACATTTTCTTAGACCGCATCTCTCGTTCCTCGTAAACGTTGTTACACACAATAAAACATCACACCGCACACATAGAAACGTACACATACTACAGACCACAATAAGTCCCTAAGCACGTACTTCAGTGAAAATGTATGGAATTAAATCGTAAAACGCCGAGTAACATTGTATTTTAAAGCGACGCCTATTAAGTGTCGTGATAACAATATTTTTGTATTACTCTTTTTCTTTTTATTCAAAAGCTGTCGTTTCTAAACGAATTCCAAATAAAAGTAATTTGGAAAAAATTATAATAGTAGGTACTATTTTTATTGACGGGCAATGAAGAGAGCTATGTTCGGAGTTACTTTGCGCGATAGAATCCGGAATATATACATATAATATTCGCCAAAGAACTAAAGTTACCGACATAGCTCGCAAGGTTTGCAAGTTGAAGTGGCAATGGGCAGGTCTCGAAAAACTGACAACCGATGGGGAAGAAAGGTTCTTGAGTGGCGACCGCGAACCGGAAGACGCAGCGTAGGAAGGCCTCGCACTAGGTGGACCGACGACATTGTAAAAGTTGCGGGCAAGCGGTGGATGCAAATGGCAGGTTGTCGTACAGTGTGGCGGTCTAAGGGGGAGGCTTTCATTCAGCAGTGGACGTCTCCGGGCTGATGATGACTATTTTTATTTCGCAAGAATCAGTGTATATGTGTTTGGATACTTCAACGTAATTTTAAATAAAAAATTGTAGCAAACGGATGCTATTCAAGACATATATTATTTTGGTCTAGTTGACACAAAGAAATATGGGATATTATGTATCACTTAGATCTCCTGCGCATAGGAATAACCTTAAGTTTTTAGTCACAACGCCATCATGACTTATAACTATAATTATGTATAGAACATAATCGCAAATATAATTATATTTAGTGAAATTATCTTCCAGGAACTCGAGAAAAGAAAAGAATATAAGATAGATAATTTTTGTAGTGGTAGGACTCTACTGCAGAGTCCGCCTGGGGAAGTACCACATCTTTGCCAGTTATTCAACCGCCAAGTAGTAGTGTGCAAGCATTACTGTATAGGTTTGAAGGGCAATGTTACCAGATAAATTACTGGGTATGAAGAGATTTAACATCTGATATCTCATGGTGACGAGCGCAGTGCAGTGCGGCGCAGAATTGTGTTCGCAAGTTCACAATTCTAGCACTGCTACTGTTAGTGGCAGGTGTGACGCTTACCACCAGGCAAACGCCTTGCTCGTCACTTGATTCTAAAAAATAATAGAACATTTATCGTCATAGAATTTAATTAAGCTTCAAATGATGGACAAAAACAGAATTACATTTTTTTCCCTCGCTAAAAGTCCGCGTCATCCGCGAACCCCTTTTTATATTTTTTTAATGAAGAGATAACAAAGCTATGATACACAAACATTTAATTATTATTATTTTAGAAGAAAATTTAAGATACGATTATTTTGACTAGGTACCAGTAAAATAATTTAATTCATGATTTGTCTTTGACTGATAGCTATAGACAACGGATAGCGAGCACATAAATCTCCTGCCACTGTTACGTAATAACAGCACAGGAAATATGAGTAAAGTGGTTCCGGAAGCAGCGAGCGAGGTGGCCGAGGATAGAGAAAACCTCGTAAATAAATAGCTCTACCATTGACTACGAGTATAATATAATGTAAAAAGTAACTTACGTTTATTTTATGCTCTAGAATGGTCATTTAGTGTGCAATTACACAAAGCTTTAAAACTACTAAGGTTCCTATTTCTATAGCTGTTTTATAACAAGTTTGTCAAAATGTACGCTAAATGTGCATCTTTTTTTATTGATGTGGCCTTGCACTATCATATAATAATTTAAAAAAAAAACAGATTTCCATTATCGATAATCAGGTTTAGTAGACGTCAGAACTCCGACCTGAACAAAAAAAAAATAGGGACAAACTTAGTAAAATATGCAGATGCAAAATCTTACTCCTAGATCCGAGTCCGACTCCCTTGCTTCTTCTAAGTGATGTTCATAATAAAAATTAGGAATTGACCTTTACAGCTCCATACTGTAGATATCTCGCTACGTTCCCAAAGATCTCCTCAGTAACAAGTATCTCTTAAGTTCATGTTTATGAATTTATTTGTATTTTTTATTGTATTGTATGCGTGGGTTCACATTGACTTCAAACTGCGTGTTCGACGTATTATTTCATTGATTATTTCTCTATGTGAGGAAGTGTAAGAAGTTGACAACAGTGAAGAAAGTCACTAAGCCCAACACACCCTATTTAACTCTAAGTTAATGTAGCACATGTAAGCGGATCGAAAGACGCACAATAACCAACTAATCCTTAAACTAAGCATACATCGGTCACGTTCATTAAAACCGGCATCCACTTAATTCTATTTTACTATTCCATTCCTAACATTTGTGGATCTACTTCTCTCTATCTACTACTCTCAAACATATTTTATTCTAGTTTCTTATTCATCACATCATCAGCCAGAACACGTCCACTGCTGACCGAAGGCTTCCCTCTTTTAGATCTGCTTTGAAGCGCTGCAAGCAGTGCCGGTTTCTTATTCCTTGCAGTTACTATAAAACTTTAACGCACGTTGAATGTATAATATTAATTTGTTTACGGTTTAACAGCTCATTATCTCTGCAGGTTTGCTACTCGTCGTCTCCACGCTGAGAATGTAGAGACTTCAATGTTTACGCCTCGATTCTTTGCGAGAGAATGTAATACCGGTTACACGTGTTTACGTGGCAGACAAATTACGAGTCATCAGTTGCTTTTACCTGTATTGCGTCTTAAAGATTCTACTTACATGTTCTCTTTATAAGCGTGCTTCTTCTTTACTAGAATACAGAGTTCTTTTTTGTAAAAATAAATGCGGTAACGTAAAAGCAGTTAGGCCACATTTGTAGCTAAAATCACTCGGAGAGACAAACTGCGACATTTTAATAGAAACGATCTCTACATAAACATTTTATCGTGTACGTTTTTTTACGATATTTTCCTTCACCAGCAGTTTTCGATAAATCAAGTTCTTTGTTTTTAAAGGTTATACAGTAAGAAATAATAATTATGATCTTTGGCAGGACTGGAACCTTCATACAGTCATAATTTGTCTTACTTTTTAAACTTTTAAAACAAAGAAAAATCTAAAGTGTGGAAACACTACATATAATAATACACTATAACAAAAACCGTCAGCCATGTCAGAGGCCTTCGGGCGTCACGTTAACTCTGACACTGGCTGGCTGGCCACTCAGCCTATACGAACTTGCTTACTTTTTTTTAATAATACACTTAAAAAAAAAACAACCGACTTCAACTTCGAATACCTGGATGACATCTTAATATTGTCTAGTAATTTTGATTTAAAAACCATACTACTGAACCGACTTCGTTAAAATTTATATGGGACCACCTCTGAAGTATTACCTACCAAACAAAAAAATCATCAAAATCAGTTCATAATTGGCTGAGTGATCGCGTAACATACATACAAAAAAAAACATACAGTCAAATTTAGAGCCTTTTTTTGAAGTCGGTTGATAATATTCAAGTTCTTCTTTCTTCTTCTTTCAATTCTCAAGGGATTTGAACCCATGCCCTTTTACGTGCAATCTTAGCGTGTTACCACTGAGCTGTCATCTGAGTAGTACTTAGGATATGCTGTTACGGAACTTTAGATCCACAAATCCGACTCGCACTATACATTTTCTAACTTTACTTAACAGTAGACGGTTTCCTAAAACATTTCCCACAAGAAATTATAGTAAGCCGCAGTCTCAACGAACTATTAAGCAGCTTTTGTTTCCAAGGAGACGAAACAGTTAAGAAACCCAACCTAATATCGTCCACAAATCATTCGACGGCCCTAAATCCTGCCCATGACAGTGACAAAGATATTTCAACGTTCGACTTTCATAGTTGTAATGTATTATCGACCATTTGTAAGGGAAGTGTTCTCGAGGGGCCCCTGAATCAGGCCCTATGAATCGGCGACCAGTATGAATCAAGCGGCTGGGTGGGGCCCGAATCTGTTTTATTGGTTTGTATGAATTTATCCAACTCGGATGGGCAGCGTTCGGGAAATTGCGTAATCTCATCTCGTCCAAAATCGCCGCAGTGTCTGAAGACAAGGGTCTTTAACCAGTGTGTGTTGCCAGTGATGACATATGGAACTGAAACGTGGTCTTTTACTGCTGGCCGTTTGGAGAAACTCAGAGTCACGCAACGGGTCGCAGAATGCTCACCACCGTAAACAGAGAGGACGCTGCCGCCTGTCCTCCGGTGATTCTGGATGCAGTTTTAGGACATACCCAGGCACAATGGGTTTAATACATCATCATAGCGTATGCTTCTTATAGATATTAGTCTTTCCCAAAGCACGCTACTCAATGCAATTTTCAGTTTTTTGTTTATGTTAGAACGTTATTAAGGACTTGTCGATGGGGTTGGCGATCGAGGCTTCTTATATGCATAGATTACAGGGGCTCCGTACTTCTTATTAGTACAAATCGGGTCTTTTCACTTGCACTGTCACTTACTAATACTTAACACTAATTAGTACGTTTTCACGAAAGGTAGTGCTAAGCATTAGCTACGAAGGCTCGTGTAATCCCGTCATTACGCTAAATAGTTTTGTTTATGCGCTGGCTACAAAATCTGTTTACATAATTGTATTATTTTATACTTTATGATGATTCTATTATATTTATTTCATTATACGACAAAAATATGAAGTTTGATATGAGTCGTATAAAGTTTGGCCTTAATTACTTTTAAATAACTAGCTGCACCCCGAGGTTTAACCGTGATTGTTGGAATAAAAAGATGCCTATGTTTTATTCCAAGGTATAATCTACATCAATACCGAATTTCATCTAAATCCGTTCAGCCATTTCAGCGTGAAGGACTCACAAACACACACAAACACCGACAAAGTTTCGTATTTATAATATAAGTAGAATTAAGTAGGATAGGATTTGAATCAATATTAGACAAAAATATTGAAATAATAAGAAAATGTTGGTTGCAAATAAGAAAAAACAAATAAGCTTTTACATGTAGAAATAGGCTAGATGACTGGTTTTTTTAATTGTGCTATTAAAATGTGGCCCATAAATATAGCTAATTAATGAAAAGAAAATGAAAATCTGATCAAAAATAAGCAACTTATAAGTATTTTAATATCATGCTAGACAGAGAGAAGAAACAGCAAATCGTGACGTTACTTATCTGTACGCCATATAAATTATATTCTGACAAGTAAGGCGTGACGTCATTTTTTGTTTTGTGGGAAAGGGACAGAGTTGTCTCTAACAAAAACTTTTAACGCTCATATATTATCAGAACATTATTAACCGATTTAAAATATTTTTTCAATAAACATACTATATTTACTTAAATTCTTCATCAAAGCTATTGGTTTCAACGATATAAACATCAGTCGTCTACCCTATTGTTCTGCTCACTATACACATTTACCAGTTGAGAACTTGAACCACTACGTTAAGAAAATAATCCAGCCATTGCTTCATTAGTCAAACTAATAAATCCAAACTGTCGTCAGTCGAGTTACCGTTCAAAACAATCATTGAGTTGAATTAATAAAGGATAGGAGCGATTAATTAAATCTTTGACAAAAGCTTGGGCTGTGAGTAATTTGGTAACCAAACTTGGCGGCATGTACCAGTGGGTGCGTCCTTCAGTTACTAAGATAAATTATCTAGTTTCTTGAATAGATTGCTATCTATAAATTAAAAGTAAAGATACTAGAACATCCACACAGATGACATCAGAAATAGTTAAGTCTCAGCTAGAAAAAAATGTGCGCGTTTTGGCGGAAACGCGATTAATATATGATTTAATATTTTGCTAGTTCCATTAGGTTTTTCCGAATTTACGGTTACAACGATTAAAAAAAATATAACTAGCTTTTCTAATAAAGACATTGTAAAAAACCTGCATAATATTATTACTTTTTCAATAAGCATATTTAAATAGTAAATTTGGAGAGATAAAAACCTTTTTTAACATAAATGAATACAGAGATACATTTTTTATCCAATAAATTAGGAAATACTTTTACATCTCCTCATCAAAGCATTCGTACACAAAAGCTCTCGTCTCGTACAAAATCACGCCATCCCAAAAATTATGTCCCATTTAATACATTGTGTGCCGATCCTAAACACAAGCAGGACGAATTGAGATGTGAACTGGAGATAGATGGGTCGCTCGTTCGATACATAACACGATTATTGCCTATGCAGTGCGTGATTTATACCTTTAATTGTGTTAGCAGACCTGACTTGATCCGCACCGACTACGCTCGACCAAAAAGAGAAATACATATAAAAGTTTTATTTATCTGTCATGTATCCATATAGTGGCTAATAACCTGTGGAACACGTTTCTTAAACTAGAGACCATGACCAGGCAAACGCAGTGTAGGACGCCCTGAGACTGAATGGAGTGATAAAATAAATAAATCACGCAGGGACTGGAAGCGAAAAGCCGATAATCGCTCTGAGTGACTTGCTTCGGGAGAGGCCTACGTCCAGCAGTGGATGATGTAAAGAAGATAAAGTGGGCTGATGATGATTTGTCGTGGCATGTTACATAATGTATTGTTTTATGCTGCTAAGTAGGTATAGGCTTGTCACAATATCTGGGCTACTGCTAAGTTTTAGAGTTAATTTCGTAGAACGAAACAACAAGCTAAATGCTTGCCTTTGACACAGAGAACACACAAACAGAGAATGCGCATCGTAATAGGACCCTATCAAAAAATCTTAAAGTGCAACCCAACCCAAAATCGGTAGCTATAATAAAAAAGGTTGCTCCGTTCCGTGTGGCAACCCTAAAACTGCTGCTAAATTCTAACAGTTTATCGTCAACAACCAAAAGAGTGACGCTTCTGTTCTGTACACGTTCATATTATGTACTTACTCTATGACTAGCGTGGGACGAGATCAGCCCAATTTCGCAGAGGGCCCACATGGACAACTGTGTTGCTTCGCTCCTTCGCTCCCAGTAATTGGGAAAACGCAATTTTGCCCGATGTGCAAATTGCTCTAGTTAAGCGCTGCGATTTTTGCCCGCACCGCTTTTTGTGCTCGCTTTTTGGCTCACTTATTAAAGTAAACATGCTGCGATGATTGTGATTAAAGTTGCATTAATATGAGTGTTTTGACAAGTTTGGAGAGCTCAACTTTTTATCACCCTCAATGAGAAAATAAGTAGGGAAGTGCAACTTATGAATAAGGATAGTACTCGTTCTATTCATTCTCACTATATATTTGAGGAAGACATACTAATAAAACTGTGTAAAATCCAAATTTGGGTAAACAATATTACGAAAGAAAGTGGTATGCATTTAGCGCGTTTATTATATTTTCACATTCTTTTTTTCTTTATTTGGCCTACGCGCTGTTTACTTTATCATACAATGTTCGTTATTGATCTCTTTGGTGATTGGAACTTTTACTTACAATATCCACATTTCAAATTCAAATCACTTTTAGCCCCTAGGGATTGAAGAACTATTTTGGTCCCTATTTACGAAGAATACAGTAGCTCTTTTTGAATAGATAAAATATGATTTTCATAATATAATTTGATAAAATATGATTTTCAAAAACTCGCAGTTTTTCTTGCTACAGATCTGAAAATTCTTTTCAAAAGACATTATTGAATAAAAGTAATTTGTTATCAAGAAAAATCAGCCATATAAATTTTGAGACCAAACTAAGTTACTGTTTTATTAAATTCGTAATGTAGAAAACCTTTTACGCATCAGAAACTAAATCATCCAATTGAAAGTTCATCTATAACGCCTATACTACAGTGTACGCTATCCCTCACCGTAGTAACTATAAAATAATCTATGTTCTCCCCCTACACCCACTCTCCTTCCTTCCTTCCACTCGCAGAAACTTAATCTTACTAGGTACTTTACACCAGATAAAACTCACTGCATGGCAAGCGCGCCCTCTGTGAAGTTTCTTGGAACTTGCAGCTGATTTAATTTCAATATGGCGGTAGACTTTCTTGGTGGACAAGTTTTACTAGACAAAAACACCAATATTAGTAAAATATTTTTTTAATTTTATAAAAACAAAAATTCATTTTATGATAATTTCGTCAGGTGGTGCCAAAGGATAGAAGCCAGTGCCAAAAATAACTTATCAAAAAATGGACAAGGCTTAGATTATATTTGGAGAAATTAAGTTTGTTCAATTTAAATTTAGTGCATGCAATAATTAGCACCATTATCCGATTACATTATCTACTTAAAATCATAATTATTATATCCAGACTGACTGTAGTTACCATTTATAGCACACGTCTAACGTTACTTTAGTTACTTTCGTTGCCCAGCTGACCGCTCACTTTGACCCGTGTCAATCCTATTTAAACCTTAATAGAGGTAATAATAAAGGTGCCAGTCAGGTGAAAAGAGGTGACACGGTCTAGCCTCCAATCAGTAGCCTTTAGGTCTGGAATCATGTTAGGATTACTAGCTTAACTACAAATTGCACGAAAAAGCTAAATTTAAGATAGACTGAAATACATTTTATTATTTTTACGTGTACTGAATGCTGAACACGTGTGATAAATAATAATATTTTTAACGAAGCCTGATAAATCTTCTTACAGAATGTGTATTGATTATTTTTTTGTATTTCATAATGAAAAAGAAAATAAATCTGAGTAGTGTTTCAATGAAGTGCAACATTTCAAACATGGGACGGCGTGGTTTGCCTAGGGAGAGGTCTATAATCTAGCAGTGGACTATGATGGGCTGAATATGATGATGATGAGTTCAAACATTATTTGGTTGTTTACTATTAATAGTAGACAACTACAAAAAATACTCCAATTACATGGACTCGAACTTGCCACTGAGCTACGGTCTACATAACGCATAAATTGGACTTTTTAATTTATTAGAAAACTTATTGTACTGATGTATTTTTGGGATCTAGTTTTTTTCCCTTTATCCACATTTTGGGATAATCAGTTTAGCATGTTAATAGTAAACTACTGGGCACAGGCCTCAGGATTTGATGATTTCATAAATGCATAGTATGTAGTGCTATACTTGGCGTATAACATCGTAGGCAACTGCTCACATATTTAGATTCCTTTAAGATTGCTTTAACTTCTGGCCTGCAAACGTAGTCATAATGCTTAAAACATGGATGGTGGATGCACATAGCTAAAAATTGAAAGCCTAGCCAAGCGCCCGTGATTCTCAATCTCGATACAAGCCATGGAATTAGATTTTGTAGAAAGGAAGGACTGTAATGTTATATAATACCATTTATGGTACAACAGGTACTGTTTTATTTCCGAGTAGTACCATTATCTGTACATCTTGTTACACGCCGGAACAGTTGTACCATTTGTATTATTGATGTCTTCCACTAGTACTATTGATTGTGCAACTGGACTGTATAAATTCGCTGGAGCGGTTGTATCATTAATTATTTTGATTAATGATACAAATGGTCTAAACTGTACCAAAAAAATTTAAAGTAAGCTACTGATATGACTATTTTCACACAGCGCCATTTATCTCCAAACAGAAATGTTTGGACTATGGGAACCATATAACTAAAAGAATACTTTTTATACTTGTTTTGTAAATAAACTTATTGTCAGTTGCAGGTTCAATAGGCTAGATGACTGGTTTTTTTATTGTCTTATTAAAATTTGGGCCATAAATATAGATGATTAATGAAAATAAAATGAAAATCTGATCAAAAATTAGCAACTTATAAGCATTTTAATATCATGCTAGACAGAGAAATCGTGACGTCACGTCTCTGTACGTCATATAAATTCTATTCTGACAAGTAAGGCGTGACATAATTTTTTGTTTTTTGGGAAAAGGACAGAGCTGGCTCTACCAAAAACTTTAAACGCTTGTATATCAGAACATTAATAACCGATTTAAATTACATTTTCAATTAACATACTATATTTACTTAAATTCTTCATCAAAGCTATTTGTTTCAACGATTAAAACATCATTCATCTACCCTGACTCACAAAACACGCAAAATGAGTTGAGTATACATCTTTTTTCGGTTTTTTTCTGTTCGTTTGAATAGTATAATAAAAACTAGCGTTAAAAAAACGTCGGTTACTCCACACATTTTAATATTGAAATATTGTTGTAACTGATTATGTTATCAATTTGCGCAAGTCAAATTACTGTAGGTATATCTAACCCCGAATTTTTTAAAGCATATGTGTCTTGGCACAGCCCTGAAATATTTTAAGAAGTCTTGAACTCTTGAGGTTAAACTAGGGTAACTGACATAAGTTTGAAAACAAACATATTAAAGCTGAAAATTTGGTGAATTTTTAGCTATCCTGGCAAAACAGATCCAAACAAAACCACACACAAAAAAAGTTGTGCTAAATTTATCATGAAAAAAACCTTAAAAGCTTCTACGATTTGTAAGAGAGAAAAAGATTTGTATTTTGTCAGTTACCCCAATTGAACCTGCAACTGACTGATATTAAATACCTTCAATAACGAGACATATATTGCAAACACCTATGTTCGTCATATAAATTAATAGTAGGTAGTCCTCGGTGGGTAATGAATCCACACTCACAAAGTAGAGCTGCACTATCAACTGAGCTATAAGGCAGTAAAATGTCAATGAATGTATTTAAAAAATTATAAAACACGTAGTATTCACATTGTGGTGTGGTGCAAAGTTTAATACAGTGTTTTTTTTTCAGGTGGCAGGTTAGATTTTAACACAGCTTTATTTTTTGCTAAAACCTTTCTCTTGAGAGCATGTCTTGTGTTCCAACTTGGTTCTCATAAATATGCGAAGACTTCGTATCGGCGGCGCTCGTATAAGGCTCTACGTTCACGCTCCATAGAATTTTCACTTATGCACTGTGCATTTATGGCGGACTTGACAACTTGACAACGCTCATAAATAGCTGCCCTCAATTGCGATAAAAATACGAAGTGAAAAAGATTCTGATCACAAAACCATTAGAAGTTAGGTCTGTAATGGGAAAAAACGACAAACACGCTTGAAAGCTAAGTGCGATGACATTATTGAAGGAAAAACGTGTCATATGATAAGATCATAATGGGAAGTTTTCTGAAACCTGTCAAAACGCAGTTCTACAGCCAAAAGATAGATGGCGCTGACGAGACATGATTCTCTTTTATTTGCATTTGTTTAATGAAAAAGGGTAATAAAAAAACACACTATTAATTACTAATCCGCTCTTACTAATTTGTGCTGTAGAAGAACAAAAGCATAAAAAATACCATGGTAAGTACTTTGTTAGACAAACAACAACCACAAAAAAAAGCATGACATTACAGCATGGGTATTCACAACTCAATCGGAAAGGATTCCGTTCGAATCCACATTATCCAACCCAATCCTCTACATTCTAGATGACAGACGGAGAATGTGGATCAGAACGGAAACCTTTCTGAGTGAGATGTGAATACCCCTCCTGATGTTACTTAAATAAGCTTTTTTTTTATTTTCTGCCCTTTTGATCTTGATTCATTCATTCAAAATCGTCAGAACTATAGACACACTAGGTAATGATACTATTCAGAATCATGTCTCGTCAACGCCATCTAACGGACTTTTATGAACATTTTTTTATTGGTTGTCAGAAAACTACCCATTAATACAATGATGACATTATTACATATCAAACACACGTAGTGGTGAAACGGTGACACAAACTAGGCTAGAATGTCCTCTTTGAGATTTAGGACTTGTTTTATAGAGTACTATACCAACATAGTTTGTCAAACAAAGTAGGAAACGTTCCAGCAAAACGTTCCATCAAAAATAAATATATCTAAATCAAGTACAACTTCTAAAGCTATGCCGTTCCATGCAGGGAAATCATAGAAATTGCTAACTAAAAGAAATAATGCTTTACGACCCAAAATTTTCAAGCGAGAACTGCAGTTGCATTTTTGAATTTAGTCGCTGCCGAATAGTTCAGCATTGGGTTTACATTTCTCTACAAAGTTAGCTAAGAAGCGGGTGGAATATGAAACGTTTTCCTCCACTTCTTAGCGATATTTGCCCGCAATAGCTTTCGCTAAGCGGCCGCCGGTGTCCGGTTTCGGTCACTACGGAATGAAGGCAAGTAATGTTTAGACTGGAATGGCCAATATACTATTGTACAAGTACCTGTATTTTAAAATAACAAGCGCTTAATTAAGCAAAATGCGACTATCAGCGTGCCTATCACCATAATTTTATTAACTCTCCGCAGTATTTGTTATGCAATAATGTGATTTGACGAGTGAGACGTTTGCCTGATCGCAAATATCACGCCTGCCCATATAGCAGTAGTAGTGCCAGATTTTTACTGTAATCCTTTGAACAAAATCCAGCGCCGCACTGAACTTTGCTCATCTCCCTGAGATTTTAGATGTCAAATTTCTTCATGCCTCATAATAATTATCTGGTAACATTGTCCTTCAAATCGAAACACTATAATACTTGCACACTACTGCTTGGCGGTGAAATATGTAGAATAATACGAAGTGAGTTTGGTGTGTTAGTATGCTAAACAGATTAAATTTCTTACAGAGGTAGCTTTTATTCGCACATAGGCTTGTTTGTTATTGTTGGTGATAAATGTGGTTAATTGATAAATAATAATAATATATTTATCCTTATAAAATAATTCATCGCCATCACATATTATTGTATGTCAAAACCATAAACACTTGAAAATCTTGATAAAAACTTCGTGATATGAGCGTCGTTTTGTATGCTCATACTTATAGCGACGCTTAAAAATACGTTCAGCACTTCTGTTTTCTACTGATATTCTAGTAAACGTTCTTTCAATACGATAGTTTGACGGCGGAGTTCTAGAGGAGAGTAGGGTTACTTTGGCAGTTTCATTGCAATTTCGTTGTTTCGGAAAGTGGGTTAGAGTATTTAGGAACTGTAAGTCAGTAATCAGTATTACCTTCTAGAGTGGTACATAATGTGATATGAGAAAAATAGTGGCGTCTATTTTTTTTATACTTATTTTTGCATCTTGTTTAATAAGCCTGTAAATAACCCACAGCTGAGTATATCCACCACCTTGGCTCATTGGCGGGTTGGTGGATAATTTAGCAGTATTTACTTATATATTTATTTATTTCAGTACACCAAAATGATGTACGTCATCAATTTAAAGAAGGTGAAGACTTCATGAATTTTGAATTTAAAATAGCGAGTCAAAGATAATAGATAGATCAATACTGGTTGGTTCCTTACAAAATATGACTTTGCGGCTCTTTTATATATATATTTATGCTCATGCATTTTTGAACTTAAATGTTAAACTAAAAGGTAAATAAATTTCATGAAGATCGAATCTGCTACAGTAAAATTGCTGTTAAATATTATACACACTTTCATTTAGTTCAGTCGATCAGTAATGGTTCGCCTCGAAATGTGACCTTGCAAATGATATGACTTCACGATCCCTTGAAAGATTTGACTTACATTTATACGATCTACTACAAACGAGAAGACTTAAAAACCGTGATGAATTTAGACGAAACTTGCCTACAGAACTTATCGCTTCATTTCGATTACAAAAAACTTCGACGTTTTTAGATTTGATGCAACATATTTGTGACCTTAATAGTACAGTTATTTTTCTCAACTCCACGCTCTAACACCGATAAGTAACAATCGATTCTGAATTCGCATCGAAACCAAATTGCCATAACAATCATTAATTACAATCACCGAAGCTTTTCGGTAATAAATTCGAAAAGTTTTGTGTAAAATGGCGTTTATCAAAGCTACCATTGTGCCAATTCAGTTTCCCGATCAGAAAGGGGCACAAACAATTTACTTAGAGAGAATTTTCTTCATTACTTTTCTCGAGCGGGCGAAGTTAGTCGTCCTTATTCCTTTGAGAGAGTTCCTATCTAAATCTACCCTGAGGGTCACTCTCAAAGGGTTGGCTACACTTGAGACGACTTGGACGAACTAACCGCGAGACATTCTTTCGATCTGATTACTACAGCCGGGACAACGAGAAAGTAACAATCATAATTCACTAGCGGTATTACAATTGTAAATTGCTTCCACATAGTTATATAATATCGCCACCGAGATATCCATCGACAGATTATCGAATAAGTAATTTTTTTTTTTATTCTACTAGAATATTCAAGCAGCACACTCATATAATCTGAGCGTCTTCAAGACATGAGTGAATTTATTTCTTCGAGACAATGAATACATGCATTTTTCGGCGGTGAAACGCAAGCCGATTTTCTAATCATTAAGCAAAGGTGTAAGAGAATCGGTTTCTTCTCGGCAAGTATGCTCGTAGATCATATCATCTCTAGGCCAGATATTAATCCAAGCAATCATTATAGCGTAATCAGCCTTTTTAATAGTCCACTGCTAAACTTAGGCCTAGCCTCGTAGGGTTGTTTCCACCACGCTGGCGCAGTTGTGAATTGACAGGCGCCATTTTTCTTCCGAATTTATAAAGGTTTCCTCACAATGTATTCTTTTACCGAAAAGCAAGTGATATGAAAAATCCTACATAAATAAAGGAGCTTATTGGTTCGGGCCCGGGTTTTGAACCCGCTACCTCATGATTTCAAGTCGAGTAATCTCCCGATTAGGCTACCATGGCGTCCCTTGGACGAAACCGGACGCAAACGGAGTCAATATCCAAATAATATAAACTTGGTAACATAGTATGAATATGACTCATGAAACTTGATAGATGTGAAATAAAATAAAATTGGAGATCACTTACGTGATTTTTCAACAACATCACAAGCAGTCCATGGACAGTTATTTTGTTTTATTATTACAGAACAGCGGAATATATTTGTCCTACGGTTTATTCGTCCACGGATGATAAGTTTTTCTCGCTTTTTAGCTGAAAAATCGTCCTCGACTCGACCTCAGACTCGATTTTTATGGAGGTCGAGTGTCTGCTAGTAAAAAAATAGAGTCATCTGTCTAGCAAGAAGTAGAGCCTTGTAATATGTGTGTACTTATACTAATATGTGTGTACGTGTACTATACTACTTCAACTTTACAGTTGAAGTAGCCCATTTAGGAGGAAACGCGATTAAATTTTGTGTATTCTGTTTGATCCACAGATCGTATCGTTTGGGTTATTCGGAATTTACTTACGGAAAATAATTGCAGTGAGTCAATTCTTTTAGTAAAATTAGACAATCTGCATACATACACACAATAATTATTATTTACAATATTTGCTGTGGTAGGACTTTATTGCAGACTCCTGGGGAAGTACCTACTACCTACCTACCACACCTTTTCCAGTTATTCAATCGCCAAGCAGTAATGTGCAAGCATTATACCTACCTGTGTTTGGGTTTCAAGGGCAATTTTTTTTTTGCCACCCAGGGCAAACATTTATGTGACGAACATAAATTTTTGTTCTGTGTTTGGGTGTAGTATGTATTATAAGTATTTATTTACGAAAAAAATAAAATGTATATAAGTATTCTATCAGCGATCTGGTTTCCATAATACAAGCTTTGCTTAGTATGGGGCTAGATGACGCTGTGTGTAAAATGTCCCAAATTTTTTTTTTTTTATTTTACCAGAGAAATTACTGAACATTAAGAGATTTAAATGTAAAATAAACTATTGTCTATTGTCTAAAATATCTCATGGTGGCGGGCGCAGTGCAGTGCGGCACAGGATTTTGGTTTTTGGTTTGGTTTTTTCTTGTTCGCAAAATCACAACTCTGGCACTGCTACTGTTATGGGCAGGCGTGATTATTATCAATCCAAAAAACAAAAGAATCCATGCCAATGAAAGTATATAGGCAATCCGAATGCTCTTTATCACGCCGATTTCCTGAAATGTGAATTGCGATCGTCATAATTATAGGGTTGGGGGGGGATATTGTCGTGTTGTTCGTAGGTTGTGCACTAAAATATTTAGACAAGTTTGCAATCAAAATCAAGTATAAAAAAACATGAATAACATTTATCTACACGCCGGCAATCTGTCTACAAGAATAGTGGAAAGCGTGTTCAGAATATAGAATACACAGTATCAATATCGTGTATTCCACTCCATCAGCCAAGACAAATTCCCACTCCGATTTGGAATTGTAAATCTGCCTCAGGCCCCAATAATTCCAGATAGCTAAGACAAATCCGGAGGCACTAACTCCCCATACAAACGGAAACTTGGAGAGTGCAATGTAAATCAATAGTATAATAGCGTGCAATAGGCGCTGTCGAGCTATTGTAACTTCCGGTTATCCGGAAAGCTTTAGTTTAGTATTCGATAATGCCCTTTCTATCTCTATGCAAATGTATCGATATAATAGAGCTGTGCTCGATTCTATTCGATATGCTCTTTGTTATGCGGTGTATCGTGTTTAATTGAGGCACGGGCATAAGTGATTTTATGCCGAATAGTTTAAATTCTGAGACATTTTGGTATTACGTTTGCTATTATATTTTTTTAACTTTAGTATACGGATAATACTTCTTTTTTTTATAAACTGTATGAAAAGCATAATTTGTATTTGATCAATAGGTGGCTTATTTCAATTATCCCTCACAAGCCGGTCCCCTATAGAGAAATAATATAAATTGAGTCAGAGGTAGCAGAGGTAGAGGTATGCATTCTTTACATAGTTGAAACCAAATAGTATTTACATACAATAACTTTTATCTCAGCACCCACCTATGTTTATAAAGATATTTGTGGGATTGTACTCGTTGGTGTCAAAAATAGAGGTCGGATAACCCGGCACCGGTAAAATGGCCGGATACCCCGTCTCAAAATTTCATACTTTCCTGTTTTAAAGTGGAGAATAATAAGATGAAACCTTTTATACTCGTATGCGCTAGGAAAGAATACGTCAGCATAGAGCTGAGTGGAACGCGCAATTTCCTCAGCACTTTCCAACACGTCTGAAAGAGCAAATAGTTATTTTTTATTTACTTGCCAATATAACGGGTTCTGTACAATTTCTTAGAGTGTAACTGGAATTTTTCCTGTTTATGTGCTGTTTAGCCACGCCTGTGGTTATGCGCTTTGCAGTACCTACGGTTTTAATGCAAAGTGAAGTAAAACCCAGTTTTAAGAGTTGAGGCTTTTATATAGTTTAGGTAATATTTAGAGGTTTGGTATATTTATAATTTTATTTTTATTTTATAAGCACACAATACAAATTACAATCATTAATAAATATGATAACAGCATTAAGAGTTATGACCTGGATCGCAATAAAAATAATAATAATATAATTCCTTATCTGGCTAACAAGACGATTAAAAAGCTCTTTGTGAGTATTACTCTTCTAAGGAATGATATCATAGTCGTTGTTTGTAGTGTAATCTATGATACAATAGGTCAATGATCTTATTCAAGTTTTTATTCATTACACGTAGCTTGTTTATATAATTATGTTTTTAATCGAATACATTTTAAAGTGTGCCCTGGTATTGCACAACTTAATTTCACTTGCTCGTATCTGTTATCGGACAGCCAGACGAATGTGACCAAAATGCCATACTATAGTGTTCCCCATACGCAACAAACATTCAATTAGGTACACATCATCTTAATCGCACGGCAACGATACTATGGAAATCTCTACCGGAGACTGTGTTCGAATACAAGTATATTTATGGATACTAACTCTACAATGATCTGTGAATCAAATTATTTCCAAGCTCTTATAATCTTAGGATCTTCAAACGAAGAGTGTATAGGTATCTTCTGGGCAAGCGTGTTCCACCTTAGACCTAGTCTACGCCTCGGTGAGGCAAGGTGAAACGCGAAAACATTCATTAAAAAAAATGCCGGCTTGTCTTCACCCTTGCATTTTGTTACCTTTCTAAAAGTTACCATGCCGCCATAATTCCAAACCTTGACTCCATTCCAACTCCGATAAACTTCATCCATGTAAAACTATTTAAATATGAATGAATACGAATTCGTCCAATATTCAGTTACGAATCAAACTGCGGTGGCGATACGAATTTACGAGAACAGTTGGGGTAGTGACCCAGAATGGGAAATTGCATAACAGCGGGCCACGTAGTGCGGAATGAGGGATGAGACTGAACTCTAAAATAATAGTACCTGGTAATACCGGATTCTGGTACAACTGGATAACCCTTTTTATACAATGAATTGACGAGACGAGCGATACCTTCGCCTGGTGGTAAGTATCACGCCTGCCCATTACAGTAGCAGTGCCAGAGTTGTAAACTTGCCAACAATCCTTCGCCGCACTGCACTGCGTTCGTCACCCTGCGATATTAGATGTCCAATCTCTGCATACCTAGTAATTTATCTGGAAACATTGCCCTTTAAACCGATACACAGTAATAACCGCTATTACGGTAGAGTAACTGGCAAAGGTGTGGTACATCTCCAGTTGAGCTCTGCAATAGAGTTCCAAATCCTACACAGTTACTCACAATTCTAGGTACCCTTGCAATGGTTATAGACAGGCGTTCTCTTACCACCAGAAGAGCGTTCACCTCATTATTGTTAGCATAACATAATAATTATGTACAGAACTGACCGGTAGGTATCCGTGGGCAGATCGATCGTTGGATATCTGACCTATTTATACGATTACAAACTAACCCATGTAGAGAATCAGCTCAGCTGGTTGAAATACAAGTTTTTGATCGTATCCGTAAATAACCGTAAATTATCTGGAACCCCCATCCCTCGGCGTATATTGGAAAAGTTCTGTCGTTCAAGCGGTATGGCTGCCGCGCCCGGCTCGGCTCGCGTTTCTCTCCAACCTCGTACTCGTAGTTTGTAGTTTGATCTAGCTTTAGTTTCTGGCTAATTTAATACTTTTTGTTTGTTATAATAGATATTTTAGATAAGATCAGTTATTAGGTACCTAGCCTGACTACTCTGAGGATAAATTATAAATTTAATAGGTACAATTCTCAACATTGATTAACGGGTAATGTACAGCCCAAACTGATGTGTTTATACTGTCTAAGCCTATAAGGGCATGAAAAACTAGCTTCTAGTTTATAGTACTTGATATCAATACATAAGAATATTTATTTATGTTATAATAATAGTATGTAATAAATTTATAAATCTTGATATATTTTTGAAGTATGTATCATCCTATTTTAATTTTTGCACCACCACTTGATTTTGTTTTATTATAATCCTTTCTGTGATGACAGTGTTATTGTATCTTACTCAGCTATCTACTCCCCTAAACAACTAGAAGAAATAATACTGTCTAAACTGAAAATCTGCCTCCAAGCACCTAACGGAGTGTTCCAGCAGTTTCACTTGACAACCAATTCCCATTCTAGGCTAAATGTGGTAACCATATTCGACATCATACTTATTTGACGAAACTGTGATCGAACTCCTATATAGTTAGTCTATTTAAGCGTCGGACTATAATCCCACAATCAATCATAGGATGGCTTACCTCTAATACGAGCGGTATTATCAACCGAGCGTTACCGTGGTTTCGATGATACTATTAATGGTCGGTCCTACAAAAGTGCAACGCCAAGTCAAAAAAGCAAAGAGAATTTAACACTTCGTTATATAAAAGAGTTCTGGCGTAATTTTCTGCTTTTACAAAGTCTCTAACGCCCAGAAAAACGCCCTAGGAAACTTTTGAATCCTGTTTGAATCGTTTAATCTCTATTTGACAATCTCATCTAGGACATGTTGGACTAGGACTAGGTTGTACAGTAGGATTATTAACATCCCTGAACTCAGTATCAACATCATTTTGAGTCTGAAACTGTCCAACAGTATCAATTACAGCCATAGATTCAATTGGAACAACGTTTTGGCTTCTAGACTGAGCTAGAGTGTCAGTGGTTTCAGTTTCAGAATCACTACTGCTACTAGAACTGTCGCTAGAATTGGAAGAGTTTGATGACGAAGTCTCACTTGAAGATGAAGAAGATGATGGGATTATTTTACGGGGAAGATTCTTCTTCTTTTTACGAATATAAGTTGGATCTGTGTCAGAGTCTTCAATAAAACTTTCTTCACTTGGAGATATAGCTAAATCGTTTTCAATTTGTCTACTATAGGCTTGATTAGTCATTATAATAGTGTTTAATGGAATATTTTCTTTGTTTATTTGTGCTTCTGTATCTAAATTTGTAGTTAAATCTTCATCATTAGCTGATACCAGGTTTTCTTTATATTTTTCATTGACAATATTGACGAGAAGTCTGCCTCTCTTTATGTTTATCTGAAATAGAGAAAAGTAAATTATTGTAAATTAAAACAATCCAGCAATAGTGAGTTAACTCAAAAAAATCCTTTAATACAACGGAATTAAGAGTTTTATCAAGAAAACTTCAATAGAAATCGACAATATTTATGATTACGTTCACGATTTTAATTCGATGCATGAAGAATATTTATTTTATTAATCGAAAAAATATCAATTTAAATTAGTTTCAACAATACTAAGACAACTAGAAATTTACATGTTGATCCATCAAAACTAAGTCAAATCTAAATAGTAATTAAATATTTACGTACCTTTTCAAACAAAACTGGAACAAGTCAAAATATCCTTAAAAAATATTGCACACCGATTCACCAATACCGTAACAATTCTAATTAACTTACTCTAATTGACTTATTCAATTCAACAAAACTGTAACAATTCGAAATGTCCGCGTTTTCGATTATCTTAATACGTGCTCTCGTGGTGACTAGTGAAGGTCAACTAACAATAAACTTGTTTAGGTGGAGGGGACCACGGGCATTATGATTCAACAATAGAAAGTCAACGCCATCCAGTATTTTTTTTTTGAAGCAATATTGTTCCGGTTATGTCGGGATAGTTGCGTGTGATCACCGGGCATTCGAATACAAGAATAACTCTAAATAAACGAATTTTGAGTTGTTACAGTTTTGATCTAGGAGTGCGATATTGACATTTGACAGAAATTGACACCTATATCCATATAGTAAGTAAATACTTGCCTATACCAAAATTTTTTTTTTCTTGCCCTTATTTCAATTTGCTAGTTAATAGCAAAAAAAATGGATAGTTTGCATTGTATACCTACTTAGTGACATTTTATATTCATACGCCTATAATGGCAAGTTCTAGCAGTAAGAGCTCAACATGTACCAACCTACCAACTTGTAAACCTAAGACGTATGAATAAATAAATAAATAATACCACCTCTGACAGTAAGGCTGAGCTGACCACTCAGCATATATGAACTAACTATACCGCAGGATATCGTCTAACTTGTTAGAACTAACTTTTATAAAATTGTGAATACATAGTTCATACATAATGCTTTAGAGTCACCGGTAAACGCGAGAGTATGCGACGGTTCGTTCAAGCGAAGGAACGTAGAGTTCGTAGCACATTTGCTTTGAAATATAATAGGAAACGGCAACTGGAAAGTTTTGAATCGCTCTGACAAATGAAGTGTGGACTAATGGGAAATTTATTGCGCTTTGTTAAATAACTTGTTCTACATTTTGTGAGCTTTGAACCTTACGCGATATGTATTTTAAATTTTACACTTTACATGAGTCATATTATGAAGGTTTAACTTGAAGAAATTGTCTTGCACGATATTCGGCAAAGAACTAAAGTCACGGACATGGCTCTCAGGGTTTGCAAATAGAAATGCCAATGGGCAGGCCACATCACTCGAAGAACTGATAGCCGATGGGGAAGAAAGGTTCTTGAGCACGAACCGGAAGACGCAGCATAGGTACAGGTAGGCCTCTCAATAGGGGGACTGTTACGGGTCGCGTGTGGATGCAAATGGCAGGTTGTGGTACAGTGTGGCGGTCTAACGGGGAGGCCTTTGCATAGGTGGACGTTTCCGGACTGATCATTTTGATGACGTAAATTCCTAAAAAATAAGTGTGTGCCCGGAATCGAACCTACAAGCCTCGCGAATAAGAGCTGTGTTTTTACCTAATTAGGCTACTACGGTATCTCTTCACCGTTTTCTTTCAAATAAAGTTTATGTTAGTTAAACGGTAAACAATTTATAATTCATCGTTATACTTGTACGGTGATAACGTGACCTTTATAATTGTTAAAAAAAAGTTTTATGGTTTTCTATGATATTATTATCTTCAACATATGATTATATATCATATCATATATCTATGTTTATTTATTTTTTGGGATATTAATGAAAACTCGGACTGTATTGAATAACCATGATAGTTAATAGTTTGTGTTTTATTTACAAAGTATTTTTATTTGGTAAATTTGATTTTCTTCATAGCGCAGGCATCGTACAGTATTATGGCCAATAACCATAACAGATTGCTGATAAGTTCGTTGACTTATTATCAGCGCATAATTTGTTAATAAATACAGTAACATTTACATGAAGTCCGTGTTTACTTAAAAAAATAAATTAGCTGCTAATTAACTTGAATGAACATTTCCCGAACCCAATCCAGCGGTTCGCGGTTTAATTTAATTATTTATGTACCAATAACTTGTTAAATCTCGATATAAAGCAACGGTGGACGTATTCAAACTGGAACAGAGGGGCTCTTGCGATTCTTTCTAATTGACATTATCCCTACGAAATAATACGCTTTAAAAAAAACCGACTTCAACTTCGAATACCTGGATGACATCTTCATATTTTCTAGTAATATTGATTTAAAAACCAAACTACTGAACTGATTTAGATAAAATGTATATGGGACCACCTCTGAAGTATTACCTACCAAACAAATAAAGAATCATCTAAATGAGTTCATAATTGGCGGAGTAACTGCGTAACATACATACAAAAAAAACATACAGTCGAATTGATAACCTCCTTTTTTGAAGTCGGTTGATGAAGTCAGTTGAAAACGTATGACCTTTTTCACCAAGAAAACGTATGATGTGATCGTAATCTTTTTCATGATAGTTGTTTAGGACCTGATGTTGTCGTCTCTGGGTAAGTCTGATCTGGGTATGTCCTAAAACAGCTTCCAGTACCACTGGAGGACGGGCAGCAGCGTCCTCTCGGTTAACTGTGCTGAGCATTTTGGGATCCCCAAGCCGCCTGCCGAGCGTGGGGATTATAAGGGAGACCTTCGTGCAGCAGTAGACGTCTTCTGTCTGTTAATTAAGTGAGTTGTCATCCCTCAAAGACAAAAAGCTTCTGTAATAATATCTAGGTCAAATAAAAACGCGGCTTACAAGAGCATTTTATCGAAATCCTATTATTAACTCACCAACGCAATTATTATTTGTGTATTTTCAGTACTTATCACACATTTGTTAATGAAACTCAAGCGTCATTGTTTGTCCTGCATTGGGCCCTGGCTAAACCGTATAAAAAGCGTTGACCGGTTTATTCAGGACTCAATCAGTGAGCTTCTGATTGAAACACTTTTATCAAACGAAATCAATATCTATAACTATAAAAGGCTTTGTCCTGACTGACTGACTGACTGACTGACTGACTGACATATAGACAACGTACAGCCCAAACCGCTAAACGTAGAGACTTGAAATTTGGAGGGTATGTTTTTGGAGAGGTGTAAACGCCCACTAAGAAAGGATTTTTCGAAAATCAACCCCGAAGGGGGTTAAATGGGGTGTTAAAGTTTGTATGAAACTTTTTATTCTCTGGTTCGATTGATACAAAACTTGGTATACATATTCTACTATAAAAATAAGAAGATACGGGTGACACAGTTTTTTCAACATCAGCTCCCGTTAGTATAAAAAAAAAAACTAAGTTTTAGTGATAGTACGTTTGTTTCTCCATAACTTTGTAACGGCTGTACATATTAAAAAGAAATTTGGTATAGGGATGGGGATAGATGTGGGGATGGGGGTGGGGGTGGGGGTGGCGATGATACTGGGAACGGAGACGGGACGGAGATAGGCATGTTAATATTAAGATTACAATTGGTATCGGGATGGGGATGGGGATGGGGTGGGGATGGGGATGGGGTGGGGATGGGTGGAGATGGGTGGGGATTTGGTGGGGATTTGGTGGGGACAGGTGGGGATGGGATGTATATGAGGCTGGGATGGGGTGAGGATGAGGTTCGGGATGGGGATGAGGGAGGGAACGGGGATGGGAACGGGGATGGGCGTGTCCATATTAAGATGAAAGTTGAAATCGGGATGGGGGTGGGGATGGGATGGGGTGAGGATGGGGTTCGGGATGGGGATGAGGGAGGGAACGGGGATGGGGACGGGGATGGGCGTGTTCATATTAAAATGACTTTTGGTATCGGGATGGGGATGGGGAAGGGGGCGCTTATAGGGATGAGGCTGGGAATGGGGACGGGGATGGGCGTATTTATTGGTCGGCTGAACAGATGGAGCTGCATTTTTGGATAGGTAGTTATAGCACATAAGGTTCGGAAACGGACACAGGCTATTTTTTTGTAGGTCCACGCAGACGACTGTTTGACGGACATAATTATTATAGATACTGTACTGCCTAAGCTGCTAAATTAATTTTTAATATTCAATTAACTTACTTTTAAATGCCTAAACTAAATTTTGAGTGGTGTAAACTTACACTCAGCTCAAGCTGTGGTAGCTTCAGTGAGATCAAGCTCGACTCACATTCTTGGGGTCGCGGGTTCGAACCCGGGCGAGCCCGTTCCAATTAGTTCTTTGAAACTTACGCATGGATAATACCACTGGCTTTTCGGTGAAGGAAAACATCATGAGGAAACCTACATATTTCCGGAGAAGAAATACGATAGTGTATGTGCATCCGCCAACCTGCACTGGGCCAGCGTAGTGAATATGGCCCAATCAGGGTAGGCCGATATACCATTAGTGTTAAGGGCTGATGCAGAGAAACGCACACTCAGCAAGGATTTTGAAAAATTCGCAAGGGGTTCAATGTATCATTAAAATACCATTTTGCCGAAACCATTCATTTAAGGCTGTTAAGTTTTTTGACTTAGAGATAAGATAAAATAAACATAAACATGTTTCAGAATTTTCAAACAATTTTAAAACTGGAAGGCCACGGGTCAATCTTTAATTTGAAAAAAAAATTTATAATTATAGATAAGCTAATAATAATAATAGCTAATCGAGTGTTTATGCGTAAGAAGATAAATGTTTTAAACACATGTACTTGATCCGGTGCACGCACCAAGCACAGCGCTTTCGAACCGTCCATCCCGCGTCGGCTCAGATACGTTAAAACCCGAGTATAATGACGCGCTGTACGTCGAGCGCGCCCCTCTCCAACCCTCACCGAGCCTACCTAAGCGATCAGTGCAGCACTATATTTTATCGATGTTTCGTAATTCTTGCGATATTTTGGTGATCTTTTTGCGTTCTTTGTTATCATACTTTTTCTGCTTAAGCTTATTTCATTTCATTTGTTATTTACATTTCGTATAATTATCGTTATTTGTTCCTTTAATTATTTAGATTGCTATTTAGTTTGTTATTCGTATTTTTTATTTATTTTAGTTTACATTGTTTGTTATTAGGTTTTTTTTATATTGTTACTGTTGATATTGTTATTTAAAATGCTTAGTGAACTTCTCTTCATTCATGGAGCGAAGGTAAAACACTATGTTGTTCCCATAGTTGGTGATGGAGCGTGTCTTTTTCGTGCGCTTTCTTTTTTAATGCACGGTACCCAAGAAAAGGCAATTGAGGTGCGAAAAAACATCGTTACTCATGTAGTAGCTAATTGGGAGGAGTTTGAAATCATGTCTCATGATTCAAACGGCGACAACTACACCGCTGCGACTGCATACTTTAATGACATGTCACGGCAGTCGAGTTGGGGCACTGCGTGTGAACTAGCCGCTGCAGGACAAATATATGAGTTTGAGTTTGAAGTTTATGAAAATGGCAAATTGTAAGCAAAGTTTGGTACAGCAGGAAGACCTATAAAGCGGCTACGATTTACGGGAAATCATTTTGATGCGTATCTGTTAGAAGACATAGATATAATTTCTAACGGCACTCCACGTGTTCCAGTAGTAGCGAAAAAAATAACTAAGCGACGTGTTGAGGTTCCTACATCTCCAAGTTGCATTCAAACAGAAGATATAAGTTCTGACGCAACTTCTACTTTGCCTTTGTACTTTGATTCTTTAGCTGTAGAGATGCCCAAAAATAATTACAAAACGTCTTCAACTCATACCGTCCAAACTTCTTCAGCCCGATATTTTTCTGAACTGAATTCACCAACATTTACGGCACAGTCTGATAAATAAATTTCACCTACATTACGGCTTTGTTTTGAAGTAAGTATTGCAAAAGCGACATGCCAAATTTGGACATCCTCAAGCAAACTTAAAGATTTGCAAGCGGCTTGGAAAAAATGCAATAATATACGTATTTTAGTGATTCAATTGAGTTGGGCCCCGATTTAACCGAATTCAAGTATTCAACATTACTACGCGGGCAAAGCCGCGGGCAAAAGCTAGTACATATATATATTTTTATTACAACGAACAATTGCCACCACTGCAGTGATTACGGAAATTGCGGTGACAACTGGAAACATTTATGATGAGTTTGACCACAAATCTGATGGGAAGCGATGATTTAGCCTATAGGGACACTTTTTTCTTGAAACACCCCGGATTGTAAGTTCTTTCTTGAAAAAACAGATGCTGGTAAGGAGTTACACATTATTGTAGTAGGACTCTATTGCAGAGTCCGTCTGAGGAAGTACCACACCTTTATCAGTTATTCAACAGCCAAGCAGTAGTGTGCAAGCATTGCTGTCTTTCGGTTTGAAGAGCAATGTTACCAGATAAATTACTGGGCATAAAGAGATTTCACATCTAATATCTCAGGGTGACGCAGGATTGTGTATTCGCAAGTTCACAATTCTGGCACTGCTACTGGTTCTGGTACTGTATAGGCAGGCGTGACGCTTACCACCAGGCGACAATCTCGCTCGTCTCGTCACACAATTTCATAAAAGTAATTTAAAAATCATCTCTGCTATGCAGAAACGTTTGTTTGTTGTTTGTTTAAAATAAATATCTAACATAAGAACGATCAACCTAATAAAACGGAAATGGCAGGATAGGACCTTGCAGTTTTTGTGTACGTTCACGTAGTGTTTTCTATAAAATACCGACAGGCTTCCCGTATTTCTTTACGTTGCGATTGTAGCTAGCTGGTTAGCGCGTCACAAGGCGTGGGTTCAAATCTCACATTGAGCTTGAGATGCAGGTGAAGGAAACATAGTGGGGAAACTAAAGCGCTTTCTAAGTATTCGACTGACTTAGCCACTTTCCTCAAATTGAAAATCCCTTACCAGGCATCGAATAGTTTTTCCTGCAGGCTGCAGCGTGCTTTTGTGTGCCGTTTTCTTTCCAGGTTACATAGTGTTCATAGACTTTGACTACACGTAAAAAAACTAAACGCTCGTCATTAGTCTTTTGTGTTGTCTGTTATTTATTCTGTAGTGTTGTGCACCTGGGGCCTTATTTTTGTATCGTACGCAAAATTGCGCATGCGAGGGAGCCGACCTTCGAACGATATTGATTGTTTGGAATAAGGTTCAATATCGTTTGAAAATCGGCTCCGCTCGCGTGCGCAACTTTAAGTTTAGTACGATTCTTAAATAAGGCCCCTGGCTTTTCAGCCACACAAAACTATGAAAACTGTTTACACAGTAAGAAACTGGTAGCATCTTACATAGCATTTGTCTTAGCAACCAATTTACAACAAAACGAAAACAAGTTTATTTAATAAGATGTTCGCGAAACATCTTCAACTAATAACATCTGGTTCCGCCCTTACCACGCTTCTGTCGGTTTACAATAGGATTCTGTACACAGTGCTATAGTGCTATTCAAAAAACATGACACACCAAAAATCATGTAGCCATAGAGTGTAACCTAAACTATAGTCGCAAATATGCCATGAGCAAGTTATAGTTAGCCACGATATTAGAGTAGATTAACGCCTCCTGAAGGCCATTGACATCGTTTGACGGTTGTTATAAGATAATCATGTACATGGACTTGTGTATACCCTAAAACTGCATCCAGAACAACTGGAGGATGGCTAGAAGCGTCCTCTCGGTTAAAGGTGGTGAGCATTCTGCGATCCCCAATCTGCCTGCCAAGCGTGGGGATTATAGCAACACCTCGTATTAAGAAGGCAGCCTTTGTTCAACAGTGAACGTCAGCCCCAACAGTCAGGCTGCTGCTTGTCGTCTGGTGATTCTGGATGCAGTTTTAGGGCATACCCAGGTCCAGGGTGCACTTTTGGAACATACCTATCATTAGACAAAAATCTGTTCACCTAACTCAAATCGGTTCAGTTTACGAGCGTGCTATATTCTGCACCCCCGACTGTACTAAAATTACTCGAAGTTTCTTTGCCCCCGTGACGGCGACGCTCCGCATGAAAATGTGAAGTTACACACTCGAGCTGCGGCGGATGTTTGCAGCCATTTTACTTGCTTGCTATTCCAGCTAGTTCAGGGAATCAGGGAAATGTTGGGAGAAGAAGCAAGATCAACTAGGTTACGCTAGCGCGACATACCGGCGATACATCATACCTAGAACACCTAGAGACATCATGCATTTTAGGGCCTATGACTTCATTTATTCTGAACTAGAGGTCCCCCGCGACTTCGACCGCGTACGGAAGAAATTCGGGCCGCTCCCAAAATTCACCAGTTTTTTTACCCCCCCAACTTTGAAAACCCCTTGAATGAACTACCCAAATATCAATTTGTATCCTCCTCCTGTAAGCTCCTGGATATTGAAATCTTGGTAGCTACAGGATTTCCGCATCGTTTCTCTCTGGCTTTTGGTACACAAAGGAGATGTGCTAGTTAGCTGACACTTGCACGAATAAATTGTGCGATTGTCGTGTAAATATCATGTAAAATTGATTTTTGATCATAAATGAAGTTAAAATATACCTAATTGATTTTTGTGACCTTAAATCTCTAATAATTTATTGATATAGTTCAAAATAGCTATTATAATTTTGATCTAATGGACGATTGATTTAAATACAATTAGTCTAAATATTATTATGTCAACTAAAAATGAAATCCCTATTTTTAAAATGGGTAATAGTTTAGTGATCTAAGCTCAAAATCTCTAATTTATGTTTGCTCTACGAGTAGAAGGCGTGCCCTAAACTAAAAACTATGTATCGGTTATAAGAGATAGGATTCTAACTGACAAAGACTAACGCTACCAATCGTAAATAGTACCTAATGATCTTTGGATCAGACATCCTTTAGACGGATAAACCATTAGGTTATTAGTCCTTTTGACCTTCTATGTTTAGACCAATCGAACATCTTTAGACCAAGTAGCCATTAAAAATTTTGGAAATAGGTATTCCATCTTTAGTCCTAGTGAAATAGTAGCAATATGACCATTGTTATATTATTATTAAGACTTATTAAAAACAAGTTTTTATTCGGATATTTGTTTAGCTTGACCGGCAAAGCGACCGGAGGAGTTGCGCATTTTCCAAAAACACCAAAAACTAAAATGTGTTCTAAATGCTTCGTATTAATATCGTAACAACCCCTGAATTGATTTTTAAAAACCCGAAATGTGCCAGGACTGAAAACGAGACCCAAGCCTTATAAAATAACTAACTACTACTTAGTTCTTAAACCATTAATATCTTGTAAACATTTTAGCCAAAATAGAAACTTGAAAGAAGATTGTTATGAATTAGTTGTGGGTAAATTTAGGACATATAAACAGGAAAGTAAAGTAGGTGAAAAACAGTTCAAAAATCCACTTTACGAACACAAGTAAGCGATATAAGTTTTACAATTCAGATAAAAGCTATCTTCGTAAACGGACTCAACCCTAACGCTAGGTCGCGCAGTAAAAACTATCGAGCGAACACTTTACGAAGGTTGCTAATGATTCGAAGCATTCGACGAACTTTGGAAAAACTGGTCGTGTCTTTGGAATAAGTTTTTATAAGAGTTTTAGTGCTGGAAGGCCGACTTTGCCGTAGCCAGTTTTTGTAGACCTTGGAGGTGGATAGTTCGTTTTATGACTAAAGTTTTTATCAATGAATATTGCTTCAGGCTTGAGACATTCATAATAGAAGAACGAAAGGAATAATACGCTTTAAAAAAACCGACTTCAACTTCGAATACTTGGATGACATCTTCATATTTTCTAGTAATATTGATTTAAAAACCAAACTACTGAACTGATTTAGATAAAATGTATATGGGACCACCTCTGAAGTGTTACCTACCAAACAAAAAAAGAATCATCAAAATCAATTCATAATTGGCGGAGTAATCGCGTAAATACTTACAAAAAAATATACGTACAGTTGAATTGAGAACCTCCTTTTTTGAAGTCGGTTGAACATGACGACGTTTCAAGGTGTACCATAAAACCAAACATTGATTCCAAAATCATGGTGCAGTTCGGAAACCACCATAATTTTTTTGTTATTACACGATTACTCAGCTAATTAAAATTGTTTTTTTTATTACTAATTTATTTTAATTTGTATGTTTAAAAAATCATAATTGTAATTTTAATTAAATCAATCGGAACTTAGTTTCATTTGTAAAATGTTGATCGTAAATGTGTATTAATCAACGCATGTAAAATAAAGCTTTAAGTCATATCAAAAAATTATCTTTGGTCATACTAATAAAAATGTATGTAATTTATCATGATGTCACGTTCAAAATTTTACATTATACATATTTCTTGTAACGAAATATGCCGTTGAATATGTACCAGTTAGAGCAAAGATTACCTACTATGTAACTTACTGTGGTAAACACTTACTAGAAAAACTTCCCAAAATTTCACAAAATTATACAGTAACCTATCTCAGTAGTAAATTAGGACACATGTATTTTAATGCATGAACTCTCCTCGAGGTAGACTTGCATATTCAAAGAAGAACACAAAAGAGCGACATAGAAGCGAAAAAATCTATCATATTACCTCATACTATTACACACATACATAAATAACTAGATTTATTTATATTGCCGACTTACTCTCTTTAATTATTTGTGGGCCTGATAAATAATTATGGTTAGTTATTCGTTGTAATAATAATTATGTTTATCACCGGGACTTAATCGCGCAAAAATGTTTTTTTTTTTTTTATTATGTGTTCAAATCGCGAAAGTTTAAAGTTTCCTTGTAATAATATTTTACAATGATGATAATTGAGCCAAAAAAGTGTCCTTCCAAAACCAAAAGTAAAAATTTGATATTGTGCATGTAGAGAACTGTCATTTGGCAGATACAAAAAAATTAACTTCCTACAGTGCTGCAACCCTTTTTGCTTATTTGTTTACTCCTCTCCTCGGAGGCCAACGCCAAAAAGGAAAACATGGGTTCCTTTTTGAAAATCCTAATTAGTTTACTTTTTGACCACGGCACATTTCTTTCCTTTTAAATTTCCTCAGAAACTTTTATAGCTAGCAGAGCCTAGAAATAATATTTATAATTCTTGGCCAAATTAATTTAAATTATAATGCTATGGGTACAATAATTTATAAAACTAATTAAAATGTACCTCTGACAGCTCTATCTGTCTGCGTGTCAAATGCCAGACATAGGCAAGTTTCTTTCGTAATTCAATCACCTGTATCTTCTGTTCTCCTCTACTCTCTGGCAAGTAGCGATTTATGTGTGACATTTATAATTGCCAGCACGGGTCGCAGGATGCAGGGTGCAAATATATTAGGAGATGCGTCGCGATGCTGCTGGAACTTACCCTGCCAGTGATATTTTATCGTGAGACATGTTAATAGGTATCCTCGAAACTGCGCGATGTTTTTAGTTCTACTATTTGTTTTGTGATGAGACTACAGTTTAGTTGATTACAAAAAAATATCCGATGAACACTTTTTATCGAGAACTGATTAAATGCTTTAGAACGCAGTCTTGGTTTGCACATTTTGTTTGGTAAATGTTTTCCCGGCCACCCAAAAAGGTTTCATGTATTTTAAGTATGATTATTTAAATATTGATATTAAGATATAATTATAGGTACTCACATAGTAACTTGCATATTAATCCCAGTTTGTTGTTAGAGCCACATGTTCTACTGGAAGATGTTCTAAATCATTTTAATGTGTTAACCATTTAATTAAATAAATAATGTTGTTGTAAGTTATAATAGAATCTTGCTTATCCAAGCAAAACTTATTACCCGCGCATACAAATTAATCCATTTCCGTCCATGCTCTAATCAAAACGCGCAATGGGAACTACTAAGTGTGGTCGTAGAGATGGGAATCAAGACTGCGGATAAAAGCAAGACTATAGAAGGTAAGTATATGAAGGCCACTATCTATTTTATCAATGGTCAGCGTGGAAATAAAAACTTTAGTATGTCGAATATCACATGTAGGTACATAGTTACGATGACATGTGGGCTAAAATCCGAGCAATCTGGACTCCAAATACTACACGTCCCCATGGCAGTCCCAAAAACAGACGGTGTGGCGAGCTTCACTTTCACTACAGCGACTGGACTATACTGGACTCAACTGAACAACAAATGCTTTCGAACAAGAGAAGTAGAAATTAAGAGAGTAGGGACGCCTTTAATCTGCAGTATATATCAGGTGGGGACTGTGCGGGTAAAGATAAATATAGATTGACTCTTTATTTTTCACGCCAAGAATTACACACAAAAATAACAGCGAAACAATTGTTATCAACAGCAACTAAGAACACAATAACTAACAACTAATTATATGGCAGTTATTTATAGTAATTATATTGGATTATATCAATTTCCTTGAAATTGCTCGTACGATAACAGAAAGAGAAAATTCGCTTTACAAAAATCTGTCTTGAAAAGGACCAAGACAAACTTCTCAGTCTTTGATCATCTCGTCTCTATTTCCTGAGAGCCGTAGGTACATGAGCTATTAGCAAGTACATACGTACATGTTACTAATCTTAGCTATCCCCGAACTCAGCGACATATTCATGTGAGCAACAGCTGTAAATTAGCTAGTTCTGGATGCTAGTTGTGCAGCATGAATTAGAACCTTTCAAGTATAAGACCTAGTATTTTACATGTAGTTTATGGCATACCACGCCAGTAAAAAAATGATGCTACAAATTTCAAAAACATTTGCCAAAAAAAAGCAAATATTCTCAAAACAGGGAGTGATTCTTAATTATAACTACACAGAACTCATCTCGCAGGTTTCGCTGTAATACTCCAAAGTTTTCATGGAGCTTGCATTTCAACACGTAACTCACATTAAGAGGCAAATGAGCCAAGTGCATTTATCATATTTTCCGTATAAGCAGGCGATGCGCTTTACCAAGTAAATACATAGTCGAAACAAAATTATTAGGTCGTGAGCCCACTGACAATGCAAATGCAGGCATTGGAGCTTCGCAAAAAAGTCTTGAAACAGAATAGTAGATTGTTATACAAAGGGCTAATATAACTCATTATATAAGTAGTATAGCTTTAAGACCAAGCTTTAGCGAGGGAGTAAAATAAACTTTTTCATTTTTGTGGGCTCGTTGACGTTACGGATAAAAAACCAAAAACTTTAGTTCCTAGGAACTTTACAAAAAAAAAAAAAGCAAAATAAGCTATAAGCTTTTAGCAAAATTTTACTTTAGACCCTAGAGTATGATATGCTATTTTATACCCCGCTCTGGTGCGCTATAACGACGGACTTTTTGAGCAAGAGGAGTGAAAACTTCTTTTCCCTGTCTACTTTTCATTACTGTGTAGTGTGTAACTCACATCAATGGATGTCATTTTTTGTCGAATTCAGCAAACTTTTGTTCTAAAACTTGCTCATTGATTATTAATTTAACATCCATAAAGGTATTGCTACGGTATAAAACACTTTATTTCATTACTACACAACTTGATGGCTTATCACATTAAACACTTTGTCAGTAGGAATCACGACTAACTCTTTGTAGGAATTCGATCTCTTATGTACTTTCTGGAATAGCGTATTTATAAATCACTTGCATTGAATCAGTCTTACATAGTAATGTCGGGTTTAGACAGGTCTAAGTTAGTTACATCTTTCGTCTTTTTATTTCTTTCAAATTTGTAAATCGGTGGAAAAAGGCAAAGGAATTTCGTTTATCAAAAAAATATGCCTATTCTTGGGAAAATGTTTCGCCAAGCTTTATTCACTAATATCATCACTTATACGACTCACAAAAAGACATCATAGAAATAGATATAGTTTTTATTACCAACCACATAGAGTAGTAGGTACATATTTATTTAAATTAGGTACAGAATTAAAAATCCAGTTTTTTATCAAGATAATTAACGGTGAGCCCCAAACTAGGCTCGAGGGCTGTATCTTGGGGCTCAAGTGCGATGTTACCATACAGAGTTATGTTCAGTTACGTAAATAATATGTCTATAATATAGGAACCCCAGTAGGTAGGTAAGTATATTGAAAAGATCTGTAAGCTAAAATTTCTACTTATTTACATTTTATATTAGTATTAGGCCGGGTACATTGCAATTTACTTATAAGGCTATGTATACCAATATCCCATCACATTCCTTTATAGAGATTTATGAGCTGAGTGCCATATGAGTGAGCACGCGGTCTAGGCATCATTGAATTAAGTTTAATGTTTAAAAAAACTGTGCCTGCTAAACTGTGGAATGCGCTGCCCGAGTGTTTCCCGATAATTATAATCTGGGTGTCTTCAAGTCGCGAGTGAATCGATTTCTACTAGGCAACCGTGCTCCATCGTAGACTGCATCTTCGTTTATCATTAGACGAGATGGCAGTCAAACGCAAGCCTATAAATATATAATTTAAAAAAAACTTACCTCCCCTTAATGTTCAACCTAAATCTTCATAAAACCTATTAATCCAGAATCCAGTGTGCAGTAGCCGCGCGGTCCAACCGCACGGAAACTTGGCAAATGGTAGCTCACATTTGCCTCGCAAATATATATTCTCGTCGGTTTTAGCATTTAACGCTTGTAGGTATTAGCGGGTACTACGTGCCATGGATTAGTGATGCCTTAGTCTAGAAGCCGGCGTTTGTTACTAAAACATTAAAAACTATTATGATTGATGGTGAAAGGTCTTAAATCGAAAGTTCCTAAGAGGATTTACAAAGAAATACTTACTTACAAATCACTTTATTTCTAGATTAATAGTGCAAATTGGCATCACAATTTTTGGCAGTATGAAAGACTTGTACTCAAAAAAGGAGAAAGATTTAAGAAATCAATAGTATTTGTATTGGAATTTGGCGAAGGATTACGATTCAACGAACGTCGTGCATTTGCAGTTGCCAGTGTGTATTTTAATCTTTTTTTTTCATCAAGTCACTGTAATGTGGGGGAAACATCACGTGAGGCTACATTATGCGTCATTACTGTCATTATCATCATCATCAGCCCGGAGACGTCCACTGCTGAACCAAGGGCTCCCCCTTAGACCGCCACACTGTACGACAACCTGCCATTTGTATCCACCGGTTGCCCGCGACTTTTACAATGTCGTCGGTCCACCTAGTGGGAGGCCTTCCTACGCTGCTTCTTTCGGTTCGCGGTCGCCACTCAAGAACCTTTCTTCCCCATCGGTGGTCAGTTCTTCGAGCGAAGTGGCCTGCTCTGCGCCACTTCAACTTGCTTCACCTTGCGAGCTATGTCGGTAACTTTGGTTCTTTACTGTCATTACTGTCACTTTGGTTCATTACTGTCGTCACTACTAAATAAGCAATATTTCACTGTAATCACAAAGAAAAACAAGTCTCAAAAACTACATACGACAAAGTGACGAAATGATTTTCAGCACCAAAAAAAAAAAACAGTTTTACGGCATTGTTCATTAGATCGAGAGCGTTAAGGCTCCACCTGCTCCTGAAAATACATTCATTAGAAATACTAAAGCAAATCTCTGGAGCTCGCGAGCAAACAAATTAAAACGCCATCCATCCTCACGCTCGCTAGAGCTTGGTGTACACGTGATGTCACGCAACGCTCGCAATGAGTACTCACGCACGTCGCGTTTAGACGCGCGTTGTTTCATTGCTATGTGTGTGCTTTACACACACGGCTTTTTAGGTTTTCTATCCGATTGTGTAATGATACTCAATGCTGCATACGTCGCGCCGTCTATCTGACTGTTCCGCCTTTAAGTGGTCTGTATATTTATTTGGAAGTTGGCAAGCCAACGCGTTCCGCTCTGCCAAAAGGTGTAGTGAGTAACTATTTATATCCTTTGTGTGCGTTGTGAGTTTGTTTTAGTGTGCGTTCATATGAACAGGTATTAGTGTGAAAGTTTAAATGAAAGTGTTTATCTTATCCCCCGCCAAAAATGGCAAAAAAAATTGTATGTAGATTATAGCCTTTAGGCATTTCCAATGGTATATACTTGAAGGTGAATTTTAAAGCATATAGGTAGCTGATTTCAGATTTCAGGGGGTTAGGTGGTGAATAATATGATGTTACGGTTACCTCACCTTAGTGCACAAGTATGATTTGCACCAATCAACATTTTTTTATTGATGTAAATAAAATAAAATAAATAAATATCGCAGGACATATTTTTTTTCACACAGCGCCATCTAGCCCCAAACTAAGCAAAGCTTGTAATATGGAAACTAGATAACTGATAGAATACTTATATAATATTTTTTTTGTAAATATGTACTTATAATACATACTACACCCAGACACAGAACAAACTTTTATGTTCGTCACATAAATGTTTGCCCTTGGTGGGGATCGAACCCACGCCCTACAGCTCTGAAGGCAGACACGCTACCGCTGAGCTATATGGCAGTTAATGTAGTGGAGATATTTACGAAATGCCTACTTATAATTAGTATAAGGCCAAAGCGTTTGGAGTGAACCACTAGTAATAGAGCTCTGTATCTTATCATCGTCATATTCAGTGTATCATATAGTAGTCCACTGCTGGGCATATGCCTCTCTCAACGCACGCCACTCAGCCCAGTCTTCAGCTTTCCGTTTTGTTTGTGTCTTCGCAATCTTTAAAAAAATAACGAACGAATGATGAATGAAGGTTTTGATGAAAGTACACGTAAATAAAGCGTAGTGTACACTGTACATGCATCGTTTAACAAACTTTTTCGCAGTAGATTAGAGGAGAGCTCACGGCCGCCGCACACGCAGCGCGGCCGTCACGCCGTGTGCTCTCGGCTTTATAATTAACAATCAAGGTTTCATACTACGAGTATAGTTCGTGTTTAGGCTGTATTTTATAGAGTTGCGAATAACTAAGTGCTTTGTGGGTTTGCGAGTTCATTGTACAACCCGCTTGAGAGTGGAATGCTCTACAAATACAAATAACTTTACTACCGTAAAGTGAAGTAAGTACAAGTTAACATTACAATTTTAAAATTAAGTAAGTATACAGATAAAAAAACAAAGCAGAAAATTCTACTACGACGATGGTAAAAAATGAAAAAAATATGCCAAATTAATCGTGTCGTCAATCTTGTGCATAAATAAGGTCAGTTAAATTTGTGTCGTGACACGCTTATTGTAGGGTTCTGTATAGTAATGTAGCTAATAAACAATATTTCCAATTTCCATTGAACTTTTTTTTTTGTCGACTATTGTCGGCTTAAGATTGCAAGTGCAGAAACAATAAAAAATTTGTTAAGTTCTAATTTTATCCAGAAGCCAAACCCTACTTACCGCCAATGTAGCACCTGCCTCAGTAAGTTTTCCATTAACCAACGTCATTCGCCAATTAGCTTTTTATTGCCTCCTTCCTCGCTATAATTCCATGTACAGTTTTAATCAAAGTCCGTGTATTAAAGAGGAGCTCCGATTCGAGCCAAAGGCAATTACCAACAGTTCCTTTTCCACTGGCCGCTGGCTACCGATAATAGCTTTAGTTTAATTCGCGTTAAACGCGCCACTTTGAGCTGACCTTTGGCTTATTAGCGCGTTTTTTAACCAAGTTAATTAACTTTTGAAGAGATAAGCGTGTGGAAAAGTTTCTTAGATCTGATAGTGGAGATGCATTTCTTGAGACGGTTTTCTGGCGAATATTAAGAGCATTTTTTTGTCTTGAGCTGGAATTTTCTTTCAAGAATGGCAAACAAACAGATCGTTTACCTGATAGTAAGTGAAGCGCCATCGCTAACAACATTAGTGATGTTTACAGAGATTCTATGCTGTAACTCGGTCATTTGCAGGATATAAAATTCTCATCTTGCGAGTGCGCGGAACTTAAATTTGATAACCATAATATGGCCCTCCCCGAAGCGCAGAAGAAATGAGCGCCAAACCTTTAAACGATTGTGTAATGATTCTAGATTTACAAAATGTGGATGTTAACCCTTTTGACGGTGGCCAGATGTGCGGTAGTGGAACTCCGACGCAAGAAAAGACAGACAACTTGCCTAATCATATACCACCTCAGTAAAAATCCTTCACTTAAAAGTGAACAGTTCCAACAAAAGGTATCTTCAACAGCATAGTCTAAAATGCTGTCGTTGCAAAGTAGACTTTTACTCCTGATATTATGGTTGTATCCATGGAGTTGTTGTACGAACCTACAATGTGTTCAAAACCTTAAACATTGTTTCTTTGTCTGAGTAATTTCGTTTGATTTTTATGTGACTTTTTATGTGTTCAGCATTAGATCCCGGCTGCAATGACGGAGTTACTGAAGTCATAACTTTATAATTTTCAACACTTTTATAACTCTCGAATTAGGGAAGAAGTAATTTAATCTTGCTGTGCAAATTGCGATGGACTTATCATAAAAACATTCGCAAGCATGGTAACCCAGATAATATTATTGATAGAACTTCATCTTCCAAGTTGGTTTAATCAAACATCATAATAAAAAAAACCCTCCTGATCAGAAGGTCTAAGTAGCAAAATGTCCAACAGCGCGAAACGTCTAATGAGCATTAATCCTAATTAGCAAAATGTCCATGTAGGAAAACGTCCAACTATCAGATGGTCTGTATAGCAGAACATCTATTTAGCAAATGGAAAGATTTTCAAAACGTCTGGCTACGCAGGCACAAATTCAATAATAATAATAATATGTATACACTTTGGCGTATTTACTGGTAGCTTATCATATATTTTCAAACATCGAAAGTATTCACAGCTAAGCGCACATTATGACTTTGTGGCGCTGGCTGTGGAAACTTTGGGCCCGTGGTCGTCGACACTAAAAAAATTTGTAAAGATTTGGCCAAGAGATTGGTCCTCGACTCGGGGGACCTCAGAGCTGGCGTATACTTTGCCCAGAGGCTAAGTATTGCCATTCAACGGGGCAATGCAGCCAGCATCCTGGGAACCCTACCGCATGGTGGCGATCTAGACGGCGCTTTTGTTTTATAGGTACTAGGGTTGCGATGACAAACATGTCACGTCATCATGACATGCCATGCTATTAAACTTGTGCATCAAAATCTGTTTGTTTGTTGTTAGTATCAGAGAAATTCGCATTTAACTTTCTTTGAACATATCCTATTGCTTTTAGCCATAAATAGGTACTAGTATAAGCGACGGTGTCCGCGAACCGGAAGACGCAGCATAGGAAGGCCTCCCACTAGGTGGACCGACGACATTGTAAAAGTCGCGGGCAACCGGTGGATGCAAATGGCAGGTTGTCGTACAGTGTGGCGGTCTAAGGGGGAGGCCTTCGTTCAGCAGTGGACGTCTCCGGGCTGATGATGATGATAAGCGATAGTGATAATGGAATGGACGGGCCCAGCGCTTACAAATCGTTCAAAATTAACACAATCAAGCATACCTAGCTAAAAGTATGCATATTACATTTGCCAGAAAATAGAGATAGCGAATCTAATTACTGCATGACAAAAAGAGAACACATGTACATGTATTAGAAGTTTGTATTGTCGTATCGAGTTTTTGGCGGGAACACGGAAAAATCATGTCGTTGCATTCTATTATTTTCTTAAACTTGTGTATTTTCGCGAATTAATGATTTAAAATGGTGGTGTTTTATTCATTGAGTGTTGAATTACATGCACGAGTGTGGGCAAGTGATATAATGTGGTGAAACATGTCTTTTTGTGTTGTTTTCAAAACTCCGTAGAAGCTCATAGTAAAGTCGCCACAACTTTACTAGGGCATGACTTGGACTCGACTATGACTAATTTCGTGTAACTGACTGTGATATCATGACATATTTGACTTGCTTTTCATATAAATACTTGAAAAAAACATAAACTTGACACTGGCAGAATGCACAACGTGCGATGCCAAGAACTAAGAAAAAAAAAAAAAAAAAATTGTCGTATCGTACGGCTCGCATGTCGCCGCAAAGACATTTTATGACTGACGCGAGTGGAGAGCTGGCGCTCAACATATTATAGTCTTCAAAGTCCGTGCGCTTATTTCCCGTCCATTATTTTATCATTGTCGCTGACTAGTATAGCATTATATTATCTTTGCCAAAAGTAAGGTATGTAAGGCATGGGGCTTATGAAGCACCAACTAAGTTTTTTACTTGTGTATTTTGAGTAGTTTTTTTTTTTTCTTTTGTTTTTAACAAAAGCCAAAAGACGTCCACTGCTGGACAAATGCCTCCGGCTGCTTGATGATCGCAGAATGTTCACCAACGTTAATTGAGAGGACGCAGCTAGGTACTTGCCCGGAAAAAAAAATCAAGCTCAATCAATCGTGAGAACCGTTGCTCAACTAATCTCAAACAAGCAATCTTTGATCTATAATTAATTTTATGTCCAATCAGTTAACAGAGTTCAACACAAAATCAATATCACATCTCATAATCATGCGATGTCATTAGCAGTGTTCGGATTCAATACTGCCACATCCCGGGCGGCGGCGGGCGGCGGTCCCAAGTGTGCGGATATTATTAAATTTGGTGAACAATTGCCTGTTCCCTGGCCCGATCCGGCCCTGGATTTATGAGCCGGGTTAAATTATTGTTATGATGCTGGTAGGTATGTTGAAGAGTTTTACATGAAATGTATGACAGTTGGAGTGGTCATTATTATGTCCTATGTCTTCGATCTTAAATTAAGAGCTAGAATCGTAGCTAAAACAATTAGACAGACAGACATACGGTGTAGACTTGGTGATTAGATTACGCTGCCGTTTAATACCCTTCCGGTATTTTTTTTTGTGACATACTTACTCGTACAGACAGATAGATGAAATATTGACAGATTAACATTGAGCTCTCACTATAATGCTCCATATCGCTAGTACAGCGGCGATAAGCTGAACATTCGTATGTTCGGTCTGTCCGAACTGTCTGTCCACACCTGCGCGGAATAGTAAACCTTCGCCAAACCTTGCTAAACTGCAAAAAACTTCAAAAAGTACGGTCGAATACAGTCATTGTAAATTGGTGAACTTCTTATCTACACTTGTGTGGTTACCAGACAAATTACTGGGTATGAAGAGATTTAACTTCTAATATCTCAGGGTGATAAGCGCAGTGCAATGCAGCGCAGGCGTGACGCTTACCACCAGGCGAACGTCCTGTTCGTCTCGTCACCAATTATATTTTAAAAAAACAGTTGTTTCAATTGATTAAAAGGCTGAAAGTAGAATTTACGTAGAGGTTAGAGTAGTGCTGCAAAGGTAAGGTGTAGTACATATTATGTTCTCCTATGCAAGTCATATGTGTGCGAAAGACCCGGAGGTTCAATCTCTAGAGATGCGATTCGTCGCGGGCTAAATGAAGCGAACGTACCCGGGCCACCTCTACAAATTTCACAAGTCATAGTTACAAGTTTGTAATATTTATTAGGGATCTGGGTATGTCCTAAAACTGCATCCTGAACCACCGGAGGACGGGCAGCAGCGTCCTCTTGGTTAACGGTGGTGAGCATTCTGCGATCCCCAAGCCGTCTGCCAAGCGTGGGGATTATGGCAACCCCTCCCTGTTAAGGGGGAGGCCTTCGTCCAGCAGTGGACGTCTTCTGTCTGACGAGTATTATGTTTGTGATAATGGATATTTAAGTGTACTTAGTCAAACCCTTAATTAAATAAAAACCTTTTTGAAATTACTTTCAAGTCAAGAAAATACAGTTTGCTGCACAAAGTTTGGAGAACTCCGTCGAGTCTTCTCCTCATCCATCCTGCAAAGTATCAGGACAAGAGTCTTTAAACATAGCGCTCTCTGTTATGATCTGCGGTGCTAAAACGTCACTCAGTAAACTATAGAAAGAGCTAAGTTATTCGCCGGAGAAATAAAGTCACCGACATAGGTCAGCGTATAATAAGTAAGCTGAAGTGGCAGTGATTGGTCATAATTATCTGTCGCATAACCGATAGAGTATAAGGTATAAGGTAAGGTATTCTAGGTAAGAAACAAAAAGGCAAAAGTAGCGTAAAACGAAACTAGATGGAGTGCCGATATACGTCAGGTAGGTGACAGTGACTGGAAGCGAAAAGCCAAAGACCAGCTGAGTGGTGTGCCTCAAGAGAGGTCTGAGCCCCTAGGAATATGATAGGATTAATAAAGAAGGCACTTACTAGTATAATGTAAAGCTTTATTATGAAAACTGACGTGGTTTTGACACGGAATGGTGGTTATGTGTTTTTTTGGTTTTGTTTTATTTATACGGGAATACTCACGTTTAATTAAATCGGATACTCCGACTATAGTTTCAATCACATCCGGTGACCTTTTTCAAACAGTGAAAACAGAGCCCGACGCACGTGTGGCTGCGCCCTGCTTTTCACTGCGGGCCGCTGCGCGTAGCGCGCGTGATGACAGCGGTTGATCTGCGAATGAGGGGGTGTGAGCGGGTAGAGTGTAGTGCTGCGCCGGCGCACTCCGGAGCTCTTCATCACTGGAATCGTCCCGGGCGGTGTCGGGTAAACGTGAAAAACATGAGTAAAAGTCTTAAACGTGAGTATTCCCGTATAAATGAAACTAATTGTAAAGCTTGTTCATTTTGAGAAACAGAACTTAGCAAAATAAGTTATTATTTGCAATAACAGACTTCACACCGTTGATTTAAGGTCGACTTTCTAACAAAAATTCGAACTAGTCTGTCCGATAGACCTTTATGATTAAGAGGTCGGAAGTCAATGAGTTATTGGGGATAATGAGGATTATAGGGAACCTATAGGGAATTTACTTATATGAGAAAAACGAAATACCTTAATATTTAGCGCAACATAATTAGTTACGGAACATAATTTATTGTTTATCAGTAGTCATTAGTTATTGGATTTCGATGTGGCTTATAGAAGCGATCGTTTTTTGCATTCAGCGCCCTGCATGGTACTGAATCAGACGGCACGGCATACTGAGCGTATGCCATGTCGTCTTTCGCATACAAATTTGTCTCTATCTTACAATGACAGGTATCTTGAGAACTGTAATAGGTGGCTGACCAATTTTTTTCAGTCAATATGATTATATAATTCTTGGTTATAGTTTGTGTGCTTTTAGTACCCAGTGCATTTCTTAGCAGAATGAGGAACAGATAAAATATAAAAATTAATAATAAGTATCTTGGGGGACATTTATTACACACAGCGCCATCTAGCCCCATACTAAGCAAAGCTTGTATTGTGGAAACCAGATAGCTGATAAAATACTTATATACTATGTTTTTCGTAAATACATACTTATAATACATACTACACCAGACACAGAACAAACATAAAAGCAACATATTGGAAGCAATAAATATCAGAATCTGAACATCGATGTACGTCACTAGGAGTAGAGCGAAAAGCAGTGCTGGATTGGCTTCCCAAATACCAACGTCGTACCATCCATGAATGCCCATTCCCATTATCCCATTCCCCATTCCCCATTTAGCCAGGACCTCTAAAAACGACAGTGTTTCATGGTTGATATACCAAAAACTCGTACGAAACGGTTTGATTCCACTTTCTTTAGTCGAACTGCTGAACAGCGGAATGCCCTGCCTGAGTGGGTGTTTCCCGACTCTAACTACCACTTTCCTTGTTTCCTGGAACTGCAATCTAGGCATTTTCAAGGCTTCAATGAATCTCTTTCTGAAGCCTTCTCAAAGATATCTACTAGATATTTGAGATCAACATGCTCCATCTTCGGCCACACCGTCACTTACCTAAACTTAAACCAGAAGAGTATAGTTTCGCTGTACAGCTCGGCAATAAGCTATTGAGCCGTGCAGTCTCTAGACCTAGGTAGGACCTGGGTATGTCGTAAAACTGCATCCAAAACCACCGGTTGATGAGCCAGCAGCGTCTCGATTGACAGTGGTGAGCATTCTGCGATCTCCAAGATTCCTGCCAGGCGTGGGAATTATGGCAACTCCCAATCCATTAACGGAGAGGCCTTCGTCCAACAGTATTGTCTTCTAGCTGTTGTTAGCCTTTGGTGCAAGACCTCGCAGCCGGCCAACGTGGCGATGGCATGACGTCATAAAAAGTGACATGAGGGCCAACCAACTCACCATGGATGCCTGGAAGAGATTGCTTTTAGCAATAAGGCCGCCACTTGTTCCAATATTTAAGTTTATTAAATTATTTCTTTGTAATTCTTGGTGTGAACAATAAAGAGTTAATCAATCATGGATGCATGGTGAGTTGGCCCTCATATCAACCGTGCTAACAGTCATGCTATATGAAGGTAACAGTAAACACAGCAGGAAAGCGGACCCAGCTCGAGCCAACATAGTCGCTGAGCTGAAAGAAAGAAAGTATGAATGTACAACAAGTAATTAAACTGCATTAAATGCCAAACAATGTGTAGTTATTCAAACAGGTCAGCTCGCTGGCCCACACGTCATTAGTAACGAGCGGAAACAATGAATAGCTGCAGAAACTATTAAGCACTAACAGTATGTGTCTCGTTACAAGTTTGGGGAATTAGAAGTGGACAAGTTAAAAGCGATAGCGAAAAAATATTTACAAATATCTCTCCCCAATTTTTTGATCGATTTTTGTCATAATGTGAATAAGATTTGATTTTAATGTGATCTATGATACAAATGATAATTAAAGAAATAATGTACCTACTCTGTTTTCTCTTTCAAATCATCTTTAACTGCTTCTTGACACAAAGCCTAAATAAAAACGGTTACTGGTATAGTATTTTTCAAGCAGGAATTTCTTTATTGAAAAAGCAAAAAACAAGCAAACTATTCTTCTGATGGTAAGCTTGCTATATATGGACAATGAACATCTGCAAAAATAAGTGATGTTTTCGATGCGGCGCTAACCCGGAGACACGCGCTTTTAGTATTAACAAAGAAGATAAAACCATGTCAAATTTCAGATTAAGTTCTAAATGAGACGATTTTGGAATAAGGTTCAAAGAGCATCCCTGCATTTTTTCTAATGTGTCGGGTGTAATGTATTATTTAAGTAATAAGAAGAATAGGAATGTAATGTATGTAGTTTGCCTTCGATCGTACCTCACCGAAGTGTAGACATGTTTTGGAGCAAGCTTGCCCAAAAGATACGTTCGTCTTATTCATCTTCACTTGAAGATCCGTAGATTATCCGATTCGTGATTAATAGTTCGGAAATAATACTGCAGATAAGGGATTCCAAACCTATGCAGTACGAGTTGTAGAGGATCACCAGTGTAGCGTTTGATGAATCAGCTGTTTATTCTGATCCTTTGAAACAGTCGCTCCTCTCCCAACTTGCGCTGTAACGTTCTAACATGGTCGCGTTCTCAAATTGCCGGCTCCGTGTTCGGTCCCAGTTAGGTGGCTGGCGCGGCGCCAGCGCCGGTTCCTTGCATTCCTGCGGCCGCCTTAAATCATCGGCTGCCTCGGCTGCTCTGCTGCCGCCTTAAAATCGGAGCGACGATACCGATTTTCTGCTTTTTAGAGTTCCTTTGCTTAGATGGGGAAGAAAGGTTCTTGAGTGAACACCACGAACCGGAAGGCGCAACCTAGACATGCCTCTTTCTCTCGTACTAGTGTGAAAGTACAATGTGAAGGTCACGGGCAACCGATGATCGCAAATGGCAGGTTGTCGTGCACTGTGGCGGTTTAAGGGGGAGGCCTTTATACCGCTGTGGACGTCCCTGGGCTGATAAGTATTGATAATGTTGCGTCGACATCCACCCAAGCGACGTGACTCAAGGTCTGGCAGATCTCTATCGTCTTTATCATCCGCAGATGTTTAACCCAATGCTAGGTATAGGCCTTTTATCTTGCTATGGCAGCTATTTTCTACCTTAAAATATGTTATCCGTCACAATTCCAAGATTATTTACGTACGGGATACCATGATTTTGTTGTGAAACTAGCTATCTTTTGGCTTTTAGTTATATATTTTGGCGCCGTTTTGCATGAACCATATTCACGGACAGACATATCCAATGAATAACTGAAAGAGTTTAAAGTACCTATGTAAAACTTAGAAATAATATAACTTATATTATAATTGAAAACTATCATAACTTATATTATAATCATGATAGTTTTCAAATGTAATAAATCATTATTTCGAACCCTTTACGAATTATTCTTTTCGCATCTGGCGATATTAGTTGTGAGTGTCATGAACTGCTGCCGTTATAAAATTCATCGCCAATTTGAATATTTGAGGTTTTGTTCGGAATAGTTAGTGGCGTGCCCGGCGTTTTTTGGTTCAAACATGCGATGCTACATTTGCTAAGAATTGTGAAATATGCAATTTCGGCAGCCACTGCACTTTGGGTTCTATACCCAAAAAGTGAACAACAGAACTCTTATAATAATCAATTAATGTTTTTGTGTAAATGCGTAAAACCTTTTTTTATGCTACTCTTATCAGAGTATGTTTTTTTACTTAAAAATCTATTAATCTATATTTTTTCTATTGTCTAAAAACCTACTTCAGGTTTATCGACATTAAGTTATCGACAATCGTCTATAAGGTATTTAAACATGTAAAAAACTTACGAAAAAATAAAATCTTGATACCTACCTACGAATGCGCGCGAGCACACAAAACAGCTACAGTAGGCAGGGTACACTATAAAAGGTTCTTTCTAACCCACCCATGACAGCCTACACATAGGGTAGTTGTAACCACCTTGCTAGCAAATCGCGTCTGTTTATCTAATCAAACTTCCCTAATTTAGAGTACTATCTACATAGTACTAAAGTGGTGTTACCTTTGCAGACCTGCGTCTGATATATACAGGTGATATAACATAAACATGGTACTCGGCCAGCATAGGTTTTTCCAGTTCAAAAGACTTAAGACAAAAATAAGTGGGGGTAGCCTAATTGGGAGACCGCTGGTCTTGAAATTGTTAGGTCGCGTGTTCAAATCCCGAGCCCGTACCAATTAGATAGAGTTATTTAGTGATTTTAAAACCACTTGCTTTATGGCGAACCATCCTGAGGGAAACCAGAAACCTACAAACGTCCGGAGAAAAAAATTAATTGAATATGTTAATCCACCAACCGGCAACAGAGCCAGCATTGTGTGATATAGGGCACACCCTTTGAAACTAGGCCCAAGGCCAGCAGCGGACTTTAAAAATGTAGATTATGCAAAGATAAAGTTTAAAATAAAAATTACTTTATTGGCAAAGATACAAAAACAGTAACTGTATAAACCATTATCATTATTTTCCGACGAATAATGTTTTCGCATTAAGATTTAATTTTAAATATCTAGTATTTTATAAGTAAAGTATTCAATAAATATATTTTATCATTATACTATACAGGGTTAGTTCTAATCAGTTAGCATCCTTTTAAGGGCATATTCTGTTCATCAAAATAAACAACTTTCACTATGGGGCCAAAATTGAAATCGCGAAATAATTATCATCTGTTCCGTACAAAAAATTCATCGACCTTCGGTAAAATGTATGGAACAGCTTTTTATTTGCGATTTCAATGTTGGCCTCATAGTAAAAGTTGTTTGTACTGATGTACAGAATTATGCCCTTACGCTCGTGGCGTAGCTTATCTAGGTGTTTCTAAACGATCACCGATGTTAAGCAACGGACGGTCCGGTCAGTCTTCGGATGGGTGACCGTGAGTGGCATTTATTTCTGAGCGCTACCGTGGGTCGGATGACACGTTAAATTGTTGGTCCCGGTTGTTTGTTCTAGTTTCTATAACAACAACCGTCAGCCATGTCAGAGGCCTTCGGGCGGCACATTAACTCTGACACTAGGGCTGGCCACTCAGCCTATACGAACTTACTTATGCCCTTAAAAGGATGCTAACTTATTAGAACTAACCCTGTATACCTATTTGTCTAATTGAGTTAAATAATGTGTTGAATTTGATTGGGTTTCAGAATTAGGGAAAAATAAATGCATCGCTAATATAAAAAAACAAACAGTAGTCTGCAAGCATTGCTGTGTTTCGGCTTGAAGGGCAATGTTACAGAGAAATCACTGGGCATGACGAGATTTAACATCTAACATCTCAGGGTGACGAGCGCACTGCAGTGCGGTGCAGGACTTTGTTCGCATGTTCACAATAGGCTAGATGACTGATGTTTAAATCGTTGAAACCAATAGCTTTGATGAAGAATTTAAGTAAATATAGTATGTTTATTGAAAATGTAATCTAAATCGGTTATTAATGTTCTGATATATGAGCGTTTAAAGTTTTTGTTAGAGACAACTCTGTCCCTTTCCCACAAAACAAAAAATGACGTCACGCCTTACTTGTCAGAATAGAATTTATATGGCGTACAGAGAAGTGACGTCACGATTTGCTGTTTCGCCTCTCTGTCTAGCATGATATTAAAATGCTCATAAGTTGCTTATTTTAGATATGATGTTCATTTTCTTTTCATTAATCAGCTATATTTAAGGGCCACATTTTAATAAGACAATAAAAACAAACCAGTCATCTAGCCTATTCTGGCACTGCTACTGTTATAGGCAGGCGTAATGCTTACCACCAGGCAAACGTCACGCCAGGCTCGACACTCTATTAATCAAAAAAACATTTAAAAATATATACATTTATACCTGACGAACCAGAGGTTTAATCTCTTAAGAAACACAATGCTCTCCCAACCAATCCCCGCACTTCCGACCTGTCACCTGTGCAATAGTTTGTATTCCCACATACCTACATCACATAAAAGTCCCACTTCAGTAAATCATGCAATATTGTCAACGAAATAGAGTGTCCACCGGTTTCATCTTCGACTTACTATAACTGTGAGCAATTGAGCATAATCTGATCAACTCATAGCTTCCATGTTTTTGCATTTTAATTGCAAAGGAGTTATACAGGGTTACTGGTAACTCGACGTATTCTCGGCGGGAGCAGATAGGGGGCTAACAAAATAGTAAAAAATAAAATTAAAAAAAATATTTAAAAATATTTAAAAAGCAATAATATATTCAAAAATATTTAGAATGTGATAAGCGTGACTAATTTATGTTTTATTTTTTGGTAATTTTTACGATTAATGCCAAAAAACTTATTTTTTCTGTATAAAACCCTACAAAAAAAAATTGATTAATTTAAAATATTTCAAAAACTAATCAAAAAAAAATCTTTCGCCCATAAATTGGTGGGTTTAAATTTGATGTATGTGAGCTCCCCTGTCTGGTCCTGCCGGGAATACGTCGAGTTACCAGTAACCCTGTATAAGTAGTGTGTAGATGCTTTTGATCAAAAACTCTATTTAATAATTGTTATTGTTAATAATGGTTTTTATTTATTAAAAATTTCAGACGCATTGCTTTCTGTTGTGATTTTTAGTTATAAATAAACTTGGTTACGGAGTTATCGCGTTTACTAAAATGTGCATCAGAAAAATAATGAATGGCTTAATAACACGTTTAAGTTAAGCTGTGTCCAAGAACCGTAAGTTACGACTTACGGTTTATTTTTTTATATGACCTTTCCATGTGTCAATATAATATCCTACAATAGACCATACAAAAGTGTACCCTTTCATACAAAATGAACACGAAAGCTGAGTATTGAAGATCTGCGCTGAATGGAAGATAGTTAGAATATATTTAAATAAGCTTAGGAAGGCCTCCTATTGAACTGGCAGCAGGTAAGATGGCGCTTTCGCCTTGAAAGCAAACTTACCTACCTTACGTTTGTAGGGTTTATTTTTATCCTAGCAGCTTAGATTTGGCGCCTTACTGAAACGATGTATGCATATTTTATTTAAAAGAAACATACCTATTCATTTTATATCGCTAGTTGGTTCTGAAATCTGTAATGACTACGTAGCACGTCAGTGATGGTATTAAAAATACATAATATACAATTCAGACATCAAATTAAGATTGGCATTTTGAACCTTACTGACTTAAGTCTGTCTGGCACTTGGGCAAATGTATACTTTTGTTTTAATTCGTTGGACGAACGTGTACTAGTACGACATCGTATTTTTACTAGGCATGTTTATAGAAGAGTTCCATAGTTTTTCCAGTAGAGTGAAAGTTAATTTTTCTTTCAGGGACACCCTTCTAATTTTTATTTTATTAGATGTTATTAAGTTATATTTAAATAAACCTGTTATCGACAATTGTGGATACGGGTTTATGAATTCACATAAGCCATTAAATTTATTTTCCGGCCGTATGTAGGTTTCCTCACGTCATAGCCTATCGAGGCTGTCCTTTACCGAAAAACCGTGGTATGTATGGTACTTGGTACTTGGTGCGCGGGCTATCTCCGCACGACATGCCCCTCGCGGGCTCTCGGTGCGTAGTCCCAGTGCAGCTAGTCCAGCCACCCGGTATCTCCGAGGAAGACCAACAGCTCGCTGACGCCGGCGCTGGCATCCCGGAGCGTCCTCGGTGACCAGAGAATTGTTGTCCGTACCAACGGACCAACCAGTGCCACGTTGTGGCATTCGTGGTATGAAAATTCCTACACAAATTCGACATAGTTCTTTGGTACATACGGGCCCGGGGTATAGAAACCGCGACCACACAATTTCTGAATCTATGTCTCCTATTACGCTACCACGGTCTTTGTGACTATCGACGTTTTAAAATGTGAATGCCCAAGGCGAGGTCAGGCGTGCTTAACATTAAACGGGTTGGCAGCCGGGCGGTAAAAAATACAGATATATACGATCGGTGGCTTCGTCCAGCAGTGGACGTCTTCCAGCTGTTGATGATGATGATGATACTATCGGTAAAACAAGCAAAATCTGCCGAATCGAAAGAAAGCCCAATGATAGCTATACATGTATAATTCCTTCCGGTCGGCGTTTTTGTGCAACAAACACTGCCGAACCGAACGTGCCACCCGCAAGTAATTTCATATCGGAGCAGTGGTGGATACAGAAAACAATAAAGGGGGTTTGCGCTGTCGGGTCATTCATGGGTGTATAAAAATACCGTCGCAGGAAGGAATAAACATTGAAACAATACTACAAACAATACAAGTGGTTGTCTCCAAGCCCACTGTCGAACAAAAGACACACATGCCGCGCAACGGTTGAGGGAGAAATTTTTAGCTATCGTTAATTAATTTGAGCAGAATAGTCACTACTTAAACTTCTCTGTCCTTTTCTAGCACGTGCAACTTCACGTCAGTGAGAAGTTGACAAAGCATCTTAAGCAGCGACTAAGTTTGAGCGGCGTTTTTAAGTAAGGCCCTTTAGCTAAGGCGATAACGAGACATCACTAGGTAAGCAGATGCGCGGGCGGTGCGGGCGAAGCAACAAACGACAAGGGGAGGGCGCACGCCCCCTGCGCCCTCCATATGTATCCGCCACTGTATCGGAGAGACCAACAGAGTCAGCTGAATATAGTACGAGTAGATGTTGTCTCTTATATATCAATGCTAGTTTTGCCAAACACTATATAAACCGATCTGTGTAGTTTAGCAGCAGACTAAGCTCTCTGAGCGCAGTATTGAGAACGCGCCGCCTCGCAGAGCTTGCAGATTACGCCTCAATCACATTATCTGCACTTTTGTACGGATGCCTTCTTGCACTGGTGGAATCTTAGTTATTTCATGGCTGAACTGTAAAGGAATTGTGGGATACTGTTTAATCGGGTATCTTTCTACTATTTGATGATGATTTATTTTTGCCATTAATAATAGGTTGTGTACCTTTAAGTAATATATAAATATAAGGTGGACATTTCACACGGCGCCTTCTAGCCCGACACTAAACAACGCTTGTGCTATGGTAAATGGGAACCAGATAGCTGATACAATACTTTTTTTTTTTGTAAACACTTCATCATCAACCGGAAGACATCCACTGCAGGACGAGGGCCTTCCCCTTATTAGGGAGACTTTTGAAATACTTATATAGAATATATACAACACCCAGACAAAAAACAAACATCTATATTCGTCACAAAAATGCTTGTCCTGAGTGGGAATCGAACCTACACCTTACAGCTCTGAAGGCAGACATGCTACCGACTGAACAAAAAAACCCTCAAAAAAATAAAAAAAAAAACTCAGGATGATTTAAAGTTGTGAATATGGGGAGGAATATAATTAGTAATTAACTCAGCGGTATGGAAGATACGAGTATTTGGGAGCGGGTAAATTTTTTCCCGTACGCGGACGAAGTCGCGGGGGACCTCTAGTTAAGGGGGCGACTAATGCCAAAAGTAAGTTTAAGGTGTATTTTTAAACACATAGTTTAATGATGAAGAACGTAAATATTAAGATTAAAAAAATACTACAGGTAGGGGAAAAACCTAAAAAAGCCGAGTAACCGGATAGAATTTTGCAAAATAACCCTGTTTATTAAAAAAAATATTACAAATTACCAACCGAAAAAAACTGTTTTAATGCAAATGCTCTAAATTATCAGCGACAACACCACATTATTTTTTACGAATTACATAGCCAATCTAATGTTTTAGCACAGTAGCCGTTTATTTTTTTTATTTCATGCCTACATTTTGAATAAATTAATAAAACCCCACCTAAATTGCTCAAAGCCATCATCATCAATTGTACCATGCGATTTTCGACTCTAAACTAATGGAAGACGCGCGGGTGAAATCTGCTATTTTTCTGGCATTAGTCGCACTCTTAAGGTATAAATGCTTATTTTAGTACAGTCGAAGTCATCCCTATCTACAAATCTTTGTTAAGTATTGATTCATTGTACTCGTGCAATGCACAGGCTAATAGTTCATAGTTAAAATATAGATTAAAATTTATCACCTACCAGCATTTCCAGGTTTCCTGCATATTTTTGGAAAAAACATCGAATTTATGTCTTTTCAATGTATGTATATCGCCACGCCAAACTTTATCAAAATTAAATAATTTTTTTACCTACTAAAAAAATCAGACAGAAACGTGGTCTTATTATTGCATTTAGAACGATTACTAACTACGCCTCGCGGTTTCGCTCGCGTGGCGCGATGTCAAAGTAAAGTAACAGTATTTATGTTATTCCGGGAACTATCTCCTTTTCAAATTTCATCCAAACCATTCAGCTGTTTTGGCGTGACGAGAGATTAAACGTACACACACACACACATACCGGCAAACTTTTGCAATTATAATAAATCAATGTAATTAGTACTTATTTATTTCTGTTTTTAATTGTCATGTCAGTGTTCCGTCCCTAGGGTATTTATTTCAACAACTATCTCCCACTTTGGTAGTAAATACAACTGATACAATACCGTTGAGATTCTAAATAGATTTCAGGGAGACTAATGTATCTCACAGAGCATATCTAGCTTCAAAGTTGGCGGCAGACGGACAAACGGACGGACCTAAACTTGTGTTATTAGTTTTGCAGATATCCGCAGTGTGGGATGTTGTGTCCAAATGGATTATTCCCGGGAGACGTACTTGGTTTGTTTGAACACAGCTGTGAGCAAACTGTTTAGCCAATGTTTTACTTGAGAGCTAAGTTAGCGCGGGGTTACAAAAGTGGTTGATCACGAGGCGTTGTGCTACCTCTTGCCACACAAGTCGCTGGAGCTCACACAGATCCTTCTCTATGGGGTCTCAAATATGCTCTCTCCACGACTCGTTCTCTACATGACCTTGCTACCGCAGTTTATGCGCCTTTACCTCTCCGAATATGTTTGGCAGTTAACCTGTTTTTCTGGTCCATCAGATGCTGTGTTCTCTATGCTCACAATGTTTCCTTCCTTCCCTTTGGTAAAGAGACGTATACTCTCCTCTATCTGAGCTATTTTACACACACTAATACCGTACACACCGTACCGTTTGATCGCGCTCTTACAAATTCGGATGTTTGTATATCTGGTTAGCAATTTGGACGAAAGAACTAAATGCAAAGCTTTAGTCTCTTTGCAGAATTAAGGTAGCGTTAAATTTAAAGATGACTCGTTACATTTTAATTTCTAGGCGAAATAGCCACCCACCACCCGCCTACCTAAGTGAAGAAATCAGCTCATATCGCAAGGTCAAAATTACTGCTTTAATAGTGAAATATTTGAAACCTTTTTAACAAAATGCATCAGTGAATAGGCATTTCAAAAACAACACTCATCAGTGTAATCCATACTCGTCTTCCCGGAAGCCTTTTATTCATGATACGGGAAACTGTAACCGTAACGGTAACTACTCATTTAACGAATGGTTATTTTTGAGATCGGCCGCAAGCTCGGGCCGTTCCACAGCAGTTTGGGCAGTTCGGACATTACCCTACTTTAACATACTTCCGTCATTACCAGGCAAACAGAGAGGGGCTTGGAATGGGGAACCAGCCAGGAAGGCGGATGTCCAGCCTCTTCCTAATGTTTCGGAACACACTAATAATAAATGCTTAAGTTTATCGGTATATGTGTGTGTATGTTGCTTACTCTTTTACGCTGAAACAGTTGAACGGATTTAAATAAAGTTTAGTATAGAGCTTGCTTATGCTTTGGAATAACACGGAGTATGTACTACGGACAACAAACATAGTGGCCTTGTCGTTTACAGCAACCTCTCCCGGGCGCGAGCGTTTTGTTTTTATTACAAATAAAACCTCTTTCACCTCACAATAATTACTACTAGCACGATCTTGATAGTAATTTGATTGTCATGTTAATATTCCAAATCATAACATTCCTCCTTCCCCACCCCCACAACTCAGTTCCATTGTCACAACGAAGCTTTTTGTATGACGTAACGTACAATCAACTACATAATGCGAAGTTTGCCAAAACACGACGAGTTGAACCGAAAAGTTGAATAATTATGTACAAACGCGATCCGGGCTTTGTTGATGGGTGGATGAGCCTTTGTTTTGTTTAATTTGTTGGGGTTGTTTTTGTGATATTTGGGTAATATATGTACACTTATAATATATATAAATAGTATATAATAATATATCTTACATTATATATTATGAACTAAAAAGACGATCATGATTACATTGATACTGTCTTGGTGAAATACAACAAATTCTTAATCGGTCAGGTTACTACAATTAAGCCCGACAAAGGTTAGATTAATCTAACTATGATAACAATTAATATTATAAAGAGATAGTAACTCAGTCTATCTCTCGGGCCGTCTGTTTGTTATCTTTACAAAACTAAGCCGACCAATGCACGATAGTAGCGAGCATTACGAGATGCACGTAGAATACTAATATGTAACTAGTCTAAAATAAATATTTGCTCCATTCATAATTTTGCTCCAGCCAATAAGCTCATTTACTGGCTCACTGACTGGACCATTTTGGGCCACTACTGAAACTAAGCCTCTTCTATGCATGGCACTTAGCCCATTCATTTCATTTCATTCAATAATTTCATTTCTTTAATTATGGCATACTGAATATGATTGTAAAACTGACTTTTCATTTAATATTTTTCATCATCATAATTTTTTTAAGAGCAACTTGTCGGTCGCATCTTCGAACTTTCTCTATCTTCTGCTAGTGCCTTGACCTCCTCATACGATATGACTTTAGCTGTCCTTTACTAGATCTACAAAACTTCTCCTCGGACTTCCGGACCTCGCTTTGCTTCTATCATTATAGTAGTACTATTATTTATTCTGTGCTTCTGATCTTCCCCTTTAAGATGTTTTTCATGTGTTAATATATCTACACATTTCATTTTATTTTGAACCGAAATAGTAATGTTAAGTACACAGGTATCTAATCTCGCCGTGTCTAGAACATTCTTAAATCATCAATTCTCTGTAATGACTATTCCCATAAACAATCCTTTCAATACCTTCAGTGGTGGAACGTTTCGTTCCCCACTTTCCCACTTTTTCCTACCCCCGAGCATTCGTTCTCTTAATTAAAAGCGGGCTCGGAGCTTTCCCTAAATTGACTCTTTAAAACTTGTAATTTGAATTCATTTTTTACGTGACCAAGTTTCGAATGTACGCGGAAGAGGTAATCAGGAAGGTTTGTCGGGCTTAATGGTAATGAACTATTTCTTTTCTCTTGTTAAAGTCTTGAGGGAAGGAAATGCTTAATTTCTTTTGTGAAATGAGCTGCCAAGGACGACTCGTGGTGGTTAGATTGTTACCGTCGTGATCGCCCATTGATAATACCGATATTTTTTGTTTTCTATAAATACGTCTATTTTTCCGGTTTTTCCGATAAACTTTTTTTTTTGTTTAGATTCAGGAAATCAACTGTCATGCAACCCGAGCGCATGTTTGCCACCTATGGTACAAAAAAAAATTGCGACTTAATGCATTCGCTCAGTATAATAATAAGATGTTCCAGTAATGAACTAAAACATAGAATTGACCAAAGCTATATTTTTGACTGTATAACTAATTCAAGCCAAAACAAATAGGTTAAGTCAAATTTAACAACTTTCTAAGTTATTGAAAGGACTAGCTAATCTCCAATTAATTTGATCTGTCATCAGACCTGACACATTACCCCTTAACTAGCAGAAAATTAAATAATCCCACCACACCAGCGGCCCGCCACAAAATCGGAATAGATCTAGTTATAACCGGTTATACGTCCGTTAAGGCGTGTCACACTCGTGCGATTATGAATTAGGAACTAATTAGTGCTAGTGACGAAGATTAATGTGCACTGTGCGCGCCCTAATGCTTTGTCACGTATGAATTTCGGAGTTTATACATAGCGTAAAAAGTAACGGTATGGGAACTCTTAACATCTTGTTACCGGTTATTTTATCGATTGCGGTGGCCACAGACTACCAAATAAAAATACCCTTTGTATAAATAATTATCATATTCAGCTCTTCGCAGTGAAGCGATAGAGAACGGCCAATATAAAATATATGATTTAAAAAAAAGATATAATAAAGATATATTGTATTGTATTGTATATCCAATATTTTAGCAGCTAATGGTACCTAAGTGGTTATCTGTGTAGGTAATATAATCATTTTCTACTGATCGTAATCACACTAATATTATAAAAGCTAAAGTTTACCGGTATGACATGTTTGTGTGTAATTATTTTTTTGTTTGTCATTCTTTCACGCAGCAATAAAACAATGGATCGTTTTTTTAGCATGAACGTAGAGTGTCATTTTGCAACTTTTACCCTAGAAACGAGCGGTCCCTTCGAGATTATCGCTGCTATTAATGAGGCGCAGCTAGTTGCAAATATTATCTAAACTATGTTTCCAAGTGAACATACTGCTTGCTATTTTACTGTCGTTCCATAATTGAATATGCGACATGAGTGAAAGTTTCTTGCCGTGTATAGTCATTTGCGTTGATCTATTTACTATGCCTACGACATTCTGAGTGATTTACTTCGAGAACAAGATATAGTACGGATAACTAAATCAGACTATTTCATGGCGCCAGGTCACATATTTGGTTCATAATTAGACATAATATTTAAATAATGTTTATTGTGTCCTATCTTTTGATACCAATCACGACATAAGGATCAAACATTTTTTTAGGTACGAATTTCAGTTTTTCTATTTGCCTTAGTGATTTAACCTATTTAACCAATATACGCGGAGTATTGAGTTGAGACGTGTTGATAGATACTTAATTTGTCAAAATATTATAAGTATAGCTCTTATACATTCTCTTGGAGGATTTAGCTCTCATAGCTTGACAAAAAAGTGTTCAAATAAAAAAAAACACTCTTTTTTCTTGTCTTCATGGGGCCCGCGAGAGTGGACGCGTATCTGAAGGCGACGTGGTGAGCTCCGTGTGCTGGAATATTCCCGACACTGCACGAGACGATTCCAGTGATGAAGAGCTCCAGAGAGCGCCGGCGCAGCACTGCACTCTACCCGCCTCCACCCCCTCGTCCGCAGAGCAACCGCTGTCATCGCGTGCGCGACGCGCAGCGGCCCGCAGTGCAGGACGCAGCTGCACGCGCGTTGGGCTCTGTTTTCACTCTTTGAAAAAGGTCACCGGATGTGATCGAAACTGTAGTCGGAGTATCAGATTTAATTAAACGTGAGTTTTCCCGTATAAATATAACAAAAATGTCTCATTTACAAAAAATACATTTAATCTTAGAAAATCATTCAATGATATTTCTCGGACTATGTATAGGGTTTCTAGTAAAACTGTTTGCGATAGTAGCGCTCCTATTAATTTCTAATATTTTAGCCAAGCTATTGAAAGAACACATGAACGTACCACTACATCGACGACTACGCTACCTACATTGGACCTTTGTTTTAATGTACACACCAAAACAAACAACCACAGCCAAATTTACTTAAAACTAGAAAAATCTAGCTATTGAACTAAATTTCAATAAATATAATGATACTTTTTTTTATAATCGACATTTTGGGAAGGTGGACTATAATATCCTCTAGTTACTTAGTTGGCAATAAAACCAGTTTCGATCTTGCGGTCGATTGCCTTTTCATGAAAAGCGGTTGGAAAATAAAAATCGGCTTGGCATCAGGCCTCAATGGCATTCAGTACGTGACCGCGCGCTCCATCAATCAAGCCGCGTCCCATCCATTGTGACTGATATTAATTAAAAATCTGCCAATTGCCCTTTTGTGGCTAACCTTGCGGGGAATAAGGCTTTTGTGTCGGCCGGTTCGTTTTAAGGCCATTCTGCGGCTTAACAACTAAAAAGTATGTTCAATATTGATTTTATGAACGCTAAGGTAGGTGTGCATTATGTTTGCTTAATTTTTACCACAAAATCTTATATTTATAAGACTGCGTAAACATTGATTGGTTTTAAAAGTTCTTCCTCATCGACATTACAATACGACATCAAATTATTTAACATCATCGATATCATTACGACGTACTTAACAAGATTAAATTCTGGTGCGTAAATATTCTGGAAAGGGTATATTGTAACATTGCCTTCTGTCGTTTTCGATTCTCTCGTTTCTTATAGTAACAGTTATTCTAAATTCTACGATATGTAAGTATACCTATTATCTATCGTGCGGTATTGAAATCATGCCTATAGTCCAGCGAAATTAGAGTTTAAATATTTAGGTTTATTTGGTACAAATTAGCACTGTATCGGCAAGTCTCTGACTTGATGTCAAGGCGGCGTGGCGCGGCGTGGTGTTTGTATTGTATATTTTCTCCAGGTCCCACGGCACAACTACTACGCTCCACTGGTTGTGCCGTGGGTACTTTTGAAAGCTAAGAGAACACAGCCATGGCCATGGGCATGAGCAGTGGCTACCACTTTCCATCAGGTGTGTCGCTGGTTTGTCTGTCACCGATGTCGTATAAATAAACAATCGGTCAAGAAAGATTTTGACTCGCGCCCCGAGCTTCCGTACAAACTTGCAGTCGAATTAAAGCACAAACTTAAATGTTGTCCGACAATAACTTGCGAATGTCAATCATGTCAATCATGATCTTTATGAAATTTTGCAAGCAAATCCAATTATCAAGTTCGAATATGAGTCAAAGGGCTTGAAAGGTCGCGAGGTCTCAGTTCGTTGCGATATACTTACTAGTTTAAGAAAATTATATAATATGTAAAAAATACTCCTACCTATTTCACACCCGTATCAATTAAACATCACAGCCTGCGTTCATAACTTTAATCTACCGAACCAAGCCACTCGCTCCAGTAAATAAATCATTCCCTTGTGTAGAGTAGGTTAGGTACAGAGCTCGGTGAGGTTATAAAAGCCATCTGTCATTGTCTATGGTCGTCGGCCATGTTTTATTTATTGACGGTTGCGCGCCATTGATGAATTTGGCGGGAACTCCACCCGGGGCGCGGTGATCAACACTCATTGGTGTTTGCTGGAAAAGTTTTTATTGCTTGCTGGATAGCTTTGCACGATTTGTTAATTTGTAGATAATTTTGGATGTTTTACTATGAGCATCGTCATTATTATCCGTCTACCATCTACCACTGCTGGAAGGAAGCCTCTTCCATTGCACGCCAATCCGCGCGATCCACACTCTACTTGGTAGTGGGGTAGGTAGATCGCGCGGAGTGGCGTGGAGTGACTACTGACTACTACCATGGTTGGTAGTGCCACAGAATAAATAATAGTACTAATTAGTAGTAGGCAGTAGTCACTACCCATTGTCTTACGCATAACGTCGCGTCGCGTCGCGTTTATGGATTCGTTGTTCTAAGAAATTTTTAAGTAGTTTTTGTTATATGTTTACGTGATATTTCAGCCATGTCTCAGTAGTCCGATTACTTAGTCCGATGGTCGAACTGATGAGACTTTGTCATATGTATAGAGTGTAAAGTAGATCGGTGATGTTCAACAGAAATCTACAGCCAAAATGCTTTAATAATGTGCATAATAATTTAAATAAACAATAGAAACTTTTTCATACGTAACCATTCTATTCTTGGGTATTAATATTCCATAATGACCTATTTGTAATGAGGTTTGAATTTTGTATGAGTATTGTATTTTGATTCTTAAAATAATAATGATTTTACGGATGAAAAGTGTTCACAAATCTCTCTAAGCTTGATTCCATGTGGTGTTATTTGCAACAGATTTGCTCAGGAGCCTCCTTTTACCTATTTAGTTGTTACACTATTTCTTTGTTTTCGTTACATTAACCCTAAATAGTTTGAAGAACCAACTAAAAGGCACACAGATTCAATACCACTTACTATGTGGCTACGTAGTCTAAAGCAACACTTCAGGAAGCTACATAATTACACCCTTGTGGTCAGGATATATCCCTTTACTTGTTTACTAATGGACTAAATAACTATAAAACACATATAAACTTTCCAACGTTTTACATCATTTAAGCCTTAATTTACAGTATTCAAAGCTCTAATTTGAATGCGTGGTTTTTAAAGTTGGGACGTTTTTAAGTTGTGGTAGAGAGTTCCGTTTTATTAAGATTACGGATGGAGATACATTTGAAATGGTAGTATTTATGTGTATTGTTTGTTTATTTGAATGTTATTAATTATTGTTTTTTTTTGCAATTTAAAGTAAATATATCTGTGTCAGCTATATTCATGTTAGCTTTTTAAAGCTTTGTCCATTTCTATACGCATGCGGCCTAGAGCTGAAACTTTTCCGTAAGTATCTACTATTGGTTTTTATTTATACAAGGTAAAACTCTCGTTTAATTAATCATTAAATAGTCCTAGGTATGTCCGGAAACTGCGTCCAGAACCACCGGAGGATGGGCAGCAGCATCCGTTACCCGCCTGCCAAGCGTGGGGATTATGGCAACCTCGCCCCTATTAAGGATGAGGCTTTCGTCCAGTAGTAGACGCTAGATGTCTTCTGGCTAAGTGTGAGTGTGCGTCCCCCTTAATAGGGCGTCCAGGGTTTGCCATAATCCCCACGCTTGGCAGGTGGCTTGGGGACCGCAGAATACTCACCACCGTTAACCGAGAGGATGCTGCTGCCCGTCCGTCCGTCGATCTGGATGCAGTTTTAAGACATACCCAGATCCTGTAATGAGCTCATAAGTAATTCATGTAACTCTGGGTACCTTTTTCATAATTTTTATACTTACTAGAAACAACATCCACTTCTTTGTAAATCTTTGGTCAAGATTATTTTGCGATGATCCCTGCTCAAAACTAATGAAAAGTCAGTGGAGTGAAGTTATTATCTCAAGTTGAAGCCAAGCAACATTGCAACAAGAATACAAATTCAAAGTTTCCTCTTCCACGATAATTATCTCGCTGAAGGAGTGGAAAAACTTGCGTTTTAATTTCAAAGCTTCATAGCTATGGTTCAACATTTCTACACCGTATACAGGAGGGCAGTTGCGAAACTGCTGCAATTTTTCAACCGACTTCAAAAAAGGAGGTTCTCAATTCGACTGTATGTTTTTTTTGTTTGTTTGTATGTTACGCGATTACTCTTCCAATTATGAATAGATTTTGATGATTCTTTTTTGTTTGGTAGGTGATACTTCAGAGGTGGTTCCATATAAATTTTATCGAAATCGGTTCCGTAATTTGGATTGTAAATCAAAAGTACTGAAATAAATCAAAATATCTGGAAAATATGAAGATGTCATCCAGGTATTTGAAGTTGAAGTCCGTTTTTTTTTTAAAGCGTTTAATCTATGCAATTTTAGGACAGTTACAAATAGAAAAAGAATGGGCAGGTTGGGATCAGGTCATGCAGATCCGAAGCACATTTTCCGATCGTAATCGATAAAAAACGATAGACTAGCAACTTTGTGCTGATGTTCAAGACATTGGAGTTTATTCGGGACAAGAGTTCAGGCGTCGTTTTTGATCGGCCTCTTTGCATATTTCTCAATGGACTCATCCAAGCTTGGAATCACGGATTTACTAACCAAACAAATAATATTTTGAATATTTTTTCTAATAAGAAGTTTACTTGCCTACTAAAGCATAATTATACGTTTATTTTTATGTACATTTATTTACAGTCATGCAAATATTTCCAAAATTGTATTTAGTGCCCACTGGCCACAAAATTCTACTGATAATGTATAATTTTAAGATATCGCCTAAGTGAGACGTAATGTTTCTTGTGATATTTAAATAAAGATCTTTGAACCTAAACAAGAGCTAACTCCACCTATAATGGCCTCGCAAAACAATTTATTGTCGTTACTACATTGTATGAAGAGATTTAACATCTGATATCTCAGGGTGACGAGCGCAGTGCAGTGCAGCCCAAGATTGTGTTCGCAAGTTCACAATTTTGGCACTGCTACTGTAGTGGCAGGCGTGAGGCTTACCACCAGGAAACGTCTTGCTCGTATCGTCACTTGACAGTATAAAATAAAAATTATAATAATCTGTGGTAACATTGGTAACTGAAAAACAAAGTACTGTACGTATAGCTACTGTTCAGCATTTCAGTTAGTTTTGTGTACAATGGACAATGCTGGAAATTTATTAAACGAGAGAGATTATCCGGGAAGAAACGGAACGTTCGGTTAAATATTGGGACTCATGAACGGAGTTATGACAGAAATGTTCTTTTAAAATGTTTGAATGGCGCTTTGAGGATAATTATTATGATCTTTAGTTAACTGTTGTCTGATAGATTAATGTTGAGCGGTGCACTAATTGCGTAATGTGTTAAGTGTACCGGCAACTTTGTTTGTGTACGAAATAGTTAACGAAGGCTATCCAACGGAATTATAATATTATTAAACCTACCTCTATCTGTGTATAATTATTTCCTCCAATATGTCCAGTGTGTACCTTTTCTCTGTAACACAGTAAAATGTAACCGATTGAAATTTTCATAGAATGCGTTGCTGTGGCGGACTTTAAAATATTTAAGACTATATAGCTGACCCGAGAGACGTAAGTAGTTCTAAACAAAATTACTTTCCATTAAACCCTTAAGCATTTTAAAACAAAAATTTCTAAATCGCTGCAGCCATTGTTAAGTGAAACGCTTTCCAATGAACAGCATTTCATTTCATTTTATTTATTTACTTAGGTACTCACAAATATAAAGAAATAAAATTATACAAATGTGCCAATTTTTATAATAAAATAAATTAGTTTCTAGATATACCGGGTAATAGTTTGAACACCGTTATCCTTCTAGGATATCATTGTACTCATCATTATGAACAACTTTTACAATGGGGCCAACCCTGAAATCACGAAAAAAAAACAGCTGTTCCATAAATTTTGTCCAAGATCGATGAACATTTTTGTATGGAACAGCTGTATTTTTCGTGATTTCAGGGTTGATCCCATAGTAAAAGTTGTTCATAATAATGAGTACAATGATATCCTAGAAGGATAACGGTATTCAAACTAACACCCTGTATAAATCAAAATCATGAGACGGGTAAAGCTGAGACTTCTGTAGTGTTCAGAGATTGCTCGTATGCAGGTTCAAGTCTTGCCAGAGGTCATAATTTGTCTTACTGTCTATGCATAAAAAAAAGAAATTACTTACTTCTTTTTTTAATAAACGTTATTAATTCATTACAATTGTTGTCATGAAAATAAGCTTCTAACTTAATGTGATTGCACCACAACCTCCCAAAATCAGCTGCCAGTGTAACTCGATGGTAATAAATTGCCAAATAACTTCGCCACAAATTACACTGTGACTTTCGCAACTCTAGAACTCTCTTGCAGGGACTCGTTGGAAACTTTCTATTCAAAGTTCCTAATTTTTATAACGACATTTAATGCTCCGTTTACATACGTACCTGTACCATAAATCTCCACCAACATTCAGGAGATCTTGCGTCATACAAATCATCGCTTTAACGGCAGTAGGTAATCTACTGGCATTATTTTAGGTACTGTAAGACCACAATGTCCCACGCTTTATGGTTCATAAAATAGCTGTTCCTAGGATAGTGAGATTTATCTGCCATAGATGCTGTGTTCCGTGTGAAAATATTGTCATTTCCGATGTTAAAGTAGCCACGAGTGAACTCTCATGTCGTTATGAAATATGAAAAATCCGCTTCCCCTAATTAAGGTAGGTCCGTCCAAAGCCGTTCGTAATAACAACCCATTAAAATTTGCATGTTACAACTTTATTATGGTCCTATTTATAAAATGAAGCGTCATAAAACAATACAGCAGTGCGAGAAATATTTATGTGTTCACGGGGCATGCCGTGATTTTTCATAATTACATGCGTGGTTACTGAAGGATCTAGGATATTTTTTATTCGACAATTGGCTTTTTTCATTTAAGTCATCACGCTTTGTGCATTCTGGCAGTGTCAGATACCTACATGCTTTATATTTTTTTTCGATAGTAACAGGTAAAAATAAGTCATATAATCACAGTCAAGTCCAAGTCATGCCAAAGGAAGTTGTGGCGTTTTTATTAGAAACTTTTACCGAGATTTGAAAACATCACGAAAAGAGATGGTTCACATTGTCACTTACCCGCTTACGTGTATAATTTGGTACTTTATGGTTTGGTACTTTGGTCCAGCTGAAACTCTGCTTTTCACCCACATAATGCCGATTCATCCCAACAACCTCAAAGGTGGCTTAGAGTGAAGTAATTTTTAGCCCAGTTTTCACCTACGATGCCATTTACTTTAAAGTTAAGTTGAGTCAACAGAACTAAGTTATTTTTCTATCTAAGCCTAACAATGTTCCGAAAATACAATCAAAGTTAACCGTCACCTCCTAATCTACGACAGTAACAAAGTCCAAAGTGCGCTATAACGTGCGACAATGTACCAAACGGTCGGAATGCAACCAATAAAATGTCCACAATTGCAGTTTTACCAACGACTTGGAACCTCACAGATGTTTGCAAAGAGCGAGCACTTTCAGTAGACACATTTGCACAAAGGTTGCCAATAAAATACGCCGACCGCTAATGGAACGCTAGAATCGCACGCATGCCTTGAGTACCTAATTCGTTTCATTGCAAATATTTAATCTATATTTTTTGAGTTATTTTCTGACTCAAAATAAGACAATCTTATTTTGGTGTGGTGGGAAGAAGTCAACACTAGGAGGTTCAGCTAAATACATATATATTCAAAACGAGTGTGTTTAAATACAATTTATGTAAAATTATTGTTCTTACCATAAAACATTTTCTATTTAGAATTGCAGTCAAGAAATCAGATTCTGAGAATGATTTATATGGATTGAGAAAACACACTTGAAAACTTGCAAGACACTTCTGTTATGGTATAATATATTGATGACGGACGATCTTTCAACTTGTGTGGAGACTTGGTTGATGAGTAATTGATATTGCACCGACTTCAAAAATATTAGATTATAAATTAGTAAAGGTATAAACGATAAGTATAAATAACAATACAATCGCTACATACACAGGCCTCCCATGAGCCATCTTTTCACAGTAATATAACAATATTTCTAGGGACATCCACTGGCGACGTTAACCCTTTACTGTAAGACCTATACTTGTCTATTTGCCCCTCTATCTTAAAAAAAGTTGTTCAGTTTTTGCGGTCAGTCCAATTTTGATTAAATTTCAATGGAGACCATCACTATTTTATTTTGTTCGAATTGTATTTCAAAAGCCAATTTTGAATACATCGCTTCAATATTGGTGTATGCGCTATTTGTTTCAATTCAATTTCTATTCCAAAGTAGCAATCTTGATCTAAACCTAACCACATTTCACCCTTCTTTGAATTTAGCTGTAACTAGCTGAGCCCTGCGGTTTTTCCAAAAACACAAGTAAGTAATACAAAATATATAAAACTATTATATACTCGTCCCTATTCATAGCATGTCTATAATGCCCACGCTTGGCAGGCGGCTTGGGGATCGCAGAATACTCACCACCGTTAACCAAGAGGATGCTGCTGCTCGTCCTCTGGTGGGTCTGGTTGCAGTTTAAGGACATACTCAGGACATACAATATAACATATAATAGTTTATTAATAACTCCAAAGTTACACGTCAAACAGTTCGTAAGCCGATTGCAGATTTGCCTACGTCACGTGACGTGATTTTGGAATGCCTGGCAGCATGTGCAACAATCGTAGATACGAGAACCTTGCAGAAAGAAAGATGAAACAAACCAAAAAGCCCACTTTTGCGTGTTATACTGGTCAGGGTTTCGATAAATCAGCCTCTGACAGACGGACAAAGCGTTCGGTCAGACCTTCTCAGCGATCCGCAATAATTCTTGCACATTATTTGCAGATTCGGGATTCAAATTCTGAATACATTATATCTTAGATCTACGTTATTATACAAAAGGTATTATTAGTATTATTATCATATTTATTATATGCATAAATCACACACTAATAGTTTAATACGAAACGATAACCGCATAATAAATTCGACTTGGTCCCATCCACCCCGGTGCCGTTACCGGGGCACATAGGATTTATTTTTTCATCGATTCGAGTAGCCCCGGTACCGGCGCTTATCGGGGCGGAAGCCAAATATCATCAGCCCGGAGACGTTCACTGCATCACGTAGACCACGTCCCTTAGACCGCCACACTGTACGACAACCTGCCATAGCATCCACCGGTTGACCGCGACTTTCACAATGTCGGTTAGCTTTTGTTACTTGCATGTAAATTTACTTGCTCTTGATAGAACTACACTAGGCGACCATTTCCTATACCCTGTCCATTATACTAATCGCTTTTTGACAGCCCATGAAAAGTTGAAGACATGACTTTGTAAAGTGGCTAACAAATTATATCGCTTAAAAATAAATACGTTTGATCTAGGATCACCTCTTTACTATATTATTTCAACATAGCCTTGTAAAGATCTAACGAATGTCAATGGGATATAATTTGCTCAATGCTTTACAATGTTATGTCGTCAAACCATGAGCTGTCAAAAAGCGATTAGCAAAACTGTATGCAAAAAATAACACACATTTGAATTTAGCTATTTGCCTCATCGTGATCCTGATCCATCATCTGATCAGATCACTTATATTTGTTTCAATTTGATTTAAATTAGTGGAAATAGTCTAAAAACAGTTTAAACGCACATGTTTACACAGTTTTAGTCAGTTTTAGTTTAACGTTTCTGTTTGTCTTACAAACAAACAAAACCGTCGTAAAATATATAAAAGATTGTAATATAAAGACTGTTTTCTTTCTTATAAGATAAAGCTCTAAGAATCTATTTAAAACAGTCCTTTAGACAAGCAGCTGAGATAGAGTAAATAAGTAGGTAAGTACTTACTGGATGGAAAGTGTCAAGCGTTGAGATGAAACTTACATGACGAGGGTTCAGTATTTTATTTTTTTATTACTTGTGTACAAATTAGGTTTTGGTCATAAAGTTGCAAAACGGGCTGAGGATTAATCGTCATCATCACTGTTCATATCTGGACGAGATTATTTAGCACCGGACCGAGATAGATGGCATATTAAGAGAGAAGCTTCATCATCATCAACAGTAGATACACAGTATAGTACATTTTGTAGTGGTATATAGGGCTCTACCTGCAGAGTCCGCCTGGGGAAGTACCACACCTTTGCCAGTTATTCAACCGCCAAACAATAGTAGGCAAGCATTACTGTGTTGCGGTTTGAAGGGCAATGTTACCTGAGAAATTATTGGGTATGAAGAGATTTAACATCTAATATCTCAGGATGACAGGATTGTGTTCGCAAGTTCAACATTCTGGCACTGCTACTGTTAGCGTCAAGCAAACGTCTTGCTCGTCTCGTCACTAGACTGTATAAAAAACAGCCAGAAGACGTCCACTACTGGACGAAGGCCTCTCTCTTAAAGCGTGGGTATTATGGTAACCCCCTGGTTTGTCATAATCCCCACGCTTGGCACGCAGCTTGGGCATCGCAGAATGCTCACCACCGTTAAACAAAAGGACGCTGCTGCCCGTCCTTCGGTGGGGCTGGTTGCAGTTTAAGGACATACCCAGGACATACAATATAACATACAATAGTTTATTAATAACACCAAAGTTACACATCAAACAGTTCGTAAGCCGATTGCAGATTTTCCTACGTCACGTGACGTGATCTTGGGATGCCTGGCAGCATGTGCAACAATCGTAGATACGAGAACCTTGCAGAAAGAAAGACGATACAAACCAACAAGCCCACTTTCGCGTGTTATACTGGTCAGGGTTATTTTATTACTCTTGTTTAATTGGAAACAAACATATTAAAAACATTGCCTAATGCACGTATTGAATACCACTTACATGCGATACCTTTCACTCCGCAAAAGTTTTAACTACGCAGCGGCGATCTCCAGGGAACCCTAGTGAAAATGTACGGATTAGCAAGTCAAATGTAAGCTTAGTTTCTTTATTCACGGGAGACACTAGTCTTACTTTAGAAACTAGCTTCTTGTCGATTGACTACACTTTTAGTTCTTTTTTTGAATCGATCAAGAAAGAAAAGCTTTTGAACGTGGAAATTAGGTCAAGTGTTTTCAATCTATAATTGTAATGGAACTTCATCTGAAGAGTACGTTACTCAAAAGCTTAGTTTAACATGCGTGGCATGTTAAACTAAGCTTTTGCTACTGCTCGTAAAAAAATTGGTAATTATTAGAAATGGAAGTGACAGATTTTTTTAACGCGTGACTATGGTAAGCCCTCGACTTCGTCTCGGGCTTACATTCGTCTACTCGTTTATAAAAACCAACTTACCGCACTAATATCATAAATAACTATTATATGTGATTGATTCAGGCGTTACTTTGCGGAAGTCCATTGTTACCAAAATTTGTTTTAATTTCTAGTGTTTTTCCGCTGTAATATCGTTTCGAGTACTTATAGGATGAAGGGACACACTAAAACCTACTGTAACTATCAACCTTAATTGAAATTGAACCTAACCTGAAACAAAAAATTAATTAAACCTGAAACAAAATGTCAATTAAACCTGAAAGCAATTTATTAATAAATTCTGAAAACAAATAATGATTTTAAGCTGTTTCAATGTAATATTTTCCTGAAACAAAATAATGATGATCAACCTGTAAATTGATAATAATTATTAACATACAAAAATAATATGATCAATAAGTAATAAAACAAAAATAATTATATCACCCTTAATCCTTTAGAAGTACTCGGTTGTCGGCTTCATCCTATAAGTACTCGAAACGATATTACAGCGGAAAAACACTAGAAATTAAAACAAATTTTGGAAATAACTATTAGTTTGTTTTATAATATAAGGACGTGATTACTCACGTTTTAGTGAGTAGTAACTGACCATAGTTTCGATCACATCAACAGCCGGAAGTCGTCCACTGCTGGACGAAGGCCTCCCCCTAATAGGGAGGGGTTGCCATAATCTCCACGTTTGGCAGGCGGCTTGAGGATCGCAGTGTGTTACCACCGTTAACTTAGAGGACGCTGCTGCCCGTCCTCCGGCGGTTTCGATCACATCCAGTTATCTCTAACAAGAAGTAAAATGAGAGAAAATCCGTGTGAAGCGAGGACGTATTTTTTTATAGATTGTAGAGGTACGTAACTCCGCCAACTCGTACTTGATTTGTAGAGTAAGAAAACCTTTTGATCGCCACAGTCATCTATACGTATAGATGACTGCTGACAAGCGCTAGCGGGCCCTGAGCGCCAAGGACATCTATATAGATGAAAAAAGCCTGTCCTTTTTAAACAAAAAATTCATATTTTGAGTCTTGGCACCTATGCTTGGCACATGACACGACGATGCAATTATGCCGTGGTATTCAAAATGTTAAAATATGCAAGTAGCCATAAAAGTAATCTAACATTAGACGAAAAAATTTACTGTAGTAACGTAATAACTCACACATCTTCGCAAACGAAAACCAACGCTCAAGCCGCATATATACGTACAACTTGCTGTAAGCACTAAACGTAGTTCTAAAGTTAAATAAAACAACATTGGACACAAACTGCATTAAATTCCCAACATCCATTCTAATTTCCCTGAAACTCATTCCACCAGCAAGTAAACAACTGCACTTTGGAGAGGTGTAAAAATATAATCTGTGCAGTCATCCCGAGGTGAGATTACAACAATAAAATAAACAGACGGTGCAAATTTTACTGCAGGGCTTTGCTCTATGTTTATTTAGCTACAGACTCGTATATTTGGACTTCAGAACTCTGTATTATTTTTACCCTTTGTTCAGTTGGGTATCAACAACGTTAAGTATATCTACACTCTCACCTGAAACAACAAGTTTAACAGCCATTAATATTTGAGCAAATATATTTTTTTTTGTTGTGGTAGGACTCTACTGCAGAATCCGCCTGGGGAAGTACCACACTTTTGCCAGTTATTCAACTGCCAAGCAGTAGTGTGCAAGCATTACTGTGTTCCAGTTTGAAGAACAATGTTCCAGTAAAATTACTGGGTATGAAGAGATTTAACATCTAATATCTCAGGGTGACGAGGGCAGTGCAGTGCGGCGCAGGATTGTGTTCGCAGGTTCACAATACTGGCATTGCTACTGATAGTGGCAGGTAAACCACCCGGTGAACGTCTTGCTCGTCTCGTCAATAGATTGTAAAAAAAAACATTACTTCAGACATGCCAGAAATAATAAATTAGCACTTCGATGATCTGACTTGCCTTATACATAACTAAAAGTAAGTAAGTTCGTATAGGCTGAGTGGCTAGCCCTAGTGTCAGAGTTAATGTGCCGCCCGAAGGCCTCTGCCATGGCTGACGGTTGTTGTTATAGAAACAAACAACCGGGACCAATAATTTAACGTGTCATCCGATCCACGGTAGCACTCAGAAATAAATGCCACTCACGGTCACCCATCTGAAGACTGACCGGACCATCCGTTGTTGAACATCGGTTATCGTTTAGAATCACTTAGACAAGCTACGCCACGAGCGCTACTACATGACTATGAATAATACTTATGAGGCACAGTAACCGTGCACTTGCTGTGGAATGGCCTTCCTGCAAAGGTCTCCTAATTCCACATAAAAAATACAAACTTAAGAACGAGGCAAATGACACAAATATAGAGTTTTTACAATAACAACTACTAACTAATGCAAGATTACATTTTTAGACTACTTATCAAAATAATGCTAGGTTATTTTTATTGATTTTTTTTTCTAACTTTATGTGAAATAAATAAATATACAGGCTGCTAGTTTGAACACCGTTATCCTTCTAGGATATCATTGTACTCATCATAATGAACAACTTTTACTACGGGGCCAACCTTGAAATCGCGAAATAAATATCTGCTGTATATAATAACCTTTTAGTATAACAGCTGGTGATTTCAGGGTTGGCCCCATAGTAAAAATTGTTCATAATGATGAGAACAATGATACCCTAGAAGGATAACGGTGTTCAAACTAACACCCGGTATATTTATTTATTTATTTATTAAGAACACCAACATGATGTACGTCATTTCCCACATCTGATACATGGTATGTTAGTTACTAGCTAAACGTCACCACAATTATAGGTGCAGACTACATGGGTTTATTAAAATAACAAGTCAAGGTAAGATTGTTAGTGAAAGAAGTTAACATAGTGTGTATTATAAATTTTAAGTAATATTGTCTTTCAGGCGGTATACTAGCTTCGAAACTATTTATTACTTCCTTGCTCTATAGAATCTTATCCACAATCGCAGCAGCGGAGTAAACGCCATTATGTCCAAACTACATAACTGTACACATAAGAATGTTTAGTAATAACCTCGCGAGTGCAGACGAGAAGTAATGAAACAGCGAGATTACACGCAGTAAAATAAACTCGGGAAATGGAGGCCTACTCACTTACCTACTCTATCTCGGACGCGAGTGACAAATTTGAAGAGAACTAAAGGTGTGTTCGGATAGCCTATGGTTGCATTATTAGCATTTTCAAAATTGGCGTTGACGTAAAGCGTTCGGTTTGAAAATTTTGCCATGTTTGCCACTTTTGTCCCCACCCTAAAAGAACGGTACAGTCACTAGCTCTAGGTCTAGCAGTGATGTCAAACAAATGTCACAGGGACAGCACTTGACAAACAAAACTCCAAATTACCGCGAAAACCAAACGTCAAAATCTTAATGTCAAAAAACTATCACAACGATCCCATGTCGCGATGTGGGTCAAAAGTGGTAGATTACGATGGCATTTTTAGCTGTTTTTGACCTATCCGAACGGTGAGCGAAAACAGATAATAATGCAACTTTTGCACACACATTCCCAAAACGAACGCTACATGTGATCATTATTGGCGTTTGTAACAGCAATTTTTGCTACCAAGGGGCTATCCGAACGCACCTTAAGTGTTTGATGTTTAAATGACTAGCAATCGGAGCTGAATCGGATGTTTTTTCGGGATAAAAAATAACTTGTTTGTTAATACTAGTTTTGGCTGTATCCATTCCAAATTTCACTTATTATTGAGTTGTTACAGTGTTTTAATGTAGTTTCAAACATACACACAATTTTACTCAAAAACTTCTGTATTGAAATTATTAGTATAATCATAATACATTTTTGAAGACATAAAATCGTTGAAATTCGAAAAAAATACCAATGGTGAATTAAAATCATCAGCTAAATAATGATTAAAAAATGGCCGTCCAATGTTTTATTTTGTTGAGTAATATTTATATAAACACATGATTAGTCTTATCTGTGAAAATTTATCAATTTTCAATTTATCAATTTATTAATTTATAATCTTGTTCAATTAACTTAATCATACTCAATTAACTTAATCAAGCCACCTTCAACTTTCTATCCGAATCTCCGTCACCCTTTCAATAGAACCCTGAAAGTTGTATGCACTGATCTAAAATCAATAGTAGGCCCCGGACAGCGATGAGAAGTACAATGGAGAGCGGGATATCTCCAAATGCTTGCGAATGGTTGTTTTTTTCCACCTCGCGGGGAGATGCATTTATTTTGTCTCTTCTCCGAGATTGGAGCGGGGCAAAATAATAAAGTTGGTTCAGATAACGCGATGAAAAGTGTTGCAGTTACTATCTATTTTACTTGACTACATCTATGTTAAACGGAGGGTTTTGTTATTTTGGCAAACATGTTATAGTGATATTTTGGCTATTCACACATAAACAATTTTTATTATAATATTATTATGCATTTATGAAAATATTTAGCGAAATTTAATTTTTGAAAGCCAGCAGCGTCCTCTTAGTTAATGGTGGTAACACTCTGCGATCCCCAAGCCGCCCGCCAAGCGTGGAGATTATGGCAACCCCTCCCTATTAAGGGCGAGGCCTTCGTCCAGTAGTGGACGTCTTCTGGCTGATAATGAGTTTTTGAAAGAAGGTCGTTTTGCAAATACTATATGAGGCATATTTGCGAAATGGACATTTCGAAAAATGAGTACTGCGAAGGAGACATTATTCTGAAAATAATGTTTTGGTAGTAGTGGGCATTTTCTTAAGACGTGTTTTGAGAAAACAACGTTTAGCAAGTACATACATTCGGAAACAGAGACATTCTGCGACGGAGACAATTTTGTTGCCCATAATGATTCGAGAAATATATAAAACTGAAGCTAAGATTGAATAACACATTAAGTTTAAGTAGATAGTAGAGCCAAGGAGACAGACCTAAACTTACTAAAACAAAGCTGTTTTTTTCATTTTAGTATATTAGATAAGGACTGCAACATTTTAAGTATACTTAGATCTGACAAATAAGGCAACTACACAGTCATACACGTACAACAAGAACCAAAGTTACCGACATAGCTCGCAAGGTTTGCAAGTTGAAGTGGCAACCGGTGGGGAAGAAAGGTTCTTGAGTGGCGACCGCGAACCGGAAGACGCAGCGTAGGAAGGCCTCCCACTAGGTGGACCGACGACATTGTAAAAGTCGCGGGCAACCGGTGGATGCAAATGGCAGGTTGTCGTACAGTGTGGCGGTCTAAAGGGGAGGCCTTCGTTCAGCAGTGACCGTCTCCGGGCTGATGATGAAGATGACAGTCATACACAGCGACGATTTTATCATTGTCGCTTGTCATACACATATTTTACACACTTACATTCAGTCCTAACAGTGCTGTGTCACGGCAGTCCCGGAAACAAAAATCTGCACGACTGAAAAATGTAATTTACGTTCTATGCCGCTCGCGAGAGGGTAAGGACGGAAAATAACGTCGTTACAACTTGAGAGTAAAGTGCTGTGTATACCACATTGGAGGTTAAGTTGGCAAAATCAGGCTCTGCTATTCTAAAATGCCATTCAATTACACTCTAAAACAACAAACACGAACGTTGTGCTTTGGTCAACGAGATACATTAAAAACATATACGTGTTTATTACATACGGTAGCGCTTTTACCTACGTACTACATCACAAACGTAGCGCTTTTACCTACGAGCTACATCTCAAACGTAGTGCATTACCTACGGGCTACATCACAAACGTAGCGCTATTTCCCTTCGAGCTACATTACAAACGTAGCGCTTTTCCCTAAGAGCTTCATCTCAAACGTAGTGCTTTTACTTACGAGCTACATCACAAACGTAGCGCTTTTACCTACGAGCTACAACACAAACGTAGCGCTTTTACCTACGAGCTACAACACAAACGTAGCGCTTTGACTCAACAAACTGTTACGCAGAGCTACGAACCGCGGCACTGCATTCCATAGAGTAACGATCTACAATCTAACTTTACGCTAGGCGGCTAAACATAGCAATAAACACGGAACTACTAAGCTGCTAGTGCTAGCTTACTCCTAACGAGTGAAGGTTTCGTTGTGTATGTAACTGTCCTAACTTGTGGAAAAGTTCAAAGTGTCACGAGTTACAGTAACGTTTCTTTGTAAATGTAGGTATGTGCCGAGAATGGCTGCCAATTCCTGCTACTTTCACTCGAGGTAATGAATGTTTGTGTAGATGTGTCGCCGGTAGGGCGCTCAGTTGCTGTCTCGATGGAAACGGATTGTATTACCCTTGTGGAGACATTTATATTCGATTTTATACTATTTTTGTAGCAGCGCATTACAGTCTCGGAGGCACTGATGATTCAATATTATTTACTTATCCTTGACAACTTAGTTATGAACATTTTGTCGCAAACCATATTAAATTAATATTTCGTTTCAGACTCTAATAGATTTTTGTTTCAGGTGTAATTGATTATTAATTCAGCTTTAATTAATTATACTTTGTTTCAGGTTAGGTTAAAGTAGGTTAGACAATAATAATTACTGTAAAAAGGAAATTAATAGTTTGTCCCTTCATCCTAGTAGCACCTACTCGAAACTATATTAGTGCGGAAATACACTGGAGATATATTATATGGTTTATTGCAATTTGAGTTAAAATTGACTTTCGCAATGTAACGCCTGAATCAATCGCATATTTATAAACTCGGTTCAATTAGTTTTTCCAATATATTCAACAATTGTAAACTTTTATTCTATTTTGCAACAACTAATAATTCAAACGCTTCATAAAAGTTGCTCTTTTCTATAATGGGCTGATAATTAAAAATAATTATTTTAATACTTACGTAATAACTGCTGCAGGCAATTTTAGAATTCAATTAATTTCGTGCAAAATTATTCCATAAACCAACTATCAAATTTAAAGTTTCAATTGTTGTAACTTTAATCGAAACTTATAAAATCAACTGCGTAATTTAAAGAGAAAACTTTTGGAAACTTAATTATTAAACTAGATTCTCTTCACTGCTAATTTGGAAGGCTTGCCTTTATTTCCATATTTGGAATAGTTAGAAACTTAAATGATATTTTGATAAAGGGGTCGAGACGGGTAAAGTCACTGAACTTCCATTCTCTCTTTAACGTTCCAACGTTGCAACGTTATTTGCTATATTGGCTATTTGTATTTGTGAAAATAAGAATGGTTAAGCTCTTAAACGGTAATGAACATTTTATAATTATAACTGTAGGACCCATTGCAGAGTACTCAGGAAGTACTACATACTTGCCAGTTACTCGTCCGCTAAGCAGTAGTGTGCACTAACTAATGTATTCTGAATTGCCTGGCATCTTTTCAGTGAAATTAATAAGAATAAAAATATTTAACAGCTAAATAATCTGAAGGTACCAAATGTTTTCAAATTAATTGTTTCGATTGGTTCTCAAATGCAGAAAAAAACGCTCTCATCATAGAATTAAGTCAAAAAATATAATTTGTCTTCATTGAGCTAATATCTATAGAGTCACAAACGTGCAAAAAAAGTATCCGTGCGAAACTTTTAGAGCAACTTGAACTACGATAAGACACAAGCGCAAGCGCTCAAGCATATTTTATACTGAACACTATAAAAGCGACATAACATCTCAATTCGATCAATTGTGAACTATATAACGCACGATAGGTATGTACAAAGGCACTCGGACGTTTTTTGACTGTATTCACTCAGAAATTGTGACTCTTTAGATATTAGCTCAATGTTTGTCTTGCTCACTTTTGTCACTCACACCACGTTTGAGAAGCCGTAACTTGACGTACAGTAATATTTATATTGTATTTATTTAAAGCTCTTTGTTTTCGTAGTACATAGCAGTCTCGTCCAAAAACACTTCTCATTATAAATTCAGAGAGAATTCTTAACGAATTGTAAAGGGTATTTAACACAAAAGAAGGGTTCTATTTACAGACGCTTTCATTGTTGAGTCAGTTTTTGAGCCCTAGACTCAGACGCCTAGTAATCTAGAATAACGAAATGTTACGAACCCTAATACAAGTAACTACTTTGTATAATTTAGGTACCTATTAGATCTTAGGTCGTATGTATTGTGTACTTACTTTTTTTTTGTTTGATTTGCTGGGTTACGCGTGTCGTTAGTGTTAAAGCGAAATGGGGTTAATGTACTCATCATTGTGAACAACATTAACTACGGGGTAAACCTTGAAATCGGAACAAAAAACAGCAGTACATTTCATATTTTTGTGAAGTATGAAGGACATTTTTAAACAAAATCTACTAAGGAACGGTTTTTTGGGGATTTGAAAGTGACGAACACAATGCCCCCATTTCGGCTTAATGCTTTTTTCCGTGTAATCCTGTAGCTACATACTTATTTTGTTTTAGTTACTAAGACACAAATTAAAAAAAAGTTATTTAAAAAAAACTGCTTCATTCTAATTATAGGACCACTTCGGTAATATATTTTCAAACAAAAAAGAATGTTCTATTGGTCCACGATTGACAGAAAAATCGGTGAACATAGTAAAAAAAATACAGACGAACATGGAACTTCCTCCATTATTGAAGTTAGTAATAATATACAATTGCGGACCCTATGTGTTGCAGTGAAGTCTTCTTAAATGTTAAACCAGTTATAGGTGATAAGGCCGCCCCTTGTACTGCCAAATAATGTACCTACCCTGATTATTTGTAAGTTGTTCTATATTTCTGGTGTGTAATAAAGATGTATTGTATATATATTTATTGTATTATTACAAATATGTCTCACGTCTTATGAATTAAATAATATTAACAATTACATAATAATAATGATTATTACATGTCTACACCTATACTACCTGTATTGTATTGTATTGTATTGTATAGACAATTCTAATTGATGCACCTTTTAACATGTGCTGTGCTACGTTTATGTGTGCAGGTCATAACAGTTTGGTGATTGATTAACCACTCAGCCGCAAACAACTGAATCAATTTGACAACAATGCCCTACAATATTCTAATTATCGACATCTCCATACCTACCCGTGCCCTAGAGCTTGTTGGACTAAGGCCTATATCTTATGTATCTGTCGAAATTGTCAAGCGTACAGCGTAGCGTATGGCGTAGCGTGCAATAGAAAAGGCAAATATTCCTTTATAGTACAGACATTCGAAAACTATAAGTTCGCAGCCAACTGAGACCTCGCGGCCCCTATATCTTCCAAGACCATGGACCAGTTTATATAGATGATGAAAAACTTAAAATGATTTCAGATTGTCTTCTGATCGTCTACTTCTACTTGGTTCTTTTTGGAGCTGAGGCGTAACAGGTATGTACTGTTCGCAGGACAAACGGTGGCTTTCACACCATTGAGCTTACTCCGGGAAGACAATAGCAAATGGTAAACCCATTTCGTCGACGTCATTTGAACGAGCTTGAGCGTATTTACTCAAGCTATCATAAATCTTCAAAATACTACCAATAACAGTCTATATCGTGAAAAAGGAGCTGGTTTATTTCAATGGCAAACTACTAAAATAATTGATGTTTTCGAATGTATGTTCATTAAAGGAATATAAATGCTTTTTCTATAGCACGCTACGCTGTACGCTCCACAACGCTGTACGCTCCACTACACGCTGTGTCCATAAGGCATTCCTTTCAGTTACAGTAGAATCAATACGTTGGCGCGGGACAGGTTGATATATGTAGCAGTTAATTAATACCGGATCAACGAGTTATGCACAGGACGCAAGCTAATGGTAGCTTCAGAGATGATGCGACCTAGCGATGCAATACAACTAGGTCAGTATCAACTATGACTTGCTTCCTAATTAGCATCAAACGTCTCAGTTTGTAGTTTATACGTAAGACTCGTGTCGTAGCTTGATTAGGTGTTCCAGAGTTAGTTTAACAACGGACTATCCGATCAGTTTTTGCATGGGCAACAGTGTCTGACATTTACAACTGCGACTATTCAGGATTCCATGCGAGCCAATTAATACAGTATCATATCATTAGCCAGAAGACGTGCACTGCTGGATGAAGGCCTCCCCCTGAATAGGGAGGGGTTGCCATAATCCCGACGCTTAGCAGGTGGCTTAGGGATCGCGTGCAGAATGCTTACCACCGTTAACCAAGAGGACACTGCTGCCCGTCCTCCGGTGGTTCTGGATACAGTTTTAGGACATACCCAGGTCCAATGCAATGCAACGTTAATTGATAAATTATAAATATTGTTATTTGGTCTCTCTGCATAGTAGTGGACCTGGGTATGTCCTAAAACTGCATCCAGAACCACCGGAGGACGGGCAGCAGCGTCCTCTTAAATAAACGGTGGTAACACTATGCGATCCCCAAGCCGCCTGCCAAGCGTGGGGATTATGGCAACCCCGCCCTTTTAGGGGAGATGCTTTCGTCCAGCACTGGACGTCTTCGGGCTGATGAGTGAGTGTGAGTGCATAGTAAGATCTGCGTGGGGATTATGGCAACCCCTCCCTAAAAAGAGGCTGATGGTGTGATGTGTGATGTGCATAGTAAGAGGTTTCAAAAAAATTATCTCTTCTTCTCTTCTTCCAATTATTTACACGTTAGGCTAGCATTATTCTAATGTCGCGGCTACACATTCGATGAGTGGCGAAGGAAGTGCCACCGCTCCCTATTTTGCTGGTTTTTCGGCCGCAAAAGGCCGGAGCGAGACTGATAGACAAATGGATGCTGATACAGCGATATAGATATAGTGCGAGAGGCAGTGCAAAGAGCATGAGTGTGGCAGCAGGGTATGCTCGTCGCCTTCGAGCATAAGCATTGGAGGTGGCAAGCCAAAGTGTAACCCTCTGCCAAGAGACATGGTCAGTGACTAGTATACGGTTTGTGTGTGTGGTAAGTTTGTTTTACTGTGTGTTCATACGCACAGAATTTTATTTTATCAGTGTGAAAGTTTGCTTGAAAGTGTGCCATGCGTGTAATGACGAAGAAGGTAAAACCACAAAAAAGCCCTCAAAAAGTGGCACAAAATGATGTAGGCGGATTTTCGCCATTGGCATAATATTTTGGCTTCCCGCACTGGTCCTCAAGCTGCTGCGAATATTCCATGGGCGGCCACACGCTGGTGCCTCTCATTGCACTTCCTCGACGAGTTACGTGGCCACACGATGTCGCCCATTTCCCTCGCCACTCTTCTATTGTGTAGCCGCGTTAATAGTGTGAAAGTGGTAAAAGTATGTAGAAATCTAGATACCAGAACAGACAGACAGACAGCTGGCATGTAGATACCAGTTTCAAAGACATATCACTGGATTGCCGGTGACAGAACTTGCATCATTTATGTTTTCTAGGAAACAGGCGATATACTTTTTCTTTTAAATAAGCTTACAAAAATATAAATTGTCTCTACATTTTCATGGTATATTTTTTATCAAGTAAAAATGATGAGTTCGGCCCCCGAACAATGTGGTCCTGCCATAGAGTATGCTCCCCAGTAGGACCATTTTTTACATACAATAAATATACTTTTTAATAAGACTACAAAAATATAGATTTTATAAACATTTTTATTATGTAATCGACACAGGTCACCCTGTGGGATCCAGTGTACACCGACAGATCATTACAGTTTTTATTATTATTTTAATGGCTACTGACAAAGAGTTGTATTTAGTATGTAAGTTTGAAAAATTAAATTATCTTTATCTTTGATTATTACCTAGTAAAATGAAAGTGATTCTGCCAGGGTGTACCACATAATAAAGTCTAGACTTTACTTCCCGGAAGTTCATTTTAACTTTGCTATTATAAGCTAATGGTTCCTATGCTAATGGCTACTGGTTCGCTCTGCTCGGCCAATCATGTGCGTACAAACTCTATGTAAGTTGTATTTACATAATGTTTCTGAAACAAACGGTTAGCGAAGTGTCGATGCCGCGTCCCTCAAGGGAAAGGTCTGCTATCGGAAATGGATTAAGGGTGAAAGGTTCTGCTGATCCTGAGCTTATCAAATACAAGCGGCGCTTTAAGGTTTTATCTGTTAACTTTTTTGTCAATTTTAGTCATAAAATTTCCTAAATTCGTCATGGTCTTTTCCAAAAGATACTTCATAATGACCTCGCGCGATCCCTTTCCTTGCAAATGCTGCTTATTTAAAAACTGTTTAGCGTAAAGTATAAAAAATATCTCTTAAATAATATAATCAATTATATTCATGAATCATAAAACAAACAGCCGCCAATTTGTTCTACTATTTTTATAGGTTGACAGCTTTGCACGCTACTCACTTAACACGTCGCTTCATTCGGAATCAAGCAATGACAAAAGCTTTTAATTTATTTTTCTGTAAAGAATCACGGTCAATATAATAATCAAAAGGAAATTTCACCTTCGCGCCTCCCCGTCCTGGCTGAGACCCTATTCTGGTGCTCTAAATTATTTCGCTCACTTTTAGTGACAACGATTATCGTGAGAGACAATTCTCTAACAAACTTGTGGATGTCTTGTTTCTTTCTGTCTCTCTCGTAGCCTGCCCGGGTTAGCGCCAACCAAATTCGTATGTTTTTTATACAATGGAATAGCGAGACGAGCGTTGCGTTTGCCTGGTGGTAAGGCATCACGCTTGTATATAACAATAGCAGTGCCAGAATTGTTACGCAAACAAAATCTTGCGCCGCACTGAACAGCGCTCGTCACTCGGATGTCAAATCTCGTCCTTGGCGGATTTAAATCTCTGGGTACTTAATTACTGGTCATAGCAGATCGAACCGGGTGTGATGGCCTGACATACTCGCTTTCATTCTGCAGCAGGCACTCGTCACGTGTGGTCCTACTGCCTTACTTCTACTGGCTATTATAACTTCTGTGGTACTGGCAAGGCAAGGATTTTTATTTTCCCCGTCATTTTATCCCTGTCATTTTAACCTGTAGGTAGTTCTATGACAAGTTTGTTTTTTTCTATCGTCGTAGTAGCATAGGCAATTTACAGTACAAAAATGTTAAAGTGAACTTGCACTGGTAGTTCTAAGAGTAATGAAATAATAAATAATAGTTCCACTGTCACTGTGCCAGATACTGTCATTTAGTTGAATAAGTCTGAATCTGTTTTCTGACAGCTGTCAGAACGTAGTTCTACAGCCAAAGGATAGACCGCGCTGGCGAGATATGGCCACTATTTTTCGCATTTTTCTTGTGAAAAAGCAGTTCACTCACCTTCACTGCTTCTTTTCACAGTTAGCGTTCGTTGGTGAAGTGCCTTTCCAAGTTTTCTTATACCATTTTGTTGAAATTCTGAACATTTGATAGTTTTACGTTATGTTATTGTTATTATTTTTGTTGATAGTTATTGTTATTTTTATTGATAGTAATTAACTAATTATTTGGTAAGGCGCACTTACTTATTTGCGGGGAATAAAAGCTTAAGTAATACTATGGGCAAATACTTTGTTAGACAAACAATAACCACAAACAACGCATGACAGATCTGATATAAATGAAATAATGTTACTTTTTACTTTTTGGCTTTTACCTTTGCTTCATTCGTTCAAAATCTTCAGAACCACATACTAGATGGTGAAACTATTCAGGGCCATGTCTCTTCGTAGCTGTCTATCGAATTATTAGGAACATTTTTTTTTATTGGTTGTCAGAAAATCGCCATTACACTTATGGGCTAAATTGGTGATAAATTTCAAGGAAAGTGTGAAAATTATACCGAACAAGAATAGGGGCCCTCATCCCTAGGGGAGAGGGTTTCATCCAATAATCCTATTGGATCGGAAACTTTCCATTTCGACAAAATTATGAATTTTAATGTATCGAGTTTCTGCCAATTTTGGTAAGAAGTGTCGGCTTTTCTGCTATTCATTTATGTAAGGTTCGCCACAACACGAATTGTTCAACGCTTTGGAAAGAATAGGTTTTGTAAAGTTTCAGTAAGGTTCACTTTAGAACGTGATGTTTTAGCGTGGTCGTTATTAAAGACATGGAAAATGAGGCTAAATTTGTAAAAAAGCTTAAAGAAATACTAGCCAAGAAATGTTACTAGACATTAGACGAATTCTTTACAGATGAAATGAAAATGAAAATGAAAATGAAAAAAACTTTATTGACATAATGTTGAAAATTATAGGTACATACTTTTAGCCTATATAGCCTATACTTATATATATTTAATGATTACATTTTGAAGTATGGACCTTCGTGGATCCCTGTCCCCCACACTAGGATAACCTGTATTGCGGGGTTACAGTTTGCACTCCGGTTTTGTGATATATATATATACCTATGTAAGTATATATATTATTGTGGGATATCCCGCTGGTGCTAGTTATTTCCTTAAGTAAGTACTTGGTTAATAAATCTATACCTACATAACAAATAAAATAATAATATTAAAAAAGAAAACAGTCGGTTTATATACCATTTATAACTCATGAATGCCTGGATCGACCTTTACGATCTCTGATTTGTTGGATTTGTCTCGGCCTCGAGTAGAAGAATAACTATTAAAGCAAAACAATGAAAAATTCACAAAAATAATAATACATAATATATGGTATATATGGTACCAAGTTCGACGGGTCAGCTAGAAGTACTATATAAGTTACAATTTAGCTAATGTGACTTTTAAAAGCATCTAGCTTGTGAGACTGTATTTGAGTGATGTCACGGTGAATGCGTGTGTTTGTGTGAGAGAGATAGAGAGTGCTGTAAATGTGTGTGTTTGCGCGGATGTGTACTTGTGAGTAATGTGGGTGTGTTCGTGTCGTAGTTTTGCATTTATTTGTCGTCAGTAGGTACTTCGTACTTGCTTTTTCATAAACTTGTATTAGTGAGTATGTAGGTAGTTATAGTACTAATATATTCAGTCAAAATGTTCTATACCCATTTGTTTATTAATACCTGGTTGTCAGTCAGTATATTGTTTTAAGCAGTTTCTCAGTAGTTTCATAGTTAAGCTGTAGCAGGTAGTCGGTCAACGTTTTCTTGCAAGCATAACGATTTAGTTTTAGGATAGGTTTTTGTTTACTAACTCGATTGTATATGGTAGGACCTAATCCTATGAAAGACTTTTTGACATAAAAAGTTCGTGATTTGATGTCATTAAAAATTATGTCTGATCTTCTTTTTTTGGCCTTCTCACTTAATATTGTATTGTCGACTTTTGGGTGTTGTCGTATTAAGAGCGATTTTATAAATAACTGTCTTACGGTTAGTACTTTAGTTTCCTGGTACAGAGTGTGTGTGGAATAGCGCCTCGGTTTGAAATACATTACTTTAAGTAATGCTCTTTGAGCTATTTCTAGAGGGAGTAGGTGAGTAGCAGCAGCTGCACCCCACACAGAAATACAATAGGTAAGTATCGATTGCGCCAGAGCATAGTATACAGACTTTAGGACATCAAGAGACAGAATATGTCTTAATTTTTTAAAGGTGTATATAAGTTTCCTGGTTCTTCCTGCTAAAATTTGTATGTGTTTTTTCCATCGAAGGTGTTTATCAAAGAGTATTCCCAGATATTTGATATTTTCGGTATGTTCAAGGAAGCAGCAGGAGCACTGTTGGTCTTTATTGCAATTTGGATCATGTATTTTTAATAAAAGCATAGTTTTTGGTTGAGTAGTGGAGTTCAGTGTAAAAGTCATATACTTAGTTTTGGTGACGTTTACAGTTAATAGATTAGTTCTTAGCCAGTTTGCTACGTTGTGTAGACCTTTATTTGCTATAGCTTGAGTATCATCCCATGATTTGCCCTCAAAAACTAGCACTGTATCATCCGCGTAAGTATAGACTTTGCCGCCTTCGATTATCAAGTCGCACAGGTCGTTGATATACAAAAGGAAGAGCGTGGGGCCAAGTATGCTACCCTGTGGCACGCCGAATTTTACTTTAGCCTCGTCGCTAAGATAGTCTTTTATTTTAATTATCTGAGTCCTGTCGGTTAGATAACTGGTAAACCATTTGAGCGGGACTCCACGGATTCCTGCTGCTTCAAGCTTGGTCAGAAGGATAGGGATGGAGACTGTGTCAAACGCCTTCGCCAAATCAAGAAATACACCAATTGTCTTGCTACTCATATCGAGTTGTTGTATCACCTGTTGGGAGAGAGTGCTCATCGCATCTTCAGTTGATACACCTGCTCTAAATCCAAACTGATTTTTGGAGAGTATTAGTTTGGTTTCTAAATAGTGCCGAAGGCGACTGTTTACAAGCTTTTCAAGTATTTTGGATAGCGTGGGCAGCAGTGATATTGGCCTATAGTTAGAAACTATGGTTCCATCCCCACCCTTGTGTATTGGACAAATAACGGATTTTTTTAGATAAATTTATTAACAACGGAACAGAATGAGCCGCTCCGCACAATATTGCTATACCCCAATGGGGTCATTATGTCGTTACCTCCATAAATTGTGCTAAATAAGATCTGCATGTATTATATAAGTTACATAATGTTTGCAATAAAATTTGATTATTGGTTGCCTATTTTTGTTGTGTTTGAGTTTTGTAGGAATCTCCATGGATTTTTAATTTCGACTTTATAGCTTTCATTTGCATGAATGATGAGGTCTCGAGACTTTTGGTTGTGAAATAAACATTGCGTTGAGTAGAAAATTGGGATTTTTATGTTTCATTGTCTTGGTTTCAGGCTGAGCTTGGATTACTAAGTAATTTATGTGTTTTTTTTCGTTGATGTTATTTTCTCGCGGTAGCCTGTCGCATGACTGACTGATGTCAGTCTTGCTCAAGTAATCTGCTCTACTTACATCTACAATTAGGCAGTTGTTACAAATATATTCAAGTATACTATTCTCAAAGCGCAGTAATTTTGGAATTGATGAAAATAAACCTAATACTGCTTTGAATATTTTTGTATGAAGTGATTCCACACTTATGGTATTTCTATGTTTTTAAAGCTTAAACAGGAAGAAAAGTCTTCCTGTTTAAGCTTTAAAAACATAGTAATACTGCTTTGTCAAAAGTTCTGTCCGTTGGACTAGTTTGTGGTTAATTAAAGTTTGTGGTCCAATGCTGATTTTCCGACATTCGACCAGCCAGTGGAACGGTCGGTCAGAAGCAACGTCGGTCAAGAGAAACTCCAGTCTGGAGAAACGTCGGTCATTGTCTGAATTTAATTGCTACAGACTCGAGTTGTGTTCTGGGGTACTGATAATGTACTAATGCTATGTAGCTACTTGTTGTCTAAGCAAAACTAGGCCTTAGTCTACCGGGAACACACCAGTATTTGTATATTAACTCAACAATAATATTTGGGTAAGTACCAATGATAAGATACTCAAGAAATATTCCAAGTTTAATAATAGGTACTAGGGGTGGATGAAACCACGGTTTCGTCGTCGTCAGCCATAAAACGTCCACTGCTGGACGAAGGCATCCCCCTTAATAGAGGGGTGTTGCCATAATCCCCACGCTTGGCAGGCCAAACCACGGTGTATCATAGCATAATCAGCCTGCTACTAAAAATCCACTGCTGAACCTATTTCTTCTAAAATGACAATTGGACCATGACCTCCAAGATGGCTTAGTTGTGGTTTGGTGGATTCACATACGTCATTTTATTTCTTCTCCGGACGCATGCAAGTTTACACACGATGTTTATCATCACCGAAAAAAAAATGGTTTGAAAATCATAACCTCCAAAGAGTTGCTGCAGGCACCAATTTGAACCCATTACTGTTCCAGCCAAAATCCCTCAGTCCAAAATCTCTCAGTGTCTGAAGACAAGGGTCTACGACCAGTGTGTGTTGCCAGTGATGACATATGGAACTGAAACGTGGTCTTTAACTGCTGGCCTTTTGAAGAAACTCAGAGTCACGAAACGGGCAATGGAGAGAGCTATGCTCGGAGTTACTTTGCGCGATAGAATCCGGAACGAGCATATTCGCCAAAGAACCAAAATTACCGACATAGCTCGCAAGGTTTGCAAGTTGAAATGGCAATGCGCAGGCCACATCGCTCGAAGAACTGACAACCGATGGGGAAGAAAGGTTCTTGAGTGGCGACCGCGAACCGGAAGACGCAGCGTAGGAAGGCCTCCCACTAGGTGGACTGACGACATTGTAAAAGTCGCGGGCAACCGGTGGATGCAAATGGCAGGTTGTCGTACAGTGTGGCGGTCTAAGGGGGAGGCCTTCGTTCAGCAGTGGACGTCTCCGGGCTGATGATGATGATGATGACTGTTCCAGCTGCAGTCTTCACGCTAAACTCTAAATTGTGTGGGTGAATAGTTGACGGAGAAGCGTAAAAGTATTATTAATTCATTGTGCCTCTCAGACTGTGGTATGAACCGACATAATATAAATTTATTTGAGTTTGAATACGAATAAATGCAAGTTGAGGAGATTATGAGGGTTGCGAGATCGCTCGTTATATTTTGCTTAGTCAAAAAGAAGTGTGCCCTTTTCATCTCCCTGAGTTCGGCCCACTGCCTCGAAGGTGAGAACGGAGGCAGTGTACCGCCTCATTTCCCTCCGCTGGGCACTACGAACATGCCGGATGTTACTTACTTACTCATGGCTTTACACATAAACTGAAAATTTCAAATAATTACAACTTACAGGACTAGATTGTTATGCGTTTAAATAATAAAGAAAGCGATGCGTCTCACTCTGGAAAATAGGCAACTGTGCCTGATTGAAACTTTCGAACTCTTGAAAGAACTCTACACTACATCTACTTGCTGGAAGACCACACACGTCAAAACAAAAGCCATAAAACCTTACTACAGCCTTTTTAATTTTTTCTTTTTTTTAACATTGGGAAATGCATTTACATTGCATTTATGTCGGACTCGGCATCAGAGTGGCAACCCCTACCGGCTAAAAACCCAACGGTGTTCCACCACTGCGCCTTGCGCCGAGGCCACGGGTACGCTCTCGCATTCGTCCGCGACCTTGACGGCGCTGCCCTCTCGGGTCCACCACGGGCAGCCGAAGCTCCTCCCGCACCGATGACGATGTGTCGGAACACCCAGACACATCGCGCATCCACCTCGGAGGCCATGCCAGTGAGTTAGGCGCCGCTCGCCGGTCGGACCCACTTCCAACGCCCTGACCTCCATGTGGCGGGTGGTGAGTGGCCCCGCCACCTGCCATTTTGGCCGCTGGGAATGGGGAGCTCTGGCCTCTCTGGCATCACGACCTTACTACAGCCAACTTTATCTCTACTTTTCACAAGCTAACCCCACATCCTCGAGAACGAGAACTACGATAGTTTTCAATATTAATTGAGAAGTTTGTCGCCTACCAACAGGCGAGTTTATTACAATCGCGGACTTACACGAGACAGGAAAAATAAACTGAAAAAGAAAACCGTAAAATCTTTTTCCACCATTAACCCGGCCTAGAGCAATATTAATTGCTTATTGGTTGCCCGCGACTTTTACAATGTCGTCGGTCCACCTAGTGGGAGGCCTTCCTACGCTGCGTCTTCCGGTTCGCCGTCGCCACTCAAGAACCTTTCTTCCCCATCGGTTGTCAGTTCTTCGAGCGATGTGGCCTGCCATTGCCACTTCAACTTGCAAACCTTGCGAGCTATGTCGGTAACTTTGGTTCTTTGGCGAATATCCTCGTTCCGGATTCCGGGGTTATGGCAACCTCTCCCTATTAAGGGGGAGGCCTGAAGACCGAAACTGGGCGTACGACTGGCTGCTGGACGAATCCAGCAGTGGACGCCTTGATGAAGAACATCAAATATTGAGTTTTCGAGAGAATCGCGCTGCGTCGTCATCACGAAACGATGCCCACAAGGAGGAGTAATATCTCCCCTAATATCTTTTTATAATAATAATAATACCCTAATAGGGACAATAAAACGAAACGAAATAAAATCTCAGGGTGACGAGCGCAGTGCAGTGCGGCGCAGGATTGTGTTCGCAAGTTCACAATTCTCGCACTGCTACTGTTAGTGGCAGGCGTGACTCTTACCACCAGGCGAACGTCTTGCTCGTCTCGTCACTTGATTTTATAAAAAAATATATATAATGTAATTTTAATACCTGACATGTAAATAATAGATTTACCAATAAATAACTATGAACAATGACCTACTCGAACTCCTAATTAAAAACGGAATTACTACCATTAGGTACGAATACTCTGTATAAGTACTATAGTTATGTACTTAATAATTAACAATAATATAACTTTAGTGTAGCATCGGTTTGGGTGTTACAACTGTTTTTAGTAAATAAATAACGAAATAGAAACAGGAGCGTGCTTTTAATTGTATGTTTGCGTTTGACAACACCCTACCTGATAGTAAGCAACGGTGTGGTTGGAGCACGCTTACCTAGAAGGAACCTATTTATCCTAGATTTGGAGATACCCATATTGTACGTTACGGGAAACAGACTCCGGCAGAGAATTCAACAACCTCGCAGTACGAATAAAAAAAAGGAATCGAAACGCTTTGTGCGTACTGTAAAATATGTCCACCGTGTACGGATGGTGCTTTGGTCGCGTTTGTCTGGCCGTCCGATGAGCAGGTGGAATCAAATTGTGCAGTTCTAGGGCACACTCACCGAAATGTAGCCAATGTTAAAAAACTATCACGGTTGTTCATTGCAGTTCAATGATTATTTATGGGATATTTACTGTTTATAATGATACTGAGGTCACCCGCGACTTCGTCCGCGTACAGAAAGAAATTCAGGCCGCTCCCAAAATTCACCAATATAAATCATCCCGATATTTTTTTTAGACCCTCCCTCAACTCTCCCAACTCTACCAACTCTACCGACTCTACCGACACGACCGACTCGACCGACTCTACCGATTCTACCACTCCTCCCCCAGTCTTCCCCCCTTTGAATGAACTACCCAAATATCCATTTTCACCACTATAACTTCAAAAACAAAGAACTTTTCATACAACATTCTTTGATTTCTCTTTCATTTTTTGAAAATAATATTTTTTATTTTGAATGAACTATCCTAATTTTCGTGACTAAAAGTACAAAAACAAAGGACTTTCATACAAGCTTCCCCCTCTTTTCCCCCCCTTAGGGGTCAAATTTCAAAAAATCCTTTCCTAGTACATCCCTCCGCATCGAGACGAATGCACCCTCCAAATTTCAAGTCTGTACGACCAGCGGTTTGGGCTGTGCGTTGTCTGTCTAGTCAGTCAGTCATTGAATCAGTCAGGACAGAGCCTTTTATTATATTAGAAGATAGATAACTGTTGAGGGGCCTCTATTTCTATCTCATAACTACAACTAAGCAATGAGTACTTACCTATCTCTTCAAACCTATTGTCTTTGATGTGTATGGCGTTATTGTCTTGTTAATTACGGAACTAATATTTTGGGACAGTTTCAAACTGTTAATTAAGATTCAAATTACAAGTTGAGCCATCAATAGTACCCGCTTGTTTGCTTGTTTGATCTGAGATCACCTTTCCAGAACTTAGCAAATGGATCTAATTGTTTGATGAAAATTGATACAGTAAGCTCGAGTAAACTTTTTATTATGCTGTAATGGTATCATCTACTTGGATATGACTGGGTAAACGGAAACCTTTTGAAACGATTACGGTCTTCGAAAATCTTTCAATTCATGAAAGCTACAGTAAGTGACTATTACTTAATCTAAGAATACAGTTTGAGCGAGTAGACACAACCAAATTTAGATAATTACATAGGTACTTCCATTCAAAAAATAAACAAGTCTGCGAAAGGTAGTTTCTTGGATAGAGTAAATTGCAAAATATCAAAAACTTTAACAGTTCCAGGGTATAGTTAAGTCGCCCTAATAACGGGGAAATAGAATACGACATCAGTGTCTCCTGCCTGCAGTAAGAGCCTGAGAGTCTGACCTCTAGGCTTGGGGTGGTTGTCCGACCTTCCATCTAAAAAGCCCGGGGTGGACGACGACGTTGTGTGGCCTACGTTGTCGTACGCAGATACGCATTTCGGGACAATACGCCGCTGTCCTGGGAAGAGCTGAAACAGTGCTGAGGGCCTCGGTGCGTTCCATTGGAGATCCCGGGGGCCTGGGGCCAAAGGCCACTGGAGGGGGGGGGGGATTTAGTGGATACAATCCTTGAACATTGCACCCCAACGTCGGTCATCTTTAAAAGATTTCAACATTTCAAAAAAAAAAAGGGTAATGTTGTATTATGTTTCATTTCATCCAAGCGTTAGATCACATTATTATTTAACATCAAGCAGGGTGTGGCCAAACGCAAGCCTATTCCGAATAATGAAGTCCCCTACATTAATTTAAAATGCGATTAAGTTCGTGACCTAATTAACGAGGTACTCAGAGCGGCAGATTTTAAATCATTTTTACGAGGCCCTCATAAAAATGCTTAATGACTTGATGCTGAAATCCATCAAAAATGAGTAATTTTTATTAAAAACGTCGTTAGAAATTAATTGACAGATGGTGATGGAAGTGTGGTCTCATTGTTCCATAGAATAGAATATTGATACTCTTGCGTAGTTCTTATCAATGAGGACATCTAATGGCTCAGCAACCGTCGCTCAGCTCTCTCAACCGTCAGCCATGTCAGAGGCCTTCGGGCGGCACATTAACTCTGACACTAGGGCTGGCCACTCAACCTATACGAACTTACTTACTTATGGCTCAGTGGAGGCGTGTGGTCATGAGTCTGCCAAATACTTACCTACTCTATAGCATCTTGCAGTGTTCTGCCCAGCGCTACTTGAATTTAATATTATAGGATGACAGATAGATAGATAGAAACACTTTATTGTGCACACCAATAATAGACTTTTAAAAAAATATACTTCAACTTCGAATGCCTGGATGACATCTTCATATTTTCTAGTAATTTTGATTTAAAAACCAAACTACTGAACCGGATTCGACAATATAAAATTTAAAAAAACTGAGGCAAAACCTCCCAAACAGCCAAACAAAAAATCAGGTCATAATTGGCGGAGTCATCGCGTAACATACATACAAAAAAAAACATACAGTCGAATTGAGAAACTCCTTTTTTGAAGTCGGTTGAAGTCAGTTTTTTTTTAAAGCGTATTAACTAATTGTTTTTTGATGTTTATTTTATCTTTTTAATTATGTGCAAAAGTAAGGGTACCTGAACCTGAAATAAACAAAAATTTTAATTTTTTAATAGAAACAAGAACCTAAGAACCTTAAGAACTACCACAAGTGGCCTTATCGCTAACAGCGATCTCTTCCAGGAAACCATATGTCTTTCGTTGTTATGTTAGGTTTATTTTCCTTTATATTCGGATTAATATTCGCCATGGCAGGCCAAGTACCCCTCATTCAAAAGGCATGTTGTCACCCACCAATCATATGTTATACCGGTATGTGCTCGAAAGGACAAATTTACGGTCAAACAATGGCAATCCACTATGCGATTTTTTCTGCTAGGTGGTGCATCGATGCGGCCATAGTTAATTGTCAATCTCATACATTTTAATGTTTTATTTTTGCAGTGAAAGTTTTAAAGACTCGGGTTACCATTGAGAATCGTACATTTTATTTATTTATTTTGTCTTGGAGAATTAATTACATAGCTCAATTTATAACTCTGCCAAGCTGCATAGCAGTTTGTAGGCAGACATCGACTCTCATATGCATTACTATTTACTACGAGTATGTACGAGTAGGTATTGACATTTTAGCGATATAAGTAAGCTTATAACTTAATATATGTTAACTTACAGGTACACATTACTGGTATATACTGGTTTATAAAGCAACCCTTTGCCTTACTAACTAAAGCTCTGTCCAACGTAAAATGTAAGCAACTATCTAACAGTTAGATTAGCATAGCACGCTTGCATGTTTTAACTTAATAAGGTTTATTACAGAAAATATAAACGACGGTACTCCGATAATATCAATATTTTTAGATATGACCAAAACATTTCAAAGCAACGGTTACCAAGAAAACTTGATTTTGTCACATCCGGACCGCTGCTGGCGCCATCTACGAAGATGAGAGAGCTTTAATTAACAAACCAAAGGGTTGCTGTATAAACCAGTATATTCAGAGTCTTCCTGGTAATTCGAGTCTAAAAAGAATAAAACCATAATATTCTAGAAAAAAAAACAAGAAAATGTATATGATTGACAGTTGACTATGGCCGCACCAACTATGGGCTACCTAGCCGAAAAAAATCGCAGTGTGGATTCCCATTGTGTTCAAACCTGTCAGAAACCTGACTAAAATCCCAAATAACCCAATAAATAATAGTATATTATAACCTTTTCAAATCAAATCAGTTCCAATAGCCGCCGAAATAGCTCAATATAAAAAGCTAACTTTCTGAGTCTTCAGATATCGTGCTTTAAATAGGAAATCGCTTTTCAGTACAAGAAACAATTACTAAGAGAAGTACAAATGCAAAATGACAGCCGACCCTAAAATCGGTACCGATTACATGGCTCCAGACGAACTAAGGGTGCGAACCCATTACGACGAATGTACCTGCGCGACTTGTCATGACAATAATAATTATGATGTGTGCCACTTTTTTTATTATGAAATATAGTGACGACACGAGCGCGACATTTGCCTAGTCCATTACACCTGCCCATTACAGTATGTAGCAGCTGCTCCATATAGTTTATCACAAGATCCATGAACATTTTGTATAGAACAGCTGTTTTTTTCCGTAAATTTTTCAAAGTCGTAGAACAAAAGTTGCTTGTTATCTTGTATAAAACATGCTCACGATTGCTCCCTAGCAGATTAAATAGCATCTTGTTTAAATATTATCGTTTTATGATCTAATTTCCTCAACGAGGTTTAGTAGGTGCTAGTTTGCTAGTTGCCAAGTACGAAATGTGTAATATTTAAATGTTTTGAGAACAAAAATAATTTATAAACGTTGCACTTTACAAAGGTTCTACGGAGTTTTAAAATTAGGCGAAGATACAATGCATGTTTTAGAAAATTTTAAAATATATTAAGATTTAGAAAATAAATAAATAATAATAAATCCGCGTCCCGAGGAAACCAATCAAGTCAATACCTAATTAGTTGAATACTGTTTTAATTATTTTTAATTATAGCAACTACAGAAAACTTGTAGATTTCGTTTTATGGGAGCCCCAAGTCGCATTAAATCAGTCGCGTCGCACGGTGCCCGGTGGGGTCGAACCTAATCAGGGGACAGAAGACAGGGGACGGACGAGGGTGCCCTGACGGTTACAACTAATGTCCACTGACACTTGTTTAAATTCCGATGCCGTATCCGGCTAACAGTTGGAACGTCGTTAGAGAAAGATAATATTACATCTCATGGTTATCATTTTCAGCCCGAAATCGCTCGCTGAGCATAGGTAGCCGCTTGTTGTACGCCATGCCAGCGAGATGGGCACCGGACGGCCCCACGTCCAACGCCCTGGCCTCCATGCGGCGGGTCAGGTGAGTGGCCCCGCCGCCTGCCACTTCGGCCGCTGGGAATGGGGAGCTCTGACCCCTATGGCCTGTCCCCTTCCCGCAGCCCCACCACGACACACCCGGTGGATACCCCTCTCAAGGAAATCCCTTCATGAGGCCACCACCCGGCCGTCCCTCCTCGCCCTCCACTGTGCCCTCTGCTGATCAGAGGGACACGTGGAGAGCCCTCATGTCCGTACCAAGTCCAGACCATCAGTAAGGGCCCAGCAACCGCTGTGGCCCTTGGGAATGGAGAGCTCTGGCCCCTCTGGCCTGTCTCCATCCCTCAGGCTCGTACAGTGGCCGCTTTCGCAGCCCCAACTCGGGTACCACTTCGCTTCACCGTGGTCCCCGCCCACGGTTACTAAGCCTCCCCCGCCCCGACAAGGCGGGTACCCCGGGGGGGACACATCCCGATCCCGTGCCAACCTTATCCAGATTCCCTGAGTTTTACAATAACGTCCGCCGCTGGTGGGACTTTATGCTATATTTCATTACATAATACACCAAAAACCAAGCTCAGAGCAACAAGAGACTCTGGTTACAAGAGAATTTGTTTTATGACATTGAAGCTTATTTTAAAATAAGAGATTATTAACGTATTTTTGTAATTATTATTTCATTTTAGTAAGTGTTTTTTTTTGTGACATACTTACTTGAAATGAAATTTGACTTGTAACTTTGGTGTTATCAATAAACTATTTGTATTTGTATTTGTACAGCTAATTATGAATTTGTTGGTTGACTGAACTAAACTTATAAAAAATGTTGCCGTCTTATCTAATAAACTGCAATTAAAATAACTGCTAATATTATAATATTTTTGTAATTTAGTTGACTCACTATCAGCATCAAGAATTGGCTGAATTATACAGCTACATATCGAAAGTATTCCTCAAAATTATATTTCAGCGTTAACTCTATAATCACACCAAGTTCAACGCTTCCAAAATATGCTGTAAAAACTTTAATATTCATAAGAAAACAAAGTTAATAGTTGCCTAGAGTCTTACCATTTTGATAATATTACACATCGCTTTACATTTTCAGGACCCTCGTAAGGGCCATCAGAAATAATTTGTGACATGCTGCGCGAGACGCTTGTAAACGTACCCGAGATACTTTCAAACCAAATTAACTTTTAAATTAACTGTTATAAGTGTCACATTCGCGTGTGCTAACCGTTTGTCAAATGGCTGTGACCTAACGTACTCATTTACATAGCCCTAAATACCTAACTCGGCGGAATGGCCGGTCCTATGCCCGAATGGATAATTAGGAAAAATCTGACCATAGATCTCTAATATTGCTGGAATAGGCCATTGTCTAACATCTTCTAGAACAAATTTATGGGCGTCTACTAAATAAATAAAATATACAACAACAAATTTTTGTAAAAAACCGTAACTCTAGTACAAAACAACATCATTATCAACAGCCAGAAGACTTCCACAGCTGGACGAAGACCTCCCCCTTTAAAGGAAATGGTTGTCATAATTCCCACGCGTGGCAGGTGGCCTAGGGATTGCAAAATGCTCACCACCGTTAACCGAGAGGACACTGCTGCCCGTCATCCGGTGAGTCTGGACTTCTGGATGCAGTTTTGGGACATTCCCAGGTCCAACTTAATTAATATTACAAAAACAACATAATATAACTTTTTTAGTTCATTTTATTTGTTAGTAGGGAAGCTCATTTAAGCACTGGTTTGCCCTGGTTGCCTGAAAAATGCCGCTACTAAACGATGAAGACACGACGAAGAGTTTCTTTTTACTAAAACTTTTTGATATATTGACAGCCTTATAGCTCAGTTGGTAGCATGTCTGCCATCAGAGCTGTAGGGCGTGGGTTCGGTCCCCACCCAGGACAAAAATGTATGTGACGTACATCGATGTTTGTTCTGTGGCTGGGTGAAGTATGTATTATAAGTATGTATTATAAGTATGTATTTACGAAAAAAATATGTATATAAGTATTCTATCAGCCATCTGGTTTCCATAATACAAGCTTTGCTTAGTATAGCGCTAGATGGCGCTGTGTAATAAATGTACCCCCAATGTCCCCCCAATTTATCTTTAATATATTGTGTGATATGTAAGTATTAGACATGCAGTGTGTATTAGGTGTGGAAATTTAAGAGTTTATCTGTTTAATTTTATTTTTAGGGTAACTTGTACGCAAATTTCTGTACAATATTTTCTGTCCGAAACCTCTGCTTCAAAATATTTGCTCATACTTATAACGACACAGGAATCATGCACAGTCCTATCCATCCAATTAATTAAACGCCATGGATTTGGTGACACTGGTAATGTATTTTTAGATTCATTCCTCGCCACCCTTGACCTTTGGGACCCACTGTCGTGTTTAAATGAAAATTGGAGGAGATCTCGGTAAATGAAGATCAGATCGTTAGGCTGTTGACGTCGTTTAAGGAATTAATTTTGAATATTTTTAGAACCATTTAAGTTAATCCGATTGGACGAAAATAAGAGGCATGGAAAATAGATAGTATCATTTTTATGCTAGTACTATTTCAAATGTGTTTTTGTGATAAAACTACACTAGTGGCAATTTTAATTTATATAAGTAGGTACATTTTTGTCCTTCTCGATGATACAACATTTATTTTTTACCCCAGATACGATACAACAAAGTTGATCGTATATTGGGTATTGGGTAATAAGGGTGGTCCTTAAACTGCAACCAGACCCACTGGAGGACGGGCAGCAGCGTCCTCTTGGATAACGGTGGTGACCATTCTGCTATCCCCTATAGCCGCCTGCTAAGCGTGGGGATTATGGCACACCCCTCTATTAAGGGGGAGGCCTTCGTCCAGCAGTGGAATTTTTATGGCTGACGACGACATAATACTGTGACATTAAATATGATCATGTATGTTTGTGCGTACACTTTTATCCAAAACACGATACCACTTAGTTGTTAACCTCACTCAAGGTCTCCTATTCAAGGACGTTGCACATTGGTCCAGAAATAATCTATTTAGTCTAAATCCAAACACGTCCCATGCATTTCAAAAGACCTCATTACGTCCACTTCACGCTTCGCTCTCCAAATTGAGCAAGATTTAAAGCTGTGAACAGATAATGTGCAATGCAATACTATTCAAGGTAACGCAACTTCAATCAGCTACACAAATAAAACACGCTCTAAGCGCGAGCTGACTGTTTCTCGGTTATTTTGCGTTATCACAAGAATATAACTTACTGCAATATTCCTTGTTTGCTTTGCTGAGAGCTAACACATCTAGGAATCAAGGCTTATAGATTTTTAAATAGATTTCTTTTGGATAACGTGCTCTGTGCTCCACACCACAGAATAAATAATAGTACAGAGTAGCCACTCCGTCATTTACTAGTGACAGTGAGTAGGTGAATAAACGTATATATATTTTCAATAAAACCGACGGACCAAGGTTTTACACTATACATTTAATCATCTAGGTACCGATGATTATGAATTAAAGTGTAATGGAAACTGGTTCTTAAGGGAAACTCACGCTACGCGTAGCAGGCAGATTTTGGACTCGAGGTTGATTAGTTGAGTTGATTATTAGTTAGTTGGGTTGAATTGATTATTGATCTCCAGGGTGGGTAATCACTATTGTTGCAGGTGTCGATAGACAGCGATTTACTGACCATCAGACATTGACCGCGACCTGGGAATGTCCTAAAACTGCATACAGAACCGCCGGAGGACGGGCAGGCGCGTCCTCTTAGTTAACGGTAGTGAGCATTCTGCGATCCCTAAGCCACCTGCCAAGCGTGGGGATTATGGCAACCCTTCCCTATTAAGGGGGAGGCGTTCGTCCAGCAGTGGACGTCCTCCGGCTGTTGAAGTGAAGTGAAGACATTGTCTGCTTTTATGACAATTTTTCTATGATAAAATGAGGCAAAGATTACGGGAAATTTCTCATTAATTTAACAATTATTCACTCTTTACTGTCCGCAGCACGATAGATATACCTACGATAAAGTTGCAATTCACATTGCTGCATGTATTGCATATTCTGTAGCCAGCCTTATTCCCCAGTCCATCGATGAATAATATATGGACGTGTCACAGCTCGCGAAACCAATGCGCGACCGCTATAAATATTGACCGAGCGCGGGAAAGACAATTTCGATCCATTAGTTTTACATGACACCGACGCGGCAGAACGTCCCCTGGGTGTGGTGGAGCGTAGCTGCAGTAAGGACGTGTACTAGATACTTACTTACCTTGGTGCAGCAATGCAGTGCCGACAGATAAACCCAAGCGTGAAGTGATTATGGCTTATTTTATTTTATTTCCCGTCCTCGTCACTCAGTTAATCTAGATAATAATGTAGCTGTCAATCTCAGGGTTGATCATTGATCTAAGTACCGCATAATATTAGCAGGAAATGATCGACTGCCTATTATATAAAGGCTACTTTCGAAAAACATATTTTTTGAACTGTCTTTATCTTCAGGTACATTATTCATTATGAATCATTGATCTACTGCATAGTTTTTGCAGGAAATGATCGACTGCCTCTAAAGACTAATGATTGACTGATCTAAAGGCTACTTAAAAACAAACATAATTAAATTGAACAAAATTTATTTTTTTATTATTACATTAATCGTTAAGGATTATTGATCTACCGCATAATATTTGCAGGAAATGATCGACTGCCTATTATGTTATTTAAAATTAACTCCCCCGTTATCCTAAGCCATATTCCAGTACATTGTTGTTTAACATCATGCGGCAATTCGCTCAATCACATAATTATAGCACAATTAACACATTGCCAGCGTCGAGGCGGATTCGAGGTGACGACGTGGTAGAAGATGCAAGGCAAAGTTGCCCACGCCGTGCCACTACTTCGACCCCGCCCAGAAGCCGCCTCAACTGCGCCGCGACTCCAGCTGTGCGCGCTGACCAATTCCATTGCATAGAAAAGCTACAAGATGCGTGACTCCACCCCAACGCCGCCTCGATTCTTCATTATATGGGCGATGCGCCTAAAATGTATTTTTTTCAATTCCTTGCTGGGCAGCTTCCTTACTGGGTATACGGCTCGCCGCACAGCTGGTGTTGGTAAAGCACCGGGTCTCGGTCGGACGCGCCGGTAATCGGCTGTCGAATACGTAATCACCCGCCCTTTAACCGGTACACTCTCGTCCAGCCCGGATGAGTATGAGTAATTGAACATCTCGGACTGGAAATATAGATTAATAAGATGCTACTTTTTCTCCGCGTTTATCATAATTTTAAGGTTTCATTATATACGAAGCGGGTGTCTAACGAGACCCTAATAATAGGCATGGTGACTACAATTTTTTTATTACCTCATAAAAAAGCGGATCATCAATAGAGCCTATCAACGAAAACAAAAGTTAAAATAATTCAAAAATAAATAAGTTCTAAGTATTTTAATTTCAAGCTAGACAGAGAGCGCGCTATACTGAGCTATGACGTCAAGCCTCAGGCGCGGCATACAAATGCTATACTAACACGTGCTTTGCGAGAAAGGGATAGAGCACCCCTTCTCTATCCCCACCTAAAACTTTAAACGCTCATATCTCTGAGATGTATCAGCCAATACAATTTTTTTTTTCAGTATGTGTAATGTATTTAGTTATATTCATCACTAAGCCTGTTATTTGTCATAAATTAAACATTAGGCCACACAGGGGATTTTTTCTTCTGTGACCAGTCTATGAGCCAGTGTCCTTTAAATCGTAACAGGCAGCGGTTGCAATTATTACTGAAAAATGGGTTACTAGGGCGAGTTTCACAGCAAATTAATTTTAGAACAGATTTTGTTAAAAGTCCGTTTTGTTGGTGTGATTGAGGCAAAGATAATAGGTATAAAACAATAAGCTTTTTATTGAGTCTGACTGATTGATTGGACTTCCTATAAAATGACATTATAAATGTTAAGTGTTGCCAACTTCTGTGTTGTATTACTCACAACACAATTAATAAGAACAAAATAATCTCGACATTAATAACGAAGGATTTGGAAATTATAACGGCAAATAACCCAACAGTGCCTGCGTCAGGTGTGAAAACACGACGTTATTTAATTAGAGCATTGTGGACGTGCACGACAGATGCTTATCTTATTACTACACAAGGAGAAAAAAAAACATATATTATAAATGCGAAAGTTTGTCGATATAATGGTTTGTGTGTTGTGTATGTTGGTTACCCCTTCACGCCAACCGAAAACAACCACCATACGGCTGAGCCGATATTGATGAAACTCGGAATGGAGATTGTTTATTTCACGGAGTAACATTTAATGATACTTTTGATCATCATCATCATCGTTGCCGTTTTTCATCACCACGCGGGTGAAACCGCGGGGCGCATTTAGTAACTACTCTTTCTGTGGCTCAGCAGTGGAATGCTAAAAGACTAATGCAGTAGACTTAAAATATATAACGAGTAACAAAATGGTGTATATGTACCTACTCATCATTATGAACAACTTTTTCTATGGGGCAAGCTACGAAATCGCGGGAGAAAATCAGCTGTTCCTTACAAAAAGTTAATTGACCTTGGACAAAGTATAAGGAACAGCTGTTTTTTTCTCTTTGACAAGATTGGCTCCATAGTAAAAGCTGTTCATAATGATGAGTACATACGCATGCTTTAGTATTGTCAGGGGGTGTCACTCCGCAGTTTAGGTATGTTTGGCCGGCGCTCCGTCCGGGAGGACATTGCAAGGCTGAAGTTAGTGGCCGCCCGCACACTAGCCTCGTCGCTCATAACTAAGCATACGTGATAGAAAGAGACCGGTATATCTAGATGAATATAGCGAGCGGTATCCAGCGCTGTACGAGTTGAATTGCTACTTTATTGCCTAGTAGATATAGTCTTTATTTATTTCAATTCCTTTGCGGAGTGAACTTTCTGTACGTAGTACTATTATTTATTCTGCGTTATTGTCACACGTATTTATTTTCACGGCTCGAGACGGGCTGGCGTCAAAGATGAGATACTGCTAACTACGTCGTCAAGTGAGGCCTCTACGCGTACAAGTCAAAGCGTTCAAAGCTTCGTAAGGGGAGTGTGAACGCACTTGTGTCATAAAGGTTGTCGCGCCTCGCTGCCTCCGCGGATTAGGGTTAACATATACCTGCCTCAGTAACATAATCTTTGACAGTAATCTTCGAAAATCATAGTCTTTCTTTCCAACCGACTTCAAAAAAGGAGGTTCTCAATTCGACTGTATTTTTTTTTTGTTTTTTTGTTTGTATGTTACGCGATTACTCCGCTAATTATGAACTGGCTTTGGTGGTTCTTTTTTTGTTTGGTAGGTAATACTTCAGAGGTAGTTCAATATAAATTTTATCGAAATCGGTTTAGCAGTTTGGTTTTAAAATCAAAATTACTAGTAAATATGAAGATGTCATCCAGGTATTCGAAGTTGAAGTCGGTTGTATTTTTTTTGAATAGCGTATGATTTATTTTATTATAGCCTATGTTACTCGGGAGGATGATAAGGGTACTAACGATACCCCATACATCTAAATCTGTTTAGGCATTTAGAAGTTGTGGTGGCAGAAAACTCACATACATGAATAGATACATGGACCCTCACAACATTACTCTCCTTTTTTTTTGGGCAGTCGTGTAAAAAGTTACAATGGGTTGAACTCACACTTGGGCAGAACACTAACGGCATGTGACATGTTGGCCTCGTTCATATAAAGAAGTATGGGATTTTTTACCTCTAGGCCATCTGAGTATGGGAAATGTCCTAAGCTTTTATATAACATAATAGAAAAACTCAGTATCATCTCTTAACATCATCATGTCCATCCGAAAAGGAACTGTAACGTAATAATCCTTGTCACCTTCATCAAACTTGACCACAGACAAGACACTCCACAATACATTTTACTTGCATTCTGCAGCTTTTCTAAGGAAATGTACTAATCCGTGTTTGATTTTCGTACTCTGTGCGGAACAATTTTTCAGCTTCTCAACAAAACTGCGTAGAGGAGTTTCAAAGGATAATAATGAGAAAAGGATCCTTTGAATAATGTCTGTGGCATTAAAGGTGGACTTATACATGGACAATTGAATTGTGCAAGCTAATAAAATAGGTAGTTGAACAATCTTCTGGAGTCCAATAGAGCAATTAATGGGCATTATAGACCTGTGCTTAGCAGTTTCACGAGCTATGTTGGAAAAAAAACCGATTATGTTTATCTCATGTAGTTAATGCATTAGGGTAAGAACTACTATAACTAGGAAAACACGATAACATTTTTTTCTGGATACAAAGATTAAATCACAAAAAAACTCGTTATACACACATTATTAACTTTTAACTTTGTAATACGGATGCATATTCAAGTTAGGTTATTATATTATCAGTTAGGTGATTAAAATTTCGAGTAACGCTTAAAACAAAATTGTAAAATGAGTCTAAAAAGCCTAGAACATTCCCGACGCGCATATGGCCTTGTGGTAACAAATCTCAATAAGTACATTCTTGTGCCAACCAGACCATCTTTGACATAATAATTATGTTATTCGATTCGACTGTATATTATATGTTTTGTTATTACAATAAATTGTGACCGGATCGCAGGAGTTTTGCAATTAATGCAATGTTGATTAATGCAAAATGACAGGCTTATAGCTCAGGTGGTAGGTATGTCTGCCTTCAGGGCTGTAGGGCGTGGGTCCGATCCCCACCCAGGACAAAAATTCATATGACGAATATAGGTGTTTGCTCTGTGCCTGGGTGTAGTATGTATTATAAGTATGTATTTACGAAAAAAATTATATAATATAAGTATTCTATCAGTTATCTGGTTTCCATAATACAAGCTTTGATTAGTATGGGGCTAGATGGCGCTGTGCGTAAAATGTCCCCTAATATTTTATTATTATTAATGTAAGTGTTCGTGTGTAGGCCGCTTTACGTCTGTGCCATTAACATTCAGGTAAGACGATTTACGTCAAGTTACCGTTAAGATTTTAACCGTGAAAAATTAATAAAAAGTGCCCGGTGAAACTTCAAAGGATTTCCAGGAGAGCTTACGATGCCAGATTTGTCGGAAATTGTGTTTTAGTAAAGAAAACGTTCTTATAACCTTGTTTTCTAGAGAAAAGCGCATTTTTTGCATTTAGAATGCTGTTGTTTTATTTAATAACTGTATTATGATTATATCTCAATTCATTAATCTGACCGCTGCATAATCAAAATGAGGCTGAATAATGGAAATGAATAAAACAGGTCTTGTTATTTCGTTACCTTGTATGAAATAATTGTCATGATTTTCCTTAAATTGGACTCACAAGAAAATTTATGTTATAATACGCTTTTAAAAAAAATACAACCAACTTCAACGAGATCCTCATATTTTCTAGTAATTTTGATTTAAAAACCAAACTACTGAACCGATTTTAATTAAATTTATAGGACCACCTCTGAAGTATACCCTACCAAACAAAAAAAATTTAACAAAATCCGTTCATAATTGGCGGAGTAATCGCGTAAAATACATACAAAAAAAACAGTCGAAATGAGAACCTCCTCTTTTTAAGTCGGTTGAAAATGCAAAAGTTAATGAATGAGTGTATGTGCTTCACCCATCAGCCAGAAAATGTCCACTGCTGGACGTAGGCCTCCGCCTTAATAGGGAAGTGTTGCCAAATCCCCACGCTTGGCAGGCGGCTTGGGGATCGTAGAAAGTTCACCACATTTAACGGAGAAGACGCTGCCGTCCTACGGTAGTTCTGGTTGCAGTTTTAGGACATACTTATAATACCCCCAGGCTGTATGTGTCTATTACTTACACAAATAAACACTACTACTTACTTACTTACTTACTTACTTACTTACTTTACTTAAATTACATTTCTTTCTTTCTTTCTTTTACTTCTTAATGAAAAGCTGTGGTAGTCTAATCGGGAGACCGTTCGACTTGGAAACGTGGTGTAGGCCCGTACCAACGAGCTTTTTGGAGTCTATGTACGAATTTTCATAACACTGGCTTTTCGACGAAGGAAAAAAAAAAAAAACATCATGTGAAAATATACGTACGGAGAAGAAATTAAAATAGAAATAAGGAAGAAACAACCAGGACCAGCAATTTAACGTGTAATACGACCCACGGTAGTAGTCCGTTGTAAATGATACTCACGGTCACCCTTCCAAAATCTGACTAGATCGTCAGTTGCTTAATATCAGTATTTTATTGGAACCAACAAATCAAGCTACGCCACAAGCGTTGATATTCTATGGTTAGTATATTATGGTTACCATGGCGATGTAAGAAAGGTACGTCGATGTTTTAAATGTGTGTTATTTTAGCTTAACATCCAGAGCTAGACCCCGAGACCTCTTTAATCTCGTTGGGGTTCAAATAGATCTTCCCCGACCTGAAGGTCATAGTGCATTACTCCAATCCAACACAATCTACGAAAATTATGATAATGTAAGATAAATTAATTGACGTTGCTTCCAATGATAGGCTGTATCACGAAACTCGCGCTACTTATTATGAAACATTGTATTTTAAAAATCAAGTTTTTACTACATAATCCGCGATAGATTGGTGATGATTCTTATATGATTCATAAACGACGCAATTAAACTTAGAAGATACTTATTCGTATATAGAAATAAGAAAGCAGGCAGGTTATTCTCCTTGACTGTAAAGAATAGAAACACATTAAAACGTCGAACACGCGTCTTCATCCAATCTGTAAGTACCACAACCCTGGTTATCAAAAAAACATACTTAAATAAAATTTGCCCAATCAAACTACATAATGCTTTTTCTTCATTCCATAACAAAATAAAATAATCCTGTTAGTTTTTTTCGTGTTTTTGTAAGCAATACATTATAACCTACCATAGTTGTTTTGTTTAATAAAATTAAATAAATAATAATATAATTTTACGAGATGGCAGTCAAACGCATGCCTATAAAGTAATAAAAAGTATATAAGTATATAAATTAAAATATATAGTAAACAATTTAGTGTAAATCTGATTAGCACTATATGCAGTGTCGCAGTGCTGCAATGCACTAAGACTTAAAGTACCTTCATCCCAAATACAGTTTAATCGTTAGTTAAGGGTCCAAACCAAATAAAATTAAACCAAGCATTAAGGCAATTGGAAGCCCTCTCCCACTAGACACTTTAGTTTATTTCTCCTACAAAGACAGGGTAAATGAATTAAAAGGGTCCTGAACTTTATCAATTTCATACAACAGCAGAAGAATTTTTTATTTTTTTATCTACTCGTCCGATACTGAAGGGTTTACATGTAAAAAATATATATTCGACTTTTTTTTTCTAAAAATGAAATGCATAGACTATCTTAAAAACATTCCTAGTTAACGTACGAAACTACAAATCAGGTATACCAATAGATAAAATCTTCTGTCTGTCTGTTATAAGCCTAGTTTGGCTCCTACTTGTTCGAGCCACAGCAGATTTGGCTCAAGTCCAATAAGACGAGAAAATAAACTCCGCAATTTATTCCAATGTTCCAAACATGTTTGTTAATTTCCACCCGTGACGTGCTAACGATCTGATGAATATTTACGACAGAATATAAGTCTACCTATTGTCCTCAGACTGCCTAGAAGGAGAGTAGGTATTATTTTCTTGGAGTAATTATAATTCGTAAGGTAGAATGTTGACTTGTTCTTTTTTTATTAGGCATATGCCTTTATTAACTACAACAAACTACAAAGACTACTTAGCCTACTACACAACAAAAAACAAACGGATTGTATCCAGACCGATGAAAGTCTAGAGACAATCCAAATAATAATAATGTTACCCTAGTTTCGTAGCCAAAATTTTGAAGTGCGTGGTGTCGTTCAATATCCAATAAAGTGTTAGCACATTTGTTTTGTTTTTATTGTTCTATAGGTTCCACACTACATGTTGTAGAGTGTAGATAATCCTGACCCTCGAGTTGAGAGCTAGGTAGTCAACAAGTAGTTAAGTATAAAAACTTAAATTGCAATTCATTGAAAGAACAAGGGACCTTTAAAGTCCGGTGACGCTGTAGAGGCCATCTGAAGCCAACAGCATCAGTCATTAAAAAAAAAATACAAAAAAAAGAACAAGGGACCAATGAGGCGATCACGGGAGCACAACAAAACGCAATACATTCAAACATCTAAACTGCAAGCTATCTGAGCAACCACAATAAAACGCTATCGATAGAAATCACGGCAACTATCGCTATAAACACCGCTCTTTGCTATAAAGGCTGAAATACGATCAGTCGCGCCGAAATACGGCCAAACAACTGGGCTCGGCCCTTTGTTGCGCTGAGTAAATAGCGAAAAGGCGCTAGCTTAGACTTGAAAAAAATCTCATGATCTAGGTATGAATTTTAGTTTTGGCGGAATATTTATGGCACTTAATTTTCCAAAACACGGCTCTATTTTCCAATATATATAGATTTTCGTGTTTTAAAGTTTAACAAACAAAGTGTATCTCATTAAAACAATGTAAAAACACGACTGTCTGTTAAAAACCTTTATAGCCAGTGTTACTCGAGATGATGTAAGGATTCTAGAGCGTTCTACCTGAACGCTTTTTTAGGAGTTATGGTGAAATATAGAAACTCACATACATACAAACATGAATCCTGAAAACATTACCTTCACTACACTCCTTCTTTTGGGCAGTCGTGTGGTGCCCACCATTTTTACACGACTGCCTTAGTATCGAATTACTTGCACGAGTATGGGCAAGTGATATAATGTGGTGAATCGTGTCTTTTCGTATTGTTTTCAAAACTCTCTAAAAGCTCCTAGTAAAGTTGGAGCGTACAATCTAGTTTGTCAATGATTAAAACACCGGGTAGGGTAAACAGGAAAACTCCGAGCATATCCTGTAATTTATTATAATTAAATGACCAATTCCGTCTGTTTAACCGCCGTTTTACTGCACATTCAACCTTACTTTTACACTGCTGGCCACAAAAAAAGTATTAATGTGTCCGATGAAAATTTAATGGACTATCAAGTTTGTAGTCACGCGCATAAACGGCACTCTCGCGCGCGAACTATAACGCGCAAACGTTCAGCTCCCGTTTCTATTGTGATTTATAAATAAAATATCGGGTTTTCACATGATAAAAGTTAAATAAGGGCAATCTAACTATACCACAAATACCCATGAGTGTTTTCAAATACAGACACAGTGAAATAAATGAGAAAAAAACCAAAATACATTTTCAAAGTGACTGTGGTGTGAACCCGCCATCTTTAAGTAAAAGTGATCAAATAATAACCTACAACTGCTACCTACTTAAAACAACCATTACAAACCTACATAAACAAACCCGGCGAACCACAAATTCGATAAACGTTTCAAAATATTAGCATCAAGATATTGGTTTAATAGAAAACTCTCCGACAACAAATGCTAAATTAACTGTTTACGAGTTATACCTACCTATTATAATCTAGTGCACCGTGCGTGACGCAAGAGCGCGCGATCGCGCGCGCAAGTTTGATTTGTCCTTGAACCCGCGAACCTACGGGTCACGCGCTACCCACTGGGTGGATACGCACTGCGTCCTTCTCATACGATATTTCACCTTAACACCATCGTTTCAAAATGAGACAGTGTGCAGCTTGTGCTAACCACATTATACTGAAAGAAATCCTTGACTGCACAAAATGCATGAAACAATACCACTATTCGTGTGTAAATATACATCAAGAATATTATATTACAAAGTTACATGAACTTGAGCGGACCTGGGTATGCCCTGAGTGCAGCATAAGGGCACAACGTAGAAGGAACGATGACACCCCGGCTCAATCTCACCTCAGCCCAAGACAGGTTGATAATGACAAGTCAATTTATAATGACTCACAAGACGAAGACTCCATTTCAGGCGATACTCAACGACCCGGCGTTTCTTTAGATGTCAATAACTTGCCAAATAACCAAGTAATAGTAGAGCAGATAAGTAACCTCTTAGATAAAAAGTTACGGGAAAACACGGAGAAAATACTATCCCAAATATTTGAAATGAAGAAGGAATTTACCATGAAAGTGGATAAAATAGAACTGGAACTAACAAAACACAGAAAAGATACAACTCTAAAACAAATTAAAATGCAAGAAGAAACAGAGAAAATACAACGCAAAATTACCGTTCTAGAAAAAGAAAACGAAACACTAAAACGTCAAATATTGGAACTCAAAACGTATACAGATAATAAAACGCCTCTAAATAATACAACAAATTGCAACGATACCAGCAAGAAGCTAGTACTATATGGTCTGGAAGAGTACGGAGAAAACGAAAATGATCTTTATGACCGGGTCGTAATGATTCTCCGAGATATAATGAGAGTAGATTTGACAGGATATATCGAAGAGCTAGCTCGAATTGGGAAAAGAGGAAATAGAAGGCCACTTATGCTGGAATTAATAAGCAAGAGAATGAAAAACTTTCTTCTGAAGAATAGCCAATACTTTAAAAATTCAGGCTTAGCAGTCACAGAATATTTAAACGAAATAGATATCAGGAATAGGAAGAAGCTAAGAGATGTACTACTTAATGAACGAAAAAATGGAAACTATGCTGTGATTCGAAACAATAAACTCTACATAAATGGAAAAGTGTACATAGAAAACGAAGAAAACGACGACTATGAAAAATTAAATGCAAAAATCCCTCAACCGCACGAAGTACAAGTAATACAGAGTAATGACACTCCATCACATAATGTACTATATGAAAATACAAACAGTGCTTATAACACTACCTACCTGACCCCACAAGAAAATGTGCAACCAGATACAAATAATTCATCCTTCATAACACAAACGCCAAGAAAGCCTAAAAATCAGCACACAAAAAAGCCATTTCGTGGAAGATTTTGAATTAATATACCAAAACGCACAGTGTATAAAAAACAAAACACACTTATTGGAAAATGTTCTTGACGAGAATAACTCTATACAAGCCGTTTGTTTAACGGAAACGTGGATCACTCAACAACAAAAAAGTCTGATACAGATACATGATTTCACTTTCGCTACAGGATACTACAGAAAAGAACGTAAACACGGTGGCGTTGCTATTTTACTGCGAAACAATATCAAATTTAAAGAAAGACTCGATGTAATGAATTTATCCGTTGAATTTACTGTCGAATCTTGTGCTGTTGAAATACCAGAAGAAAACCTTTTACTGATTACAATATATCGTAACGATCGTGAGATTGAAACATTTTATGACTTTTTGAATAAACTACTAACAAAATTAAAATTAGAAGCAAAAAAACACATTATTATAGGCGGAGACTTTAATTTAGATAGAAATAAAAGATCAAGTGACTATTTACGATTGCAAAATATTATGCTTGAAAATAATTTCTACCAAAAAATTACTCTTCCAACTAGAGAAACCGTCAATACGGCCACATATTTAGACCTGCTATTTACAAACCATTATCAAAATTCTAATACTGTGGTTAAAGACTATGGTCTTTCCGACCATAAAGCACTAAATTGCAAATTTAAATCAATAATAGCAAACAAAAACGATAATAACAGAAAAGAATTTATAAGAAAAAGAGTTTTCACTACATCGAACGTTAATAAATTCAAAAATGCGCTAACACAAGTAGATTGGAATAACATAATAAATAAAGACTATCATATAAATAAAAATTACAACAATTTCGACGATAAAATAAGAGAATTATTAAACATTTACATACCTTACAAAATAATACCCTTGAAACCGAAATTAAAACAAGATTGGCTCACAGTAGGAATAAAAAAGGCATGTAAACAAAAGAGAGTCCTAAAAACCCTAATTAATGAATCAAACGACAACATTTTAAAAAAGTATCACACACTATTTCAAAAAATATTAAAAAAAAGCGTTAAGATTTCAAAAAAAATTTGCTTTACAAAAAGAATGGAAAAAGCCAAGAATAAAACCAAAACAATGTGGAAAATAATTAATGAGATCACAAATAAACAATCTGTCAGAAAAAAACCAGACATAACACTTAAAATTAATGACTCTACCATAAGTGATCCAGTTACTGTTGCGAACCATTTCAATGAATATTTTGCTTCAATTGGCAAAACAAGCTCTACAAATTTAAACGGTAGCAGTTTAAATAATAATCAAAATATTGTAACTAACTCTATGTATTTGGCTCCAGTCACAGAAAATGAAGTTACTAAAACTATAAAAAAACTTGCAAACAAACATAGTAGTGGCATAGATGACATTCCCTCCTCACTTATAAAAACATGCATAACTGAACTGACACCTCCCTTAACTAAACTAATCAACCAATCAATAGAACAAGAATGTTTCCCAGAAAAACTTAAAATAGCAAAAGTGAGACCTGTTTTAAAAAAGTCTGGAAAAGCAACTGATATGTATAGCTACAGACCCATTGCGTTACTACCCTCTATTTCAAAAGTATTCGAAAGTATAATGTCCAATCGAATATACGCCTTTTTAGAAAAATATAAACTACTAAATGAAAATCAATTTGGCTTTAGGAAGAGATCCTCTACCAGTCTCGCAATTTATAAATACGTCTTAAACATCTTAAACTATATCAAGGATAAGCATCATGCGGTCGGCCTTCTGCTGGATATGAAAAAAGCGTACGATAAAGTGTCACATAACATATTATTATCAAAACTAAGTGATTTTATTTTATTTTATTTTTTTATTATTCGGAAAACGTACAGTGTTATTTAAGCTATAGTTATAACAAGTATTATTTCTAGACACCATTTACGTGTTTTCGCATTTAGAATCTAAATTTACTTGTTTGCTACAAAAGATGAAAATTATAAAAGATAATGCCAGTTGCAAAGTCTTACATATTGATGAATAATATACAAACAGTTAATAATAGTTAAGAATAGTTAAGAAGTGCCGTCAAACCAATTATCAGATATTAAATCACGGACTTTATTTGGAGAAATGTTAAACAAGTCAAATTCAGGTAAGTCCAGGTTATTGACAGTTGTCGAGGATCTAACAAAGAAAGAATTTTGCCTATAATTGGTGGCGCATCGAGGAATATTTAAGCACTTAGGGTGCCGGCGTGCAAGTGAAGGTACTGTAATACATACCTTGGAGAGGAGATCAGGAGAATCAATTTTAGCCTGCGCTATTTTAATTAACATTATTACGTCTGCGATTTTGCGTCGTTCATGAAGAGGTAACATATGTTGTCGTCTGCATCTCGATTCATAATCACCATCATACGTTTTGCATTTGTACTGTAAATGTCTCATGAATTTTTTCTGTATAGATTCTAGCCTATTAATATAAACATCGTATCGTGGATTCCAAATTTGGGAACAATACTCGAGTATACTACGCACGTAAGAACAATAAATGACTTTGATTACTTTGATGCTGCTGAATTGAAAGCTAGACCTTATAATAAACCCCATGGCTCTGTTGGCCCTATTAGCTATATTATCTATGTGTTTCTCGTATGTTAATTTTGAGTCATGTATTATACCTAAATCACGTATTTCATCAACCTTTTTAAGTTCTTGTCCCCTAAGTCTATATTTAAAGTTTATTACTTTAGTTCTACGCGTGAAAGTAGTAGCGTAACATTTTGCTACATTAAGGTCAAGTTTGTTTAGTATGCAGAAGTTCTCAAATCTTACTAAATCTTCTTGTAAAAGATAACAGTCACTAGTATTTTTAATATCTTTAAAAACTTTCATGTCGTCTGCATATAAGACAAATTTGGAATGTTGGAAACATGATATTACATCGTTGATAAAAATGTTAAATAAAAGTGGACCTAATAGGGAACCCTGAGGTACACCTGATGGCACTAGCTGCCATAAAGATGAATAGCCATTAAGAGCAACAGCCTGAGATCGATTTTCAATATAGGACTTGAACCACCTGTATAAATTTCCATGGATTCCGGCTCTCAAGAGCTTCTGCAAAAGTATTGTGTGATCTATGCGATCAAAACATTTGCTATAGTCCGTAAATATAGCATCAACCTGTCCACCAGAATCCATATGAGAGGTTGTGTAATCTATGAATGACAACAGATTAGATGTAGTTGAGCGTTTTCTAAGGAAACCGTGTTGTTCGGAGATGAATGAGACTGAAAGACAATTGTAGACCTGTGTATAAACAACCCGTTCTAATAATTTTGCAAAAATGCATAACTTAGATATAGGCCTATAATTTTTAATGTCATTCTTTCTGCCACTCTTATGAACTGGAGTTATAAATGCCGATTTCCAGATTTTAGGAACCATACCCTCTTTAATAGATCGTGTAAATAATATTGACAAAGGTGTCGTTAAGGCGTCTGAACATTTTATAATAAATAAAGGAGTTATTTGATCAGGCCCTGCTCCTTTAGTTATATCAACTGACTTCAGTAATTTGTTTACCATGCCGGGAGTAATTTCTATGTCACTTACGACATTAATGTAATTACAGCACTGGTCTTGAGTCGCAGGTTGAGTGCCCGTTAAAGGTGAAGAAGAGGGGGAAAGAAAATTAGACTGAAAATAGGTCGCGAAGAGATCACAAACACCTTTACCAGAATCTGCAGTTTTTCCTTCGTGTGAAAGAGAGGAGGGCAGTGAATTAGAACCTTTCTTATTAAACTTTATAAACGACCAAAATAATTTAGGGTTTTTAATAATGGAATCTTCACATTTTTTAAGATAAGCGGCATAACATGTTGCTTCTAAAGTTTTAGCCCTGTGTCGCAGTAAAGAAAATGTTTCGTAATCTGAAGTGTTGCCATACGTACGGAATTTACGTAAAAATTTATATTTTTCTTTAAGAGCTTTCTTCAAAGGTGTAGTATACCACGGTGGAAAAGTAGAACCACTCCTTATCAACTTATGGGGTATGTACTTTTTTATAATATCATGTACGTGTGTGTAGAAATTTTTAGTGGCGTCTTCTAGAGGAACATTCCATATAGGATATAGGAATAAGAGGAAAACCTCTGAACTGGTTAAGGTCCTATCTATCGAACAGAAAACAACTCGTAGAAATAGATTTTTCTTCTCAAGAAAATTCCATGAAGCAAAATGTACTTTCAGAATTACTTACATTAAACTGTTCAATTCCACAAGGTAGTGTACTAGGATGCGTTTTGTTCCTAATTTATATAAACAGTCTGCCAAAACTATTTGATAACCCCTGTGTGCTATTCGCTGATGACGTATCCTTACTCTTCAAATGCTCACCTGACACAAATACGTTACACCAAATTAAGGACACATTTACACACGTCAAATCATGGTTAGAAGCACACAACCTAGAGATGAATACAAATAAATCAAAGATAGTACAATTCCACCCATATCAGAAAACTCCCCTAAACCTTGCCGCCATCTCTAAGTCAATAAATATCGATGAAATATATAGTTACACTCTTTTGGGTGTTCATATCGATTCGTTTCTCAACTTTAAAACCCATATCGAAAAAATTAAATCAAAATTGTCACAGTTTGTCTACGCTTTATCGGTTTTAAAAGCGAATACTAATATAAATACAGCTATGAGCACTTACTATGCATATGCCTTTGCCTGGTTAAGATATGGTATTATTATATGGGGTAATAGTACAGACGCCAAGGACCTCTTTATCATGCAAAAAAAATGTATCCGTATACTGGTTAATATCCGGCAATGCGATAGCTGTAAATCTCACTTTATAAAACAAAAAATTCTGTCTTTACCATGTATATATATCCTAGAAGCAGCTCTGTTCGTAAAAAAACACCCAAGCCTATTTACTTTCAATAAAAATCCCCGAAGACAAAACCAACTCGCAGCACCGGAACCGAAATTAGAAATAGTCAGGAAGGGACCAGAGTATATGTTAATCAAAATATATAATGCACTCCCAAATAACATAAAAAATGAGCCTAATGAAAAAAAATTCCAAAGCAAACTTAAAAAATTACTTATAAATAAATGTTACTACAGTATAGATGAGTTTTTAGAGGATAACAAATATGTTTCAAACTCACGACACTAATCTTCGTCCTGATGTGTAATATTAATGCGACGCCCTTACAGGGTATGTACTTAGTATAGTCCTACTTTTGTGTTTACATTATGTAGATTTTAATGCTTTGTACATGTGCATTTAAATAAATAAATAAATAAATAAATAAATAAACAATTCTGACTACGACCGCTAACTGAAAACTTGATGCATGACATTCACTTTTGTCCCAAAGTTGTGTTTCCCTGGTGGGCCCAACGTCTGCATTGTCATTTAAGCTGTCAATGCCGCTAGCAAGCTGGGTACGCTGTCGTCTGGTACGTAGGTCTTTTAATTTTTTTCAATGGAGTGACGGTTCAAACGAGATGTTTACCGTAGCATCACGCCTGCCCATTACAGTAGCAGGGACAGAATTGTGAACGGGAATATAATACTGCGCCGCACTGTACTGTACTCGTAACCCTGATACATTAGGTGACAGATCTCTTCTCGCCCAGTAGGTAATTTCTCTGGTAATTTTGTCCTTTTAACCGAAACACAGTAATTATGCTTGCACACTTCTGCTTGCCTACGCTGCGTCTTCTGGTTCGCGGTCGCCACTCAAGAACCTTTCTTCCCCATCGGTTATCAGTTCGTCGAGCGATGTGGCCTGCCCTGCGCCACTTCAATTTGCAAAACTATGTCGGTGACTTTGGTTCTTTGGCGAATATCCACGTTCCGGATTTTATCGCGCAAAGTAAGTCCAAGCATAGCTCTCTCCATTGCCCGTTGTGTGACTCTGAGTTTCTCCAAAAAGCCAGCAGTTAAAGACCACGTTTCAGTTCCATATGTCATCACTGGCAACATGCACTGGTTGAAGACCCGTGTCTTCAGACACTGCGGGATTTTGGACGAGATGATATTACACAATTTCCCGAACGCTGCCCATCCGAGTTGGATTCTTCGGGCGACCTCTTTGTCGCAGTTGGACCTACCTAACTGAACAATCTGTCCAAGATAGTTGTAGTGGTCAACAACTTCGAGAGTATCGTTCCCAACAACAACCGGTACGGGCACAACATGGACATTGGACATGATCTTTGTCTTATCCATGTTCATTTTAAGTCCCACCTGTTGGGAAACGTTACTGAGGTCGCTGAGCATAGTATTGAGTATTGATACTCAATTCAATTATAATGATTTTGGTTATTTTGTTACTCATGTACCGGTGTGGGTGATATATAATATAATGTTTTTTAAATTTTATTCCATAAATGTGACATGTAACTCATTGTTATGAATAAAAAGGATGAGTATGAGTATAATCCTGAGACATTAGGCCCAATTCACCCTCAATAGGTAATTTCTCAGGCAACATTGTCTTTCAAACCTAAACACAGGTACACTTCTGCTTGGGTACACAGTACTTTCCCAAGTAGACTCTGCAATAAATGCATTTGGATATTATCTTGTTTTGAAACGGTCTTGATATCGTTTTGCTTTTGTGGTAGGTACTCGTAGTATATTTTTTAAATAGATTGTGTAGATTGTGCGATAAGTTTAAAACAAACAGATTTCTATACATTTTTATGGTGTTTAAACGCAAGGTTTGGTTTGGTTCCGGCCATATTTGCGTATAATTGAATAGTGCGGTCTGCAGTTTGCGGTTTAGTGTCGCAGCCTGCAAACTGGCAGTTTGGTTAATTTCGCTGAACTCTCTCGCGGTGCGGTTCGCATGCGGCAACTTTACACTTTTATGGGCAGGACTGTATTTAGCGTGATTTGCGTCATGGAATTTGTTATAATTATGACAAAGCAAATTTATGGAGTTTTAGAATTTTGGATAGAAAAATAGTCTTCGTATGACGTACGTTAATATTTACCATTTCTTATAATTACAAAAGCATCGTTTATATTTTATGTACCTACTCCAAGTAGTATTATAAGCTCTAGGTGGACCAATGACACTGTGATATAGTCGCGGGCAACCGGTGGATACAAATGGCTGGTTATCGTACAGTGTGTGAGAGGTGTGGGAGGCCTTCGTTCAGCAGTGGTCGTCTCCGGCCGCGCCTGGGCTGACGATGAATATTATAAGTACGAAAGTTTGTCGGTATGTCAATACGGCTGAACGGATTTGGATGTAACTCGGAACTAACTCGTAACTTATTTCCCGGAATAACATATACATAAGCTACTTTTAACATCACCATCTTAACCTCATTTTCCTTTTTTCCTGCCTGTACAAATTTTCGCAAGTGGTCGAGTTACCACTTTTATAAAAAAAACAATATAAACCCGACCATGTGGGCGAGTTTTTCGCGGTCGACATAAATACCAACTCTTTTTTTATTATCACGCGGGTGAAACCGCAGAGTGCAGCTAGTCCTTAAATATTTCGCGTTTGTATACTAGAACCACTGAAGAGAGAAGTGAATAGAACGGAAATGTGACGGGCCGCGCTAGCGCTTGATGTCAATTCTACCAATATACCTACATGTTTTTAAACTGAGAATATACAAAAAAGACAATTTAAGTAGACGCGTAGGAAACGAAACAACATTGCATTGTAATTAGATCAATTTTAATTTGTTGCAAAATGGCATTTCGAGCGTTTTACTTCAAATGCGCGACCAATGATAGGCATTTTTCGTTGTAGTTTCTATACAATTATGTGTGAAACTGGCGACACCGGTTTACCGTACAATTGCTTTACATTTGCTGAAATGGTATTCATTTAAAATTTCATCGAGACCATGGTTTAGAAGAAAAAGATAACAAACACAGGCAGAGTTAACAGGATTGAGTGACACGTGTCACTAGAAACGCGAACTACCGGCATACTAGCAACATAATTATGTACGAACTGGCAACACATGTAAGTGCCGATGTGCCGATACCGGGAAGGGTCAATTATTGAGACGTCACCTCTAGCCAGGAATCGAACCCGAAACTTCGAATGTAATAACGGTTGAGTAGTTAAGGGTTAGGTATAGTGGGGTTGGATGAAACAGTCGTTGTTGAAAGTTTGTGAGTAGGTATGGTTAGTGGTATGGTACGAAAATGTTGTGTAATCTGGATTTTAAGAACCAATAAATTGACATGTTTAAGCAACATTCTTACGGTGTTTTATTATGACCGTTTTCATCATAATGGGAAGTTTTCTGCCAGCTGTCAGAACGAAGTTATACAGCCAAAGGATAGACGGCGCTGGCGAGATATGGCTCAGTTTTTTTTTTCACAGTTTGCGTTCGTTGATGAACTGTCTTTCCAAGTTTTTTTGTATCATTATTTTGATAAATTGTTATTCTTATATACATTACGTTATTGTTATTATTATTGTTGATAGTTATTGTTATTTTTATTGATAGTAATTAATTAATTAGTTGTCAAGGCGCACTTATAACAAATAACGAAAGCTTATGAAATATTTTGGGCAAGTACTTTGTTAAACAAACAATAACCACAAAAAACGCATGACAGATCTGATATAAATCAAATAAGGTTAAGGTTTTTATTTTTTGACCTCTTTACTTTGCGTCATTCATTCTAAGTCTTCAGAACCACAGACTAGATAGTGAAACTGTCCAGGCCCATATCTCTTCATCGCCATCTAACGGGTTTTTATGAACTATGTTTATTGGCTGTTAGAAAATCGCCCCTTGATTTGAGTTCTGTATTTAATCTTAATTTGAGTTTTTACGTAATGTTCTGTGCTAGGTACCTATAATTGCATTTTTATAAAGTCTTGCCTAGAGTAACTAAAATGTTCCAATAAATGATTTTATTATTTTCTCTTAAATATTATTCATCATTACCGCTGTCAACTGCTGAGCGTAGGATTATTTACTTTATAGTGTAGACATAGATCTAATTAAAAATTTGCCCTAACCCTTTTTTAACTAGATCTAAGGGAGGAGGTGTCTTAAGTAGATTATTTTTCCACTAAGTTCGGAGTTCAGACAATTAGACGTTAGAGTCTTCAATTAAAATGCTACGTACTGTTTTATTAATTAAAAAAAACAACTTTCATGAATAGCGTAAATTATTTGTACGATAAATTTCCTTTTATAAAAGCGTCTCAAAATTAAAAAGTTTTAAAAGCATTTGTTTTCTTATTTGATTACTTCGCAAAAAAAAAGTATCCGTATTATTAATCATCAAAATTGAGAACACTAGAATATAACTAAAGACAAATTATTAAAATAAAAGACCAATTCTCTCTTCTCCGACTAACCATTGTATAACTCGCAAAACATTGTTGCAGAATTTTCAGGGTCTCCACACAACGTTCCGATCCGCTGTCAGTCTGTATAAATGGAAATTAATGGTTCAACCCTAACACCCCTACCCTCGTCAAGCCATAAGGCGGTTGACTAATATAATGTCAGTGTTGTTAAATTACCAGAGAAAACGTTATAAATAGCTGTTATGTGTCAATTTGTAATCAAGCTGGTTGCCGCCGATATGACGCGGAACGGTTTCTTATTCAGCCTGTAGACCACTGCTGGACATATTAGACCAACCCACGAAGGGTGGTTGGGTCTTATCTACCTATCACACTAGCCTCACCCATCAAGTTGTGGTTTGGTACATTAACTTTTCACTTGGTATATAATGTTCCTATTTCTAAATACCTAGATGGAGATAACATTTTATACAACATTTATACCTACTACATCCGACTAAATACTTCAGTCTACTTAAAACAAACTCTCTAAAAATAAGCCGGGCTTAATCCGTCAAGCTCACCCGTAGATTATTCATGATAGATTAAGCACTCGAATTAGTGCAATAATATGCTCTAATATAAGTATTATAATATTATTATGTTTTTAATTTTTCAAAATTCAGTTGGACAACTTGTGCAATTGTGTAATCTAATTCTATCCCAGGAGCCGTACCATGAACTCAAAAACCATGATTGTTATAAATAGATTCAGCCACAGACGCAGCGCAATCCTGTTTTTCCTGTTCTCTCTTGGGATCTTGTTCTCCGTTCCGTGAAAGAGCCGCTGGCCGCCAATCTCGATCGTGTTAGAACGAGGCTCCGCGCTGGCGTGTAAATTAGCTAGAAGTGCATCTCCACCAGTCTCGATCGTGTTAGGACGAGGCTCCGCGCTGACTTGTAAGTTATCTGGAAGTGCATCTCCACCAGTCTAGATCGTGTTAGAACGAGGCTCCGCGCTGGCGTGTAATTTTAGCTGGAAGTGCATCTCCACCAGTCTCGATCGTGTTAGAAGATGGTTCCGCGCTGGTGTGTAAGTTAGCTGGAAGTATTTCTCCGCCAGTCTTGATCGTGTTATAACGAGGCTCCGTGCTCGCTTGTAAGTTAGCTGGAAGTGCATCTCCACCAGTCTAGATCGTGTTAGAAGATGGTTCCGCGCTGGTGTGTAAGTTAGCTGGAAGTATTTCTCCGCCAGTCTTGATCGTGTTATAACGAGGCTCCGTGCTCGCTTGTAAGTTAGCTGGAAGTGCATCTCCACCAGTCTAGATCGTGTTAGAACACGGTTCCGCGCTGGAGTGTAAGTTAGCTGGAAGTGCATCTCCACCAGTCTAGATCGTGTTAGAACGAGGCTCCGCACTGGCGTGTAAGTTATCTGGAAGTGCATCTCCGACAGTCTTGATCGTGTTAGAACGAGGCTCCGCGCTGGCGTGTAAGTTAGCTGGAAGTGCGTCTCCGCCAGTCTCGATCGTGTTAGAACGAGGCTCCGCGCTGGCTTGTAAGTTAACTGGAAGTGCATCTCCACCAGTCTAGATCGTGTTAGAACGAGGCTCCGCGCTGGCTTGTAAGTTAGCTGGAAGTGCATCTCCACCAGTCTAGATCGTGTTAGAACAAGGTTCCGATCTGGAGTGTAAGTTAGCTGGAAGCAGCGACGATGATAATGGAATGGACGGGCCCAACGCTTGCAAATCGATCAAAATTAACAATACAACACAATCAAGCATATTTAGCTAAAAGTATTCTCATTACATTTGCCGGAAAATAAAGATTGCGAATCTAATTACTGCATGACAAAAAGAGAACACATGTACATGTATTAGAAGTTTGTATTGTCGTATCGTACGGCTCGCATGTCGCAAAGCCAGAGTATGACTAAAGCGAGTGGAGAGCCGGCGCTCAACGTAATAGTCTTCAAAATCTGTGCGCTTATTTCCCGTCCATTCGTGTTATCATTGTCGCTGGCTGGAAGTGCTTCTCCGCCAGTCTCGATTGTGTTAGAACGAGGCTCCGCGCTGGCGTGTAAGTTAGCTGGAAGTGCATAGAACGCGGCCATTTTCCGCATCGCGGCGCGCAATCACTCGCGTATTTGCATCAAATTCTCTGTAATTTGCAAAATCTACGCAGCACCGGGAAATATTGCGCTTCTGGTGGAGCTCTGGTGATGCTGTGCAGTAGGTACTTATAGGGTTATTTGCTTGGAGTGTACTAACCCGAAAGCGGGTTATTGTCAAATCGTGAATAAAAACATCTGTTTTATAAAAATACTTAAATGGCCCTTGACAAAAAGTATGTTTTTTTCGCAGTAGACTATAAATATGTCTAATTAGTTAGACTATTATTATAATTAGATTAAAAACAACACTGTTTAAACCACTTAGATATACTTACACCTATGTTTAGTGAATCTATCTTAGCATTTTAATACTGACACTTGGTTATCAAATTTCATAACTTCTTTAAACAATGTTCCTACGTATAAAAGCCCATAAAACTAATATTACTTACCTACTAGCTACCTAAATAAAAATAAAACAAACTAGGTCCACAAAAAGTTCCATAAAAATCGTCATAAACTTTCTTCGAGCAATTTATGAAACTACCATTGTAGTCGATTTAAATCTACCCTCATTCCGATTCAACAATACAAGTAGTACAAGTTACAGAAATAATTCTCAAAAAGTAAAGAAACGTAGTTATTATGTGAAGGTATGATTACGGGCCTTAAATTAAACCGGACCGTAATTTCTGAAAGAAAAGCTCTAATTTCCAGTGAGAAATGGTCACAGCAGTGTATATGACTTCATGAACAATAAACAGCAGGCCGCTTCCGGTCGCCGATTACAACTTCCGGTCGGTCGGTGGCCGGATGCGAGTGTGGAACTGTTTTCACATAACTTTTGCTGGCGTTGTAACTTGGCGAATGCAGGTACGGATGTATCATGATTAATTTAGAAAATTAATTGCATTATTATCATATATGTATGTATGTATTATATGTTCATCGTATAGTTATATGATAATACAATAAATATAATAAAAATAATATATTTCACGGTAAATATCCCGTTAATAATAATAGAACTTTAATAATATAATTATATTATTTTTTAATCTAAAAAAACTGTTTATCTACAATTTCAGATCATAAATAATACTTATTTATTTACATTAGCAGATTATCAGAAAGGTTTCCGTTCGGTCCAAATTATCTGTCCCACTCCCAGTCCTCTTCATTCCGGATGACAGAGGCGGAGAATGTGGATCCTTTTCCGATTGAGTTGTGAATACCCCTGCTAATGTAAGTAAATAGGTAAGTAATTGTTTGATTGTTTTGGCCTTTAGATCTTATTTCATTCGTTCTTCAGAACCACAGACTAGGTAGTGATAGTATTCAAACCCATATCTCGTCAACGTCATCTAACGGATTTTTATGAACTACATTTTTTTTTATTGCCTGTCAGAAAACCGCCCAATTTGTTGCTGAAAAAAAGGAAATGGCAGAGACATAATATCTACAGTAGACCTAGACTTTAAAAAAAAATCTCTAGAGGCATTATCCAGGAAGAAAATAGAGGAATACATTTGTAAGGAGAATCGTTCGTCGGATTCCTTCTTAAATATTGATAATAGAAAAAGTTTTGATTCAAAAATATTATTTAAGTAGATTATTATTAGCCGTTAGTCTCGGAGGAACTAGCTTAATCAAAGCCGTTAGTCGATTTCTAAGGGCTCAAGATTAATTCTGATTAGTTAGCTAATTGCAGATGACCGATAACTTTCATGTTTCTAGGTTATACGGTGTACACCTTTGACATAATAAAATGTTTTATTTCTCCATTTTCATAATTAGGCCATTAGCCGTGGTATAATTTCACGAGGGTACTAGGTAAGAATGACATTATGACTTACATATTATAGACACACAATCGTAGTATTCAGAGAAATTCTAAATTATTTTCTAAATAACTCTACTGTCTACAAGGAAAGAAAAAAGAAAGAAAGAAAAATGATTTATTTTGTAACATCATTACTAATATAACTAAGTAAAGGGTTGCCAGATACGACTGTATTTTTACCCGCCTTCTCCAAACTTCACGCCTCTTATTTGGGAGGTTGTGGAATTGATCCTGGACTCAAACGAAAGGATTCTTCGGACTCTTCCAATGGTTCTTCTTCTAGATACGAGTTCGAACACAAATCTTCCTCCTTAAACTCGGTTAAAACGCCCCACTCCCACCGCTTTCTTTTTTGGTGAAAGAACATATTGTGGAAACGCTGCGTATGTATAGGTAAGGATAAGAAAAGAAAATTAAATGGCGTTTATGAATCTGCCAACCCGAACAGTTGTTCAAACGTTATACTTTAAAGAGTTTAAATGCGTCCTTTTGAAATGTCAGTTGACACAATCTTGTTATCCCGGAATTTAAACGATTAAGCTATTAATTAAAACGTATAAAGACTTAATATACCAGTTACAAACATTTCAATCAATGCCCATTTCAGCAATCTTACCGATTAAACGAAGGCGCAAACACACAAACAAAACGCACCGACCGCTTAAAATCGCTTACAGACCATTTCCACGATGTTCTGGAAAAGTCCGGAAAACTCTAGAACAATCTCGATGCTAAAATGGCGGCGGTGACGTCACAAATTGCGGGTACGCGCGAACAATCGTGCGAATTCAACACTTTACGTTATAAAAAGTCTAATCCAGCAGCGACGCTAAATAGAAAACTCATAAACCGCTTACGTTGTATAGAGAAATTTTATTTTGCCTTATTTCGTTATAACGTGGTCCAAATAGAGGGAGGAAGCGGGAGTTTTAGCTAAAGTTTGATCATTTAGACGATGTAGATGATCTAGCATGAAATTGTATTACTTAGAGTAATAATTAAAAGAACTTATACATGTACACGTAGTACGCTATCTATGGTAAAGCTGTTTCCATTAAATTAACGTCCGACCCGACAGCCGCATTGACGACGCTCGTGGGGATGCTGTTCCAGTTTTCATATATTTCACTATCGTTTACATAGTATATTTATTTCTCGTTTCATGCTAGACCCATTGTTGTTTTACCGTTTTGTTAAAAAAAAAGATCAAACTCAATTTGTAATTCGAAAGAAATTGACAAAATGCTTTTTAACTAAAATAGGTTTTAAATACGTTTTCGTGTTTTATGCATAAGACGGTTTTTTTATACAATCAAGTGACGAGACGAGCAAGGCTTTCGCCTGGTCGTAAGCGTCACACCTGCCACTAACAGTAGCAGTGCCAGAATTGTGAACTTGCGAACACAATCCTGCGCTGCGCTGGTCACCCTGAGATATTAGATGTTAAATCTCTTCATACCCAGTAATTTATCTGGTAACATTGCCCTTCAAACCGGAACACAGTAATGCTTGCACACTACTGCTTTAGTTAGGCTTTAAAAGGCTGGACAGCTAGGCAGGCCGTGTATTAGGCTCAGTACCTAATAAGGTCCTGTTAGAAATCATCGGATAAGGAACTCTAAACGCTTATAGCTTTATAACTTTACCACGCGTCCCAATCGTCGGCGTCGCTTGATAGAAGCCTTCTATTTTTGTTTAAAATTTCATTCTACTCGATCCTTTTGGCCCATCGGAAAAGTAATTCCAACTTTAGGATATTCGTTTCATCAATATTACTTTTTAATCTTTTTGTCCACTTGTTACCTGTAATCCGCAATCGTTTTTAAGGTCTATTCCACTTTGATCACCTGGGTGGCGACTCTTTTGATCACCCGTGAATGTAATCACCTAGGTGATCATAGATACTCCATTCAAATTATCAATTCAGTATCCTTAAATCACAGGTAAAGGACCATTACTCCGGCTCGTACTAAACTGTGCAGGACTTGTACCTGGTGCAAGGGTAAGCTAGCCCAGCAAAGCGACTAGTGTGCCGTTAGGGGCGGGCTATATTTTTGATTGAGAACTTGTGAGTGATATGTTATTGTAATTTGTTATGAAGTTAATCTCTCAACTGTGCTACCATAAACACAACAGCGTTCTGTGACACACCTATAAGAGCAAATGAACAAAATTAACGTTTAATATTCCAGCGTCATCCAATCCGCCCAATCGATACACTCCAATTATAGCAGTGTGCCTGCCACTACGCGATAAACTTGCAGTGTTTGTATTGAAATACAATACAATACAAAATAAGCCGGCGGCTGCGGGAGAGCTTGGCACAAAGTGTAAAATAGGTTGAACTAGGCACTTCGGCCACTAAAATATAGTTTCAAATTTTAGCGCCAAACCACAGAAAAGCGAAAGCCCTGCTTCTTAGGTAATAATGCTGTTACGTACCTTCGGCTTATATAACGGGCTTACTTAGAAACGCCGGTTTAAGTTATATACGTTGGTTTCGTCGTCAACCATAAAACGTCCACTGCTGGACGAAGGCCGCCCTCTTAATAGAGGGGTGTTGCCATATAATCCCCACGCTTGGCAGGCGGCTTGGGGATCGCAGAATGGTCACCACCATTAACCAAGAGAACGCTGCTGCCCGTCCTCCGTTGGGTCTGGTTGCAGTTTAAAGACATACCCACGTTATTCAATTGGTTTAATACTGCGCATTTCATAGTTCACACCAGAGGTCGCCTGCGACTCCCCCGCGTAAGTACAGAAGAAATTCGCCCTACTCCCAAATATCTTCCACCTACAAATATGTACCGCTGCGCTGGTTTATTTCGCTTATTTTTTCCGGTTCATTTTCAGTCCTTTAGATCCTTTCCTTTCTTTGTTTCTTTTTTAACACCTTTACGCATCACGCACCCTCCAAGAATTTTAAATCTTTATGACCAGTGGTTTAGGCTGTGCGTTGTCTGTCAGTCAGTCAGGACGTTGATTCATAGGTACTGTCCACACCTGCGTGGATGCAAATCTTCGCCAAACCTTGTTATAAAAAATCCGACTAATTCATTGTAAAATGGCGAACTTCTTGTCGACATCTGACGCGTGGTATGACGAACTTTACCTACTATAGCTATAAATATACATACTATACTTACATCATAGAAATAATAGGCTTAGAACCCGAGTCGGCCCCAGCTAAGTAAAGCAATGTTAAGTACCTAGGTACCTACCTACTCGCAGAGAGCATTTTAAAGACTCGGATTACTCGTACCAGGGAGAATCTGCTTTATACTGGTTTGTACAGCAATCCTTTGCCTTGCCACGAAATGTAAACAACTATCTAATCTACAAATCCATTTTCAGGCCGTCTACAGCTCCATACCTACATTCTTAAAACAAGGTACAGTTCCCAGTATTTTTCCGTGGACTAGATTATTGACCCTTGCCGTGACCGCCGCTAGCACCAAGCCTGTGGAACACCATTTTAACAATCTCAAAATTTCATGTTACTACACCTGCCACTAGCTTCATAGCAAAGTTTTCTACCTGTTGTAGATGAGTGGGAATGAGCAGGCACCGCTGTGTTAGTTTCAACTGAGGTTTCAACATCACAATATGGGCGCGACGCGACGTTCGCCTACCGAGCTTTCACAATTCACAGAAACTAACTGTTATGTCTTCTGTGAGAACTGAGAATCCTGTTCTCACTGGTGATTGGTCGCCGTCAGTACTCATCGACCGGCCATCGACAGTAAAGTTTACAGTTTATAGACTGATGCAAGGATGCAGGCTACAGACGTTACCAGCGTTACACCAGAGAGTGCGCCACTTCCACCTCTAGTCCACCAAAACTAGTAAGTACCTACCTACACAAAAAGGAACAAAAAAGTTGTTAACGTTTTGTTAGGTAAGTACGTAGGTACGTAGTAATATTATTTACAACGTTTACAACACATTTGCTCGGAAAATTCATTTACGAAGCTTGTATAGGTACATCGTTTGAAAGTTGAACATTACGCACCATACAGCTGCGTGCGGTAAAATCACGTCTAGTTGCATAGCGCCTTCTTCTTTTTTTATTATGGCGTCGCACTTTGTGCATTTGCCAGTGTCAAGTATTTTTGTATGGTACCTAACAAGTTTTTGATAAATTTCAAATCAATTTAGTCACAGTCAATCAAAGTCACACTTAGTGACAGTCAAGTCCAGTCATGCCCTAGTAAAGTCGTGGCAACTTTACTACAAGCTTCTTCGGAGTTTTGGAAACAACATTCACATTCTACATCATATCACTTGCCCATACTATTGCGCGTAAATCAGCACTAAACTTAATGAATGAAACGCCACCATTTTTATGCATATTCACTCGAAAAAACACAAGTTTTGGAAAATAATACGAGTACAATGCAGCGAAATGGTTTTCTCGCGTTCCCGCTAAAACACCTTTTTTTTGTTATTAGCATCGCACGTTGTGTATTCTGCCAGAGTCAAGTATATGAATGTTCAGATTTATCAAGTCAAATATGTCACGAAATCACAGCTAGTCACACGAAATTAGTCAAAGTCGAGTCCAGGTCATGCCCTAGTAAAGTTGTGGCGACTTTACTATGAGCTTTTACGGAGTTTTGAAAGCAACACAAAAAGACATGTTTCACCGCATTTCCGCATTATATTACTTGTCCACACTCGTGCAAGTAATTCAACACCACCATTTTTAATCATGAATTCGCGAAAAAACACAAGCTTAAGAAAATAATAGAATGCAACGACATGATTTTTCCGTGTTCCCGCCAATACTCCGCTAAAACTCCTTGTATGCACTGTAAGGGCCTTACTTAAAAAAATCTTTTCAACCGTTAGTCACTGCTTAAGATGTTCTGCCATCTTCTCTCTGACGTGAAGTTGCACGTGCTAGAAAAGGACAGAGAAGTTTAAGCAGTGACTAAGAGAATCGAGATTATTTTAGGTAAGGCCGTAATTATTTAAAAAAAATGTTCGTGATATTTTAGACAAGTTGTTTAGTAGAGGTCAGTTTTAAGGACTTTTACAACTCAATCGGAAAGGTTTCCGTTCGGATTTACATTATCCCTTTCATTTATCTACATTCAGGATGACAGAGACGGAGACAGTGAATCCGAACGGAAACCTTTCCGATTGAGTTATGTCTAACAGTCTTACCTAAAATAATCTCGATTCTCTTAGTCACTGCTTAATCTCCTCTGTCCTTTTCTAGCACGTGCAACTTCACGTCAGAGAGAAAATGGCAGAGCATCTTAAGCAGTGACTTACGGTAGAAAAGTTTTTGTAAGGCCGTAAGAGTGGTCGCACATTGATTTGGCACGGCACCCGACAGGGGCCGGACCGACCGAAATACACTTCGCAGAATTAACTGGTGCGAGCGTGCGCAGTGTGTTTCGGTCGGTCCGGCGCCTGTCGAGTGCCATAGGTCGGTGCCGTGCCGAATCAATGTGCGACCACTCTATGGATGCTTTTTTCCCCGCGTCATGCTGGTATTGTCAATGTCGTTCAAAACGTCAGCGTCAAACATCAAACTCACCTCAACGTCACCGTCACCAGTAAAAATAAAAACTAATAAAAAGTCACATCGAAATTGAACGCCGGCGAAGCTCGTTGTTTGCGGCCGATCCTATTTTCAGGCAGTAACGTTCGTTCAATCATTCGTTCAATCGTTCATTCTTTGTTCATTCAGCACCACAGATAATAAAATCATTCGGTCTCTAAGGTTCAGTATTGCCATTGTGAGGACTGAAAATTCATCGATATCTGATGATATGATGAGCGTGAATAGGTTCCTTTAATAAGATAGATGAGAGTTTTGGCAGGAACGCGAAAAAACCATGTCGCTACGTTGTATTATTTTCCTAAACTTGTGTTTTAGCATATTCATGGTGGTGTTTTATTAATTATGCTGTGATTTACGCGCAAGAGTGTAGGCAAGTGATATAATGTAGTGAAACCTGTCTTTTCGTGTTGTTTCCAAACCTCCGAAGAAGCTTGTAGTAAAGTTTCTACGATTTTACTAGGGCATGCCTGGACTTGGCTGTGACTAACTTGACTTGCTTGAAAATCATCAAAAACTTATTATTTAAAAATACTTGACACTGGTAAATGCACAAAGTGCGACGCCATAATTCTCCAAGGAGGAAAAATGTGAAAAAAACATAGATGTCAATGTCACTGTCAGTAGTCAAAGTCAAAATCGGAAGTCTGAGTCGACTGGACTTAACCAACAGGATTGCCACTTCAGAATTTTATTTGCTAAAATTAGCTATCTTTATTTGTATGGACGAATCTGGATAAGATACTGATACGAGATAAGATAGACTGTTATAAGATACTACAAACAATATCCGTTAAATTATACATCTAAATAGATTTAATTTAATTTTAAGAAGTTTTTACAATGTTCAAGTCCGGTACCTTATTTTAATATTAAAATTGTAAATTGCATTGAATTTGACTTATGTAAGTTAATTACATATTTATAAAATGTCTGCGTTCAATATATAATTGTTACAATACTAGCTGCTCTCCGTAGTTTCACCCGCGTGATGATAATGATGATGATGACGATACAAAATAACTTGTAAAATTTGTAGTTCCGAGAAATACTCGTAAGCTATCTCCATCCAAATTGCCATTACCACGATTAAGATATAGTCGAAAAACATTATAAAGTTGTATAAGATAACTTGAACTTTGACCAAAAAACAAATAGAAAAGCTGAGAATATTTCAGAGAGGAATAGAGAGGAGTTATATAAACGTGAAACTAAAATACCGAATTTAAATCGCACACATTAGAAAGAAAACAAAAGGCAAAGATGTCATGAAAGAAATTTAAAAACTAAAATGGAAGTGGGCTGGCCACATACACAGGCTAGACGGAAATAGATGGGCACAGATATCAACTAACCCCTATAGATAAAAAACGCAAGAGAGGCAGACCAATCCATAGATGGAATAAAGACATCATACAAATCGCGGGAAAACTTTGGACTAGAACTGCCAGAAACAGGCAAGAATGTAAACAGCTGGAGGAGGATTTTAGCGCTATAGGCGGTTTTTATACAGATACATTATAATAACAAATAAAAACAACTATAACTACTAACTACTATAATATACTAACTAATAAAATACTAACAAATTTTTAATAGATATCTCATACTAACCCTACTAAAATAATATCAATATCAAACTCTGTTTTAAATTGTATATACCCACTTGGGTGTGACATTAAAAAAAACCGATTCATTACGATATATGATGATGATGGTGAGTGCACGCCCTTGTCTACACTGCTCGGCCTGGCGCCTATCAGCTAATCAAAATATCCTAAGCAGCTTAGCATATTTTATAGTAGTTCAGCTTAGCCTAAGCAATTGTTTTTTTTTAATGACTACCAGCTTAGCATATTTTATAGTAACCGAGAAGGCAACACTGTGTCGATCCTTTTGCTGCGTTCCGTAATGCGCTAAAAGTGATTATATCGCGAATCCGACCAAATTTAATAGTCACAAAATATAAGGGCTTTGATTTGGTTGAGTAATACTTCTGACTTTGGTCGGATTCGCGATATTATCACTTTTAGCGCATTACGGAACGCAGCATTTGTCTCGTCCTTGCCTTAATTTGTTTTGCTTTTGTTTCATTTTCTATAATTTTGTAGATTTATTGAGTTGAATTTTAGGATGATGGTGTTGCTGATTCAATATGTGGCTTATGAGTGGATCGGAAAATCGCAGGCTATCATAGAAATGTTCCGGAGAAATTATAACCTATGGAGTCCTCCATCATCATGAGTAAAGGAGATCAAGGATATCAGGAGTAAAATATTTGCTTATTTGTGTACCTCCACCGCATAAATGCTTCTTTATTGTTTTATTTATGATGCCGGTTCTCAGCCCAGGTAAAGGAGAAAACAAACAACAATTCTGATACCTAGGGAGGTTCACAACTGCCGACAAAGCTGATGTATCTCACTGAATAATGTAATGACTTACATAAGCATTTAAAACGTTTTTATATTAAAAACTTCTGTTACCTACCTGGACTGACAGTTACTCATAGTTTTAGTTATGTCTCTTACATGAATAATAATAAAATCATATTATTAAAACTTGTTTTTATTTATATAAATTACCTACTATGAACTGGCTTACTGATACCACCAATTACCAATTGTTATTACCAATTATTGAATAAGAAATTGCCAAGTGCACGACATGTTCAGCTAGGTTACTTTTAAGAACAAACTGTGTTGTGGTCAGTGCTGTGAATAGCCTTTCATGTGCCAGGTGCGAGCAGCCTATAATTGCATCCTTGCAAAAAATATTCAAAACTTGTTCCTACTCTGGTAATTTTTGCGCCCCCTCAGGACCAGTGCCCTGTGCCTGGGCACTGCTGTCACGCCCTATTTACGGCACTAGTGGTGTATGGCATGGACCCATCCAACTCGATCATTCAACATTGTTTGTTATTTGATGTAAAATAAGACATAAATTATATAACATATCTTTTGTTCTGTGATCTTCCTGTACTAGTCTACTACATAGTAACTAAATTCTACCTAAAGTACTTAGTATATTATCTTTGACCTAGAGAAAGTAATTAAAAGTGACCGAAGCTAAATGTAAAATTTAGTATTTAGGCACAGCCTGTATATCCATAATACAAGTGATCCACGGGAAGAAAATATTACCCCTGGTACTGCCAGGTGAACTAAGGTGGACCATGAGAAGAAATAAAAGACCCTGGTACACCTAGTTATCTTGAGGTGGACCACGGAAAGAAAAAATGCCCCTGGTACAGCCAGGTGAACAGTGTAGGTGGACCACGGGCAGGGACCGATTCAGTTCAAGCAGTTTTGCTCCGGGCCCCAAAACAAGATAATAAAGGCCGATTTGTTTGGTTCCCAAACGCACCATATTCTTCTTAGAGGTGGTTGTGCAAAGCTATAATTACAAATGGGGTAGGTACTCTAAGGTGTGACCGTTCTTCAATGTTCTGCCAATGGAACCGCTTATAAAAATTTGGAAGAAAGAGAAAGAACGAAAATACATTCCATATTGATATAATTAGATACAACACAAATTATTAGTGCTAGTGCTTTGACACACTTCTTCGATTGATCTGGCCACTGGTCTATTGCCGCATGCTTTATTTTCACAGGTATTGAAGCCACTGCTGCCACAATATCTAAATCTTCAAAGCAGGCTTTCACATCTAAATCTTCCCATAGTCTGTAGTTCAATAGGTGGAGGTTGACACTATCGGAGGGCTAATGTTAATGTAAGGCCATAAAATTGGGTCAATTGTCCTTTAACCAACATTCCATGGTTCTCGCTTTGTGTGGAATGGTCCAGTTGGAATATTCAAAGCTTTTGGTAAAATAAAGTTTGGCTCGGTAGCAACAGTCTCCATATGATCATCGTGGTGCTTTGTGACCACCTTGTCTAACAACACCCCACCATACAACTATGACTGTGGCCGGATGATGGCCTCTTTCCCTGATGATGGCACCTTCTCAGAAGCTTCTTTGAACTTCTTTTCTACAGTTAAGATTTTCTCATTCGTAAGTATGATTTGCTATTATACACCCTTTGCGTGCTGCTGCCACAACTTCGCTCTGGTCGCTCTAATGCGGCGCAGAGCTGCTGTATGCTGTAAAAGGGACTTCAGCAAGTTGATTTCGACTGGTCTTTTTCGTGCCTTGTGATTTTGATGGCGTTTTGTTTTGCTATGTTTAAATGTTGACTTATGGGTCATAACAAACACCACCTTTTGTTTATTGCACTTTAAAATGTAATTCGTACAGCCCTTCACCCAATGATATTATAGGAGGGAGATATGAGTAGGTAGAATTTTGAAATACTTATTCGAATAGGTACTTATTTCAAAAGTTAAGGAATAGGCTTTGATTAGGTATATTCAAAGTATATTGGAATAGGGATATGTAGTAGGTATTGACTAGACTTCTGTAAAGGTAGGTAGGTAGGTATCATGGGTAGAGTCTAGAGTTCCTACCTCTATAGTAGTATGTTATTTAAATTTATTATGTAGGTAAAGTACCTAACCTCATAGAGAAAAGTACATAATAAAATAAAATAACGCTTTTTAGGGTTTCGCACCCGAAGTGTCTACTAAGCTACCTACTATACCTATCTTACTAGCTGATCCGCCCCGGTTTCACACGGCGGTAAATAAACCGACACGTTTGTATGTACCTAATATCAGCGACGGGATAATGGAATGGACGGGCCCAGCGCTTGCAAATCGATCATAATTACCAAGACAACACAATCAATCAAGCATACCTAGCTAAAAGTATGCATAGGTAAAACATTTGTCGGAAAATAGAGATGTCGAATCTAATTACTGCATGACGAAAAGAGGACATGTACATGTATTAGAAGTTTGTATTGTCGTCTCGTACAGCTTGCAAGTCGCAAAGTCAGAGTATGACTGAAGCGAGTGGAGAGCCGGCGCTCAACATAATTAAAGTCTTCAAAATCCGTGCGCTTATTTCCCGTCCATTCATCTTATCATTGTCGCTGTGTAATAGCTGTGCCACGCGGTTCCACAGCGTAATGATGAAAAATGGCGAAGATGAGTAGGTATTAAAAAAATGCTATAATGTTGTAATAATGTTATCCCCGTTGTTATGTCCCGGCATATGAGTTACTTATCTCCAATCCAAGTTTCATTAAAATCCGTTCGGACATTTGGCATGAAGAAGAAACAAACATACCTACACACAGATAAACTTTCGTAGGTATTTATAATATTAGTGTCATATCCATCCCCTGTTTCACCCCAAAAATCATTTCTATAAAAAAAATTGAAAAATACTTTTTTATTATGAATGAACTACATATGTATCTAAATATCAATTTTCATCATTGAACTTGAAAGGAGTAATTTGTTCATGACAAAAAATCTTAACAGCTTCGCGCTCGCTACGCTCACGTGTGTGTTGACTTATGGTTTACCTATTATTTACAAACGACGTGAAATCCGCTCTAATTCGTCTTTTGACTCACTTCGGTCGCGCAATATTGATGCATTCTTATCAAGCGCCGTGTAATAAACAGCAGAAGTAGGTACCTATCATAAAAACATCCTTAACTTGGTCTGCTCAGAGTATAGACGAAGAGCTAGATATAAGTAGAATAAAAATCCTCAGTAGGTATATTGTACATTCTTTTTGTAAAACACGGACCTCGGAGCAACCAACAATAGATAAAATATCTTTCATTATTCATGTAATTATTGTCTAGGTCCGTCGTGGATATGCCACCCCCCTACCCCTCTAGAATTAAGTCTTGACACGTGCAAGGGACTTAAATATACAGCTACCCTTATATTTATATATTTTTTTAGGTATCAGCCATGATAATGGATACGTGACCCGCTTATCAAAATAAAATGATCTAAACTATGATAAAATGCTTTTTTTTTTATTAATAATATACTTATTACTTATAAGTATAAATATTTTTAACCCTTGTATAATTAATTATACACTTACATAATTAAAAAAAATAAAATTGTCATAATTTAGATCATTTTATTTTGGTAAGCGGATCACGTATCCATTATATATATATATATATAGTCTGTCCGTTCGATCGTCCGATTTAAAAAAATATATACTTATAAGTATATACATATATATATATATATATATATATATAAAGGTATAAATAATTATTTATATAGATGACCCACGTAGACTTAGTTACGGTGCGGGGGACCCTAAAAAACAATGCCTACAATCCATGGAGGTACCAAATCCTATGTTAAATGCCCAATTGCCTACATTATTAAAAAATATATCATACCTACATAAAACTTTATTTTTTAAATATTAATTCGTAAGCTTCAATCTGCCTGTTACAATACGGTTCACAATATTCAACAGGGGTATTCACATCACCATCGGAAAGATTTCCGTTCCCTGGATTACCCCTTCAAGTCACAGCTGTGATAGGATGGTCAGGGAACCCATAAGTACCTCTAATATTAATATGGCTTTTTTTCTGCCTCCTTATCCCTATCTTAATGTTATTTTTTTGTGCTCCCTAATGTGTTTGCTACCGAATCCTAAACGTCATACTATGACACGCACTTGGCGTCTTGGCAATAATATGTATGGAATTTATAAGAAGAAAAAAATACATCAAAATAAATCATATAATTTACTAAAAAATACTGCAATTTATTAACGTAGGTACATACGTGAAAGATTTTAACATTAATTATCATAAAAAAATATCCGGTATTCTGTTTTCCTTCGTAGTTGGGAACGTAATAATATCAGTGTACATTGCCTTGTAATCATAGAACACATGGAAACATTAAGACAAAACCACACCTTTATTCACTTGCGCACGGCACAGTAAGCTTTATTGTTAGTGTTATATGGATGCATTCACAGCACGACGTAAGATGGTACTGAGTGGAAATAGCCAAAACAAACCCCGATGACGTCCACGCACTACTAACACAAAGACAAAAACAACAACACATTCAAAATTTACTTGCACACATGCACAAAGACCTGACAGCACACCTACATCCGAAATCCTTAGAATTGCCAGTAAAAACAAAAACCGCAAGGTACATATTTCGTAACTTTTAAAGTTGACATACAAAGCTAGCTATTCATGGTCAAAACATATTTTATTTTTAATGTAAGCACAGAGAGAGAAATATTAGCAATTTACTGTCAAAAATTACAGATATGTCAATGTCACTGTCAGCTGTCACTGTCATTTTTGACTCTAGACTGAGTATGAATAGCTGTTGCGGTTGTTTGCTGTATTTTGTCCTGATTACATTAACAAGTAAGTTCCTAATTTTCCATTGGTTTTTATTCTAACGTGCTATTCATTTATTTGTGTTACATACTACCTACTTAGAAATATGTAACCTTGCATGGAGCACTTGCAAAGTTAGGTACCTACAACCAATCTCGTGAGAGAATGTGAATTGTGAATGAAGATTCATCTGGAAGCCGACAAACGTTTTTTGTTTCCATGACACAGTTATTCTCACGAACTACTGTTATACACGATTGTCATTTATTTTTGAAGCACGTTTCAACAATAATTTGAGGGTACCTTACATAAAATCAGGACATGCATGCAAGCTATTCGTAGGTTAACGTGTTACCGGCTACTGGTAATTTCTTAAAACGTATCATGTTTTTTTTGTAACAAAGGTAAATTATGACGCAAGACGGATGCAATGATAGGAAGAGAATGCGTAGTGACTCTGAGGGTGAAATCAATGGGAATCTTTCTAAGAGGTTAATCCTAGAAAGGTATGAACAAAAACCTCGTGTTATGGTGTAGGATGCGCTGCATCTGCATGGCTTCAGTTTTTTTTGTGGGTTGAGTGGGGTCAGTCATATCCTATACTTACCGCTACACTCATTGACAAGTCAAAGCAGTCTTGTTCATTATCGGTAGTGATTTCTTGTATACCATGCATCAAAGATATTTACGTACTTACAATATTCTAAGTCAACATTAACCAGTGCAAGTCTTGGACATCCATAAGTGCCCAGTTCTTATACTGATTTCACAGAATTTTTGAGTATTTTGTGTAAGTATTGTTTTACCATTAATGTTTTCTTGAATACTCAACTGATTGTCACCTTCACAAAAATGATAAGGTTGTCCAATATCTATTTCTGTCTTTATCCAATATCTATTGTAGCGAATGAGCCTCTATCTAGTGAACGAAAAGATGGCTTGAAAAGCTCGCATTGAATTGATAAAAAAGAACCTGAACGTTATTTGCATGTTAGAAATAGAAACAATATTTGCTACTTTCTACACAGATTTCATGCATTTTGTTGGGCTGTGTTGTATTTCACATGGGCTATGCAACATGGTTTTTTATGAGAAACAATTATGTGTAATATTTTATAGAGCTAGCAGCCATACATGCCTAAACAAACCTCTATATGTAAAATTAAACTGAGTAATTTAAAAATCAAAAAGATTCAAATAAAAAAATCTGGAGTTTTCGTTGTAGACAAATTAACAAGTGTCAGCTGCAACCATGACGATGGAACACAAGTGTTACTGTCGCGGCGATGAGATCTCCAGCTTGGCCCTGGAGAAGCCGGAGCACCTTATGCCCATGATGAGGCCTTTCTCAATGAGGTGCTATGCAACGCCTACTTACTGTAGGATAAGCTGTAGGTGTAGTATAGTCATAGCCCATTAGACGATCGACTTCAATCCAGATCAAAATGTAGTATTGACATACTTCGTTATTTAATGAGGACATCCTGTATGTAGACTGGTGTATTCTGCAGTATCAGTTGGTCAGTATATTCAGTAGAATATAAAGCCTTCCTATAGTATTTTCGACAGATGCCCAAAAAAGGATGTTCTCAATTAAACTGTACGTTTTTTTAATGTATGTTTCTCGATTACTCTGCCAATTATGAATTGATTTTGATGATTCTTTTTTTTTTGTTTGGTTTTTCAGAGGTGGTGGTCCCATATAAATTTTATGATATCGGTTCAGTAGTTTGGTTTTTAAATCATTAATAACTAACCCAACTGGAGTAAACGGGAAAAAATTAGGATGTCATCCATTAGTAGAAATTGAAGTCGGTGATTATTTATTTGTATGCATAGAACCTGACTATTTGACAGATGTAGACAAAGTAACCTAATTTGTGTTTTAGTTCTAGCACGTACTGATATAGTACTTTAGTATGTATTAGTTGCAGTTATCTACCAACAACTACCAACAGTACAGATTCATCCAGACAATGTCCGCATTTTAAGTTTTCTATCGGGAGTTTGTAGTAATCTAGGTTTATAATTGTCCAGTTTTTTTACTTTAAAACATGCTCTTCACATAATAAATCTATATATATAAAAGGCTTTGTCCTGATTGATAGACTGACTGACTGACAACGCACAGCCCAAACCGCTGGTCGTACAGACTTGAAATTTGAAGGGTGTATTTGTTTCGATGCGTAGGGGTGTACTACAAAAGGATTTTTCGAAATTCGGCCTTAAGGGGGGGTAAAACGTTTGTATTACAGTCCTTTGTTTTTGAAGTTATAGTGATGAAAATTGATATTTGGATAGTTCATTCAAGGGGGGGTAAAAAATGTGAATTTTGGGAACGGGCCGAATTTCTTCCGTAACGCGGGCGACCTCTAGTTAAAAATAAATAAAATAAAAATAGCCTTTATTCACTGATATTAATTAACTACTACAGTATTAGGTATGTACTAGTTACTATTATACATTTTTCATAATAATTTTTAGTAACCTGTGACACCAGCACCAGGTTCGCCATCAGGTTGTCCTCCCTGGGCATAGCATAGGCCTCCTCTAACAGTCGCCACTCCTGTCTATCTCTGGCTATTCTTTTGTTTCCGCTCTTCACATAAGATTTGAACAATATTTTTTTTACCGACTTCAAAAAAGGTTCCTATTCCCAGTTCAGTCGCGTTTTTTTCATGTTTGTTACCTGAGAACTCGGTCCTTTATAAACCGATTTGGAAAATTCCGCTTTTATTTGAAAGGATATAGGTACCTACTCTCAGATTGGTCCCATATAAATATCATCACAGTCGGTTCAGTAGTTTGTTTTTTAAAATCAAAATAACTAAATGATGTCATCCAGGTAACCCTAATTGAAGTTTTTTTTATTTATTTACTTGTAAATAATATATTATAATAATAATATCCCAATATTGTTGTTATGTCTAGCTTCTATGCTTATTAACGGGTTGTTTTCTTTTCACAACATAATCATGGGTAAACATCCTGACAATAAATATGTAATGTAATAAATATAAACTGTAATGAACATCTGTGATAATATAAAACAGTGCTTTGCCTAGCTTAGCACCATGACTTTTGATGTGGTAACTGATACCTAATTTCAGTTAATTCTTATATTTCAACCTTGAGTTGAGTTATATTGAGGGTAGATAGACTAGGAAACTAGAAAGAAATGATGCCAGTTCCTACCTATAAATAATGACTAATGAAATAGTGACACCTTGTCAAAGTTTCACAATTTTCTAATAGTTTCATCATACATTACGTTAGATGACAAACGATTTTTCGTATAGATCTGTTCTGTCACAAGACTGATGTCGTGACATGGAAGAAAAATTGTATATTGAATTTTGTGACACATGGTTCGTAATAATATTGAGAAGTAGAACAGCTTTTTTATCATTTCCTCTTATTTGCAGTTTAAAGAAAAGTAACAGCATCCATATTTATTTTAAGTAGTGTCACACTAAATTTGATACTTTCTCCCACGTTTTATAAGTAGTTACATGACTTTTTATCTTATTCTATATTTTGATTGCCTATTCATTTGAAATTAAAAAAACATAGTCCAGGAGCCTGGGTCAAAATTATTTACAGTACTAGTGCTAGGTAATATTTTTGAAGTAACTTAATCTAGTAATAATAATGACTTAATAGCTGTGACAGTGATGAACTAAAGTACAGTTATATAAATTTAATATTTATGAATGTATAAGATTAATAACTCTAATCTGTAGTATTTTCGCAATAAGAGTTTGAATGTAAAAGACATTCAAAAGCTTTTTGCTATTTGCTTTCCTTTGGTACGTATTTTCCTTTGGTTTCGTTAACTTACTTTTTATTATAAAATTTGTTATCGACTTGTCATTCTCCACTTTCATGACTGACACGGTCAAAATTAAGATAAAATGTAAAATGATAAAACCTGTAATCATCTTTATTGATGTTGATAAAAATGACACTCTTATGCAATGTAAATGCTTTTATTCACATTCAGTTTCGTGCAACCAAGTGGAAGCAAAGTATTTATTCTGTTTTGTGCTCTTCGCTTCACCTTTCTTGGGTATATTATCATAAATAAAATACATTTTCAGTGAAATATTGAAATGTCTTTATGGTGCTGTCAGTGTGGCCAAAAACCCCACACGGCAGATGCGAGCAGTATCACAAATATTACAATAAGTCGGAGATCTACAAGATCGGTAATTAGCACCGACAATGATGATTCAAAGTAGGTAACCCTAACACAGTAATAACTGACTTTTATGTAAAGTAAACTACATTTATTTCGTATTAATATCACATTGTTTATTTAGCTGGGAAAATAACAGCATTAGTTGGTACAGTTGAGTAATTGCAAATGTTTCAACGTAGATACGATGGAACTTGAAGTAAGAATGAGCTAAAGAAGCGTGAAGGTAGGTCATCATTTTTAACGCTTTGCACATCGCAGGTCATATTTTTGATTTAATCATTTAGCGTCTCCTTTTCCCATGTAAATTTGTTATCAGTAACAATATTGTGAAATGCATGCAATGCATACTCTAAAACCAGTTTCTCTTTCTACTTCTCATGTAGCCGTCTCGTGTGTCAAAGGTCTAATGTCAGGAGTGCATTGCCCTGTTTTGATTTGCACGTGAGGCTTATTGAATGCCCCACTCAATGGACAGGTTTGACATTCCTGGGTCGCGCTTGGACCTTGACATTGTACTGATATATCTATTTTATTTTATACGTATCGAGTTTTGTTGCGCAAGAATTAGAATGAATTCCATCATCGTGTTTATAATTCCGAATTGGGAAGATACGTAACCGGTATCATATCTAATTGCGAACAAGTTGTGAAAATACTACAAAATTGGTATCCACAACTTATACGAGTCTTGAAATCGTCTGTTGTGCTAATAACAGACGATTTCAAGTGGCAATTTTATAAATGGCTAGTTTTGTCCTCAGGTTGACCAACTTCGAGGCCATAATCACAAACATGTACTCTTGCGGTATTCTAACAGAATATCTGTACCACGGTGATGGGAACCTCCTTGTTAGTCTGTGGAAAAACACTGCCAACATCCTTTACGAAGTAGAGATATTGGATCCCAAGCATTTACCCTCAGACCGCGGTTCTATTAGGTTTGATGAACATGGTTTCAATTTAGAAAGTATGTTTTAGGAGTAGACTCCTAAATTAGCTAGATTTCTTACTGATTTATATCTTACGGCAGAAATATCAATGCAATAATCTTAATACATTTGTTTCTTAAGTCTTATTATTGATATCAAATAACAATACGATTGTGGGACACTACCAGGTTCGTAATCGTAAGTAAAACCTGGAATCTTCTCACATATAATTATATTTTCTTTTTAAACAGAGTTTGGCACGGTTTCGATCTTAAATTACTTCAACTAAATAATAAAATCCAGAAGGGCGTTAGCGTTTGAGGGAGGCTCAATCGGACATGCATTCGCCGTCGCAAGCGTGCAACGACTAACGCTCTTGACCGAGCGGTAGCGGTTTAATTGCCGGCCGGCGCGGTGGGGCTTCCCGAGAACAATAGCTTGCGCGTACGCCGGCCCAAACAAGTTTCTCTTACTGAGAGTTAGCTCCGTCCGTCGGGTTTGCTTGCCACAATATATTATTATAATAATAAGTTATACAATTCAAATATGTTTAGGTACATAAAGTTCCTACATCACACCCCCGCTGAGACCGAAGGTTACTGAGGTCGATAGTAGTCAGGAAAACGCACTGTTCGGCCGGATCTGGTCTTCTTCACGGGAGCAGGATCTACCGGTGCTGGTGCGGGTGGAATACAACTGGTACTTGTGGTACCTGTCATGGTGTCGTCTCGGGTCATATGAGCAGACTTGAGTCTGTCTATAGCAACCGTAGACTCTCTGTCATTAAGCCTTATTTTGAAAGATTTATCTCCCCTTTGTATTACTTTGTAGGGGCCCGTGTAAGGAGGTTCTAGCGAGCGCCTGACTGCGTCTTTTCGGAGGAAGACGTACTCTGCGGTTGCCAGGTCTTTCGGTACGTAGAACGTTTTCTGCCCATGTCTACTTGCGGGCTCTGGTGCTAACTTTGCCATTTGAAGACGGAGTCTCGACGCGAAGTTAGTTATGTCGGGAGTTGCATTCGAAGGTGCGAAGAACTCCCCCGGCAATCGAAGGGGTTCCCCGTAAACAAGCTCTGCCGCTGAAGCCTTGATGTCTTCCTTCCAAGCGCTGCGGATTCCCAGGAGTACCAGCGGAAGTACTTCAGTCCAGCTGGCGTTCTGATGGCACATGATCGCCGCCTTCAACTGGCGGTGGAGGCGTTCCACCATACCATTGCAAGCGGGGTGATATGCCGTGGTAGGCCGATGCTGCGTACCCAGGATGGCAGTCATAGTGCGAAAGAGCTCGCACTGGAATTGGCGTCCTCTGTCCGTGGTGATGCGGTGTGGTGTTCCAAAGCGAGACACCCAGCCAGCGATAAAGGCGCGGGCGCATGTCTCCGCCGTGATGTCAACCAGCGGATATGCCTCAGGCCAACGAGTGAAGCGGTCGATGACCGTGAGGCAGTACCTGAAACCACACGAAATTGGTAAGGGCCCTACGATGTCCATATGGACATGGGAAAAGCGATGGGAAGGAACAGGAAAAGTGGAGGTAGGTGAATGGGTGTGCCGGTATACTTTATTTTTCTGGCAATCTGTGCATTCATTGGCCCACTGCCGGCAATCTTTTTGCGCTCCAGGCCAAATATATCTTTTTGTGACCAGTCTTGCAGTCGCCTTTGCACCTGGGTGACTCAACCGATGTAATGCGTTGAATACAGGCTTTCGGAAGGCAGGTGTCACATACGGGCGCGGAGGTGAGGTAGATACGTCGCAGTAAATGTAAGTATCGGAGTCTGGTGCTTTTATCTTCCTCAGATCTAGTGCTGAACCTTTCTGTAACAGCTCTTGTAGTTCTAGATCAGAGTCTTGTGACTTTGAAAGTGCATTATAATCTATAGAAGTGTTTATTTCTTCTATTCGCGATAGCGCGTCTGCCACAACGTTCTGGCTTCCTTTGACATACTGGATATCCGTAGTAAATTGGGAAATATAGTCCAGGTACCGGAACTGTCTTGGAGAACATTTCTCGCGGTTATAGGAGAAGGAAAATGTCAACGGTTTGTGATCCGTGAAAACCGTGAATGGTCTCGCTTCTACCATGTGTCTAAAATGGCGGATTGCGTCGTAAATCGCTAACAGCTCACGATCATACGGGCTGTACTTCTTTTGTGCTGAAGATAGGCGTCGTGAGAAAAATGCTAGAGGTTTCCAACCATTACCGCATTTTTGCTGAAGAGCTGCTCCGATGGACAAATCCGAAGCGTCCGTGAATACAGCCAGCTGCGCGTCGGGCTCTGGATGAGTGAGCATAACTGCCTCCGAAAGACTTGTTTTGCAGGCACTGAAGGCTTCCAGCATTTCAGGAGTCATCGTGATGCTCTGCGATCCTTTCGTTTTAGGTCCTGATAGCACTATATTGAGCGGCGCTTGGAATTTGGCTGCCCCTGGTACAAATCGGCGATAAAAGTTGTACATTCCTAGAAATCGACGTAGTTCTTTCACCGTTGCTGGAATCGGGTAGTCACGTATCGCCTGCACTTTATCTGGAAGAGGCGTGATGCCGTCTGCACTTACGTTGTGTCCCAAGAATGTAATGCTTGTTTTACCAAACTCACATTTATTGGTATTTATAAGCATACCATAGTCGGCTAAGCGCTGAAATAGCTGCCTAAGGTGCTGTAGATGCTGGATCTCGTTTTCAGATGCCACCAAAATGTCATCCAAGAAACCATAGCAAAACGGGAGTCCTCTGAGCATCTCATCTACGAAGCGTTGAAAAGTCTGCGCCGCATTCCGGAGTCCGAACATCATGAAAGGAAATTCAAATAGCCCGAATGGTGTAGTGATTGCGGCCTTCGGGATATCAGCTGCATTTATCGGTAATTGATTGTACGCTTTGACCAAATCAATTTTGGAATAAATAACCGTACCTGCCAGCTGCTGTGAGAAGTCCTGTATGTGACGGATCGGGTATTTGTCCGGAATAGTTCGCGCATTTAGGGCTCGGTAGTCGCCGCAGGGTCGCCAACCGTTGTCTTTCTTGGGTGCAAGGTGCAGTGGTGATGCCCACGAACTTTCGGACCTACGTGCGGTTCCATTTGCTAGCATCATGTCGAATTCCTGCTTTGCGATCTTCAGCCTATCGGGTGGAAGTCTCCTAGGTCGGCCAGAAACAGGTGGACCTGGCGTCGTGCGGATGTGGTGCTCTGTACCGTGCTTCACCTCACGTTGAGTTCCCGCAGGGCATGTAATTGAGGAATACTCACGTAAAAGCTGGTGATATACGGTGTCACCAGATACTGCTTTGATTGAAGCTATGCCATTTGCCTCGTTATCAGGTGCTGCTGTGGTGGAGAGTGACGTAAGCCCGTCTACCAAGCGATGGTTTCTCACATCAACAAGCAAATTGTAAAATCTGAGAAAATCGGCACCTATTATTGCCTTGGAGACGTCGGCTACAACAAAACGCCAACTGTAGACTCTGCGTAAACCTATGTTGAGATGCAGGTGTATCCAGCCATACGTAGCTATAGCAGACCCATTAGCTGCATAAAGTTGGTAATCTGTCCTAGCGCGAGCCTGATTAAGTGCAGATCGTGGATACACACAGAGGTCCGATCCTGTGTCAACCAGGAATGAAGTCTTAGTCATCCTATCCGTGATAAATAAGCGGCCTGGCTTAGTATGGCAGTCGTTAGCCGCTACTTCCGGCTGCCGTTCGCGTTTTCCGTCGAGTTGAACGTGCAAGGAGTCGTACACCGAGTAGCACGGTTGCGGAATCGATTGTGATACCAACAGAAATCTGGGTTAAATTGTCCCGAGCGTGAGTTGCTTCTACTGCGATTCGGTCGCTGCTGCCTACCCTCACGTGATTCCGATCGAGTATGATTTTGCGAACGAGACATATGACCTTTTAGTGACGCAACCTCACGTGACAATTCTGCAATCTGCTTCGCCATGTCACTGAAGGAGAAATCTGCCGATGCTACCACGGGTGCTGGCGGTGCTGGCACGATCTCGTACACGCGGTCTGCCAGGTCTGCCACAGCTTCCAAGGGCGGGTCTGTCTGTGATGCAATAACAGTTTGTATATTATGAGGTAGTCGACTAGACCATAATGTGCGTAAAAAAGAATCAGGAACGGTTGGTCCTGCTAACGTTTGCAAGTGCCTAAGAAACTGCGAGGGTTTCCTATCACCAAGTTCCTCATGCATCAGCAGCTGTTTTACCTTCTTTTCTTGCGAGGCAGACAGTCTTTTTATCAATTCCGCTTTTAATTTTACATATTTATTTTCTGCCGGCGGTGCGATAATAATGTCTTTAACCTCAGCCGCATATTGCTGATCCAGTTGCGAAATAACGTGATAGAATTTAGTCGAATCGGACGTTATTCCGGATATAAGAAACTGACCTTCAACTTGGGCAAACCATAATCCAGGTTCCTCGGGCCAAAAAGGGGGTATCTTCACTCCGAGCTTAAATACACCCACGGGTTCATTTGCATCACCGACTGTACGGCTACTCCTGGGAGCTCCAACTGGAACTGGATCTTGCGTCTTCCCTTTGTCCATGCTTCACTCTTTTTAACGTCCAAAATCGGGGTCACCAAATATGTGGGACACTACCAGGTTCGTAATCGTAAGTAAAACCTGGAATCTTCTCACATATAATTATATTTTCTTTTTAAACAGAGTTTGGCACGGTTTCGATCTTAAATTACTTCAACTAAATAATAAAATCCAGAAGGGCGTTAGCGTTTGAGGGAGGCTCAATCGGACATGCATTCGCCGTCGCAAGCGTGCAACGACTAACGCTCTTGACCGAGCGGTAGCGGTTTAATTGCCGGCCGGCGCGGTGGGGCTTCCCGAGAACAATAGCTTGCGCGTACGCCGGCCCAAACAAGTTTCTCTTACTGAGAGTTAGCTCCGTCCGTCGGGTTTGCTTGCCACAATATATTATTATAATAATAAGTTATACAATTCAAATATGTTTAGGTACATAAAGTTCCTACACGATCATTATGAGGAGGCTGTGTGAATATACTGCGCATAACAATACTAGACCAATGACGCGCAGTTACGAGACCATTGTTTAGTCTTCTGTTAGCTATTCCAGTACTATGATATAAGGACGAAGCTACAGCGGACTGTAGATATGACAATGGCGGATGGCAACAAATACCAGCGGCATTGCAACATGGTTAATTTAAAATAAACAGCACTAAAAATTGCATGCCTCTCAAGCGTTTCTTCCGGAGAAACAGAGTTTCTTAGAGAGGTGTTTAGAACCGTCGCGTCATAGGGAGACTAAAAATCTTTTTTTTTTTAAATCTGTTTTTAGGCTTGCGTTTGACTGCCATCTCGTCTGATGACGACGGGGTCGGCGGGAGGTCTGATGATGATGGGGTGATGTCGTCTCGTCATTATACGTATCAATCCTGTATTTATCTGCCCTTAGCTTACTAAAGCTAAATGTACCAATGATTCAGAGTAAACGATCGTCTTTTGATCACAAATTAATATTTAATCTTCCAATACATTACAATGGCTGTAAATTAAATTAATTGCACACGGTTTAGGTCTATACATAGTATGCTAATGCATGGAATGTATGGCACGCGTGTTTCGCCGATCACCGATGACGTGATCGCGTGTTCGCACTATCGATAAATTGATTAAAAAAGGTCTAGACGTAATTATCTACGCTATCATCGAATTAGGCTGTTCATTCATTGATAAATTTATAAGACGACCTACAATTATCCCTTCTTTATCAAGTTTCTATTCGCTGATTTTCGTGTCCTGCCTTACCTTAAATATTGTTTATTGTTTGATGTTTCAGCAGTTATTCTGCTATTTCAATTCATCTTTACCAACACACAAACATAAATATAAATGTTAACCTTAACCCCTATGACCGATAAAACTACACAACGCCATGTAATGCTTGCGGCTTGGGAACTGTGAGAATATTCTAGATTCGCCGTAAAAGCGATAAGTATCTTGAACTAAAATAATTGGCATGCATAATGCGTTCTTTGTATGCTAATACATTTTCGAGTTATCTTAATTACTTTATGTGCTACCTTTTCATGTTTCTAAGTATTTTAATTCGTATATTCGAAATTTTTGTTCAGAAACGGCACAAATATTTTTCGAGTTATTTCAGTTTTACATTATATCGAATCCTGAACCAAGATTCCTGGTACTTGATAAACTAAAGTATCAGGGTTTTTAGGGTCTTCTTATCTTATATCTGTGCTTTAGTTTTTTGATCAAGCAATAGTAATTGTAATCTTGACGTCTTAAAGTAGTTTCTAGTCTACACCTAACGAGATAACTAGTTGATAAATCCGTAGCTTGTACTATAAACGTAGGCGCTTGAATCTTATCGGCTTAGTTTGGATTCGGTGCTTGTAGTGTATACTTGGGTCTCGGTGGGTAACAATTAACTGGTACGTTTACATTGAGTGTACTTGAGATTTAGCTAACTTATCACGGATACATTTGGTTGCTATCGGTGAATTTTCAAATTGATCTATATTTTGGGCCAAATGTTTGAACAAATACAATTTTGACTCAACTTTTTGCTATAGTTGGCTATAAATTTGGAAATTCCTAAGAATCTAGATACCTATATCAAAATCGTGATCAGATATTATTTACAATCTTAGTATTAACAGATGAACTAATCTTTCATTTTCTATTGATATTGTGATTTGTGCTCGAAAGAAGGCTGTCTATAGTCTACAGTGTTAGGCTATCATCATGTCTTTTATACAAAATTTACATTATCCATAAAAAACTAAATTTTAGGAGACCCAAACGAATAAGTTGCCGCACTCTAAATTGCTTCCTGTCGCATTCCAGCTTCAACAGAATGCCTCTGCAGCTGACCAAGCCCGCTCCTCAGTGGAAGACGACTGCTGTCGTCAACGGCGAATTCAAGGACGTCTCGCTATCCGACTACAAGGGCAAATATGTTGTGCTGTTCTTCTACCCGCTTGACTTGTGAGTATCACTAGCACTAATGGCACATGCAAAAACAGTGAAATATTTTAGTGGAAGTGAAGTGATATCCTCGAAATTGCCATAGTCTACAGCTCGGATATGCCGAGTGGTATAAAAATACTCGCGCTCACCGAGTCGGATCTTTGCCACAACAATAGCCATTTAGCAAATAACTACAAAATAATATAATCTAAAAAAAAACATATGTTTCTCAATTATATTTTTGCTAGGTTTAGTGTATGCGTAATATAGTGTCGTATTAGCCCAAAAACTAAATAAAATGTAATATAAACTTGAGAATGTATTGTCATCGTCATTTGCGCCACAACATTAACGTGGCAAATTATGGCAGAAGGACGCCCCGACTATCCGAATCCGGCAAAAAATAATAATATATATTTCATATTATAATATTTAAAGAAACTTATCTTTAATTACACATTTTAAATTCCAGTTTAAAAACTTTTTTTTATACATTCAATTGACCTGACGGACAAGATGTTCGCCTGGTGGTAAGCGTCACGCCTGCCACTAACACTAGCAGTGCAAGAATTGTGAACTTGCGAACACAATCCTGCGCCGCACTGCACTGCGCTCGTCACCCTGAGATATTAGATGTTAAATCTCATCATACCCAGTAATTTCTCTGGTAACATTGATAGACTAGTAGTTCGGCCCGAATTGTTGCCTCGCGACTTTACTAGTTTGAGTTTTACATGTCTACATTTTACTCATAATGAAAATAAATATTACTTTTGGACTACATTTCACGAAATATTGTATCAGTGGCAGGTACTAAAGTTATCGTTTTACTACCTATTTGTCTCTAAACTTTTCCCTTTACTTCGCTTGGATTTAACACAATTAAATCTTTCAAAAATCTGTTCTCAGTAAGAAACCAATTGTGGTCGTATTCCGCGTTATCGAAGGTCAAGCCTCGATTGAGAGGTTAATTAGTGATAGTGTATCTTATTTTAACAGACATAGAGTTTATTATAGCAAAATAAGCTGATGTGATAGTTCAAGGTCGGTAGCCCCATAAAAACAACTGTTACATAACTTTAATAGTGACGACGTGAATTCGTCACTGGGTTATTACTAAAAATTTGGTTCCATGTGTAAATTGTTCTAGATCGTTCTCCGGTAACTTTTTTTTCTTTGTAACTATGGATGTTGCCCAAAAATATGATATCTTACCAATGTCCCATTTCACCTCATCCCCGCTAAACATTTTGAATACATATACTGATAAATTAAACTCAACTGATACCATTTTCCACAAATTACTATGACACGCTAAGTTTTTTAATTCCAGCATATTAAGATTTAAGCTTTTCAGCTGTGTAGATACTTCAGTTACATCACAACAAAGGGCCTTAAGGTACAAAATGTATAAACCAGGTTAACTATACCTACAGATTTTTTACTAGAAGGAAAATACCAGCCTTCCGCAGCCCAAGTCTGCCCTTGATGGATTTCCCCTGCATTTTGCCAGTTCATACAAGCGCCAATTGGGTTCTCTTAACTCGAATCTTTTTCAATTTCAACTTTTGACTTCCTTATAGCTCAATCGGTAGTAGGTAGATGCAGACCGGAGGGCGTGGGTTCGATTCCTAGTGAAAAAAATAGATATTTGTTCAGTGTCTGGGCGTTGTTTATATTATAAGTATGTATTTACAAAAAAAAAACTTAATAAGTATCGTGTCAGGTATTTGGTTGCCATAGTTTACTCTTTGCTTAGTTCGGGGCTAGATGGCGCCGTGTCTAATGTCCATCAATATAATTAGTTAAATAATATGTGGTAATGTATATAACGTCCTCTTCCAGCACATTCGTCTGCCCGACTGAGATCATAGCGTTCTCGGAGAAGGCGGACGACTTCCGCAAGATCGGGTGCGAGGTGATCGCCGCGTCCACCGACTCGCACTTCACGCACCTCGCGTGGATCAACACGCCGCGCAAGCAAGGTGAGCCCTGTTCCATGCGCCAGCCTGCACCGGCTGGCCTCCTTCGTGGACACTAGTCAGGCTGGCCTCCCTCGTGGACACTAGTCAGGCTGGCCTCCCTCGTGGACACTAGTGAGGCTGGCCTCCCTCGTGGACACTGGTCAGGCTGGCCTCCCTCGTGGACACTAGTGAGGCTGGCCTGCTTCGTGGAGACCAGTCAGGCTGGCGTCCCTCGTGGACACTAGTCAGGCTGGCCTCCCTCGTGGACACTAGTCAGGCTGGCCTCCCTCGTGGATACTAGTCGGGCTGGCCTCCCTCGTGGACACTAGTGAGGCTGGCCTCCCTCGTGGACACTAGTCAGGCTGGCCTCCCTCGTGGACCCTATTCAGGCTGGCCTCCCTCGTGGACACTAGTCAGGCTGGCCTCCCTCGTGGATACTAGTCGGGCTGGCCTCCCTCGTGGACACTAGTGAGGCTGGCCTCCCTCGTGGACACTAGTCAGGCTGGCCTCCCTCGTGGACACTGGTCAGGCTGGCCTCCCTCGTGGACACTAGTGAGGCTGGCCTGCTTCGTGGAGACCAGTCAGGCTGGCGTCCCTCGTGGACACTAGTCAGGCTGGCCTCCCTTGTGGACACTAGTCAGGCTGGCCTCCCCTCGTGGACACTGGTCAGGCTGGCTTCCCTCGTGGACACTGGTCAAGCTGGCCTCCCTCGTGGACACTGGTCAGGCTGGCCTCGCCTTGCGCCCCTCTGGAATCTGGCGCCCATACATTGTCTTGAAAATGTTTACAAGTAAAACAGACGTGATTTTATGTATGTATATAGTTCTTTGTAATATCATAAACAATTTGCAGATGATTGATTTTCGTTTAAAAACATCTGCCCGCGCCCCTTTATAACCTCGCGCCCCTAGGCACGTGCCTAGTTTGCCTTACGGATAATCCACCGCTGGGCTGACTACGCACCGAGCGCCCGGCGCGGGCAGTAGGCCCGCTCATCAGTACATCACTCTCTAACGTCTCGTTGCCGACGTTCGAAGGTCGGATGCGCGATACTTCTCCACACTGACCCGGTGCAAGTCACCGGATTCACATTCGTCGTTGAATTTATTCGCCAGACATGTGCAGGTTTCCTCATTATGATTTTTTCTTCTCCTTAAAGCCAGTGGTATGACTTTAAATCCGTCAGTATCTAAAGAACAAAAAATTAATTGGTACGACGAGCTCGGGATCAATCCCAAACCTTATGAATCCGATGTATGTCTTCTTCCGATCGGGCTGAGTGTCGTACCTTGGGAGAGGCCTACGTTACGTCAGCAGTGGATTATGATTGCGCCGCAAAATGTCCCTTTCTTAAAATGTCTACTGCACGCAAAACGCCATTTCACAAATTAGCTGATTATGATGATGAATCATAACATTGTTTCCCCAAATTTAGGATGCCTTAATAAGAAAGAAACGTGGTTATTTGTTTATTTACTATCTGCGCCCCGTGATGATGATAATGACAATAAAAGTGACCTGCACCCTTATCATGGACGTTCGCGATTCTGATTGCGATAGCATGCCATCCCGCTCGTACGAACTTACTCGCGCCATGTGCCCTCCCGCTCGCGCACGCTCGCAATCAGAATCACGAACGTCCATGATAAGGGTCCTGTTCCGTTATTCCGGGAAAAAAGCCACCTCCGTTCAGAGTTTCATCCGAATCCTTTCAGCCGTTTTGGCGTGAATTTGAATTTCAAACAAGCATTTATAATATTAGTGATTTGAAGAATATGAATATGAAGTTATTGAATAGTTGGTTTGGTTTGGTGTGTTCGCAGGCGGTCTGGGCCCCATGAACATCCCCATCCTGGCGGACAAGTCGCACAAGATCGCGCGCGACTACGGCGTGCTCAACGAGGAGTCCGGCATCCCCTTCCGGGGACTCTTCATCATCGACGACAAGCAGGACCTGCGCCAGGTCACCATCAACGACCTGCCCGTGGGACGGTGAGCGCGACCTGTGCCTGTACCTGTACCTGTGCCTGTACCGGGACCTGGACCTGGACCTGTTGTGTTTAGACGAAGCTCCTATACAGCCGACTCACTATATGACTATATCAACAACCGTCAGCCATGTCAGAGGTCTTCGGGCGGCTCATTAACTCTGACACTAGGGCTGGCCACTCGGCCTATACGAACTTACTATATGACTATGTACTAGATTTCATTCGTATTAATAACTACCTTCATACTGTTGTCGATTTCTGAAGGAGATAAAATATTATAATACCCACAAAATAGCGTGTTAATAAATTGTTATTCCTTTTTATGTTACGGTGACGAGTCCATTATAGAAACTATTGGTGATATTTTATTATTAGTGAAGTGGTTATGAACGCAACTTTATGATAATAAATATTATTCTATTGTATACCTGTCCCTGTGCCGCTTCACGCTGCGCACCCGTGCAGCTAGCCGCGCGCCGCTGCTGCGTGTCGCTACTCTCCGTCGCGAGCCAAGTGCAACCCCGTACGTATGGTCGACACCGCAACAAGTCTTAAATAAAATAAAAATAAAATAAAATAGCCTTTATTCCGTTAATGTTAAATCTAATTATTTAAATTAAATTATTTTTGGGGCACCCAAATTTGGATGAAGGCCTTTCCATTCCTCGCGATTTTGTGCTACGCGGGTCCATGCATAACCTGCTGCTTCTGCAACATCGTCGCTCCGTCTCCTTCGTGGTCGTCCTCTGTCTCGTGGCGTCTCTGGGAGACCAGTGCACTATGCGCTCACTCCGCCTGCCGTCTTCGGCTCGAGCTAGGTGACCAGCCCACTTCCATTCCAGCTTGCAGAGCATAGTTACTGCGTCTATGACTTTCGTCTTTCGTCGTACGTCCTCATTTTTGACTCTGTCTTTCAGTTTGAGACCCAGCATCGAGCGCTTTGTTGCTCTCTGGAATGTAGCTAAATTTTGAATTAGTTTTTTTGTAAGTGCCCAAGTTTGACAACCATAGAGCAAAGACGGCGTTAAGGTGTTTTTTTTTTTTTTTTTTTTTTTAGTTGTTGGCATCGCATGTTTTGCATTTTGCTTGTGTCAAGTTTATGAATTTACAAGTTTTTTTATTAAAATCAAGTCAAATATCTCATGAAATCACAGTTAGCCACACGAATTTAGTCATAGTCGAGTCCAAGTCATACCCTAGTAAAGATGTGGCGACTTTACTATGAGCTTTTACGGAGTTTTGAAAGCAACACGAAAAGACATGTTTCACCACATTATATCACGTGCCCACACTCGTGCATGTAATTCAACACTCGATGAATAAAACAACACCATTTTTAATCATTAATTCGCGAAAAAACACAAGTTTGAAATAATTATAGAATGCAGCGACATGATTTTTCCGTGGCCCGCCAAAACTCGCAACAAGTCTTCCTTAGCGCTTACGAAGCAAGGGCTTATTTTTGAATCATTCGCGTAGCGGAGCGGAGCCTACTTTTAAATAATATTGTTTGAAATAAGATTCAATATCGTTAGAAGTTAGTCTGCTCCGCTCATGTGCGCAACCTTGCGTACGTTTTTACCTTATATCGTTAACATATTCTATCATAGCAACATTTGGGCATAAGGACAATTTGGCACTAGCGATTTGTACATTTTGACACTGAGACTATGTTACCCATTAACATCTTGACCTCGGACCATTTATATGTCCGTCCGTCCCTGGATTCAACAATAAGGCCCTAGATGGCCTGCTTTAATATTAATTCATAGTTCTTGCAATGTTATCAACTGTTATCATAACTATTTTATTAAGTAACATCATAATTGCCAGGGATACAGGTGCTTATCGGGGCCTAAATTGCACGTACACATTTATCTACACTAGACCTTGATCATAATAGTAATCATTTTACCGCCTATTTACGGTAATGTTTAGTGTGTAGGTGGTAACTTAGTATGTATTTCTGTTGTACGTTATTGATTGTCATCCTACTGACTCACGCTAGTCTAGAGTCATATCTATTGGAGTTTATACTGGGTGGAAAAATGATTATAATTAATATAATTCGTCACTGAGGTAGGGTAGTGTGACTATTGTTATATTTTTAATATGACCTTTTCAAAGTGAGATTTAAACAAATAAATAGTTCTAGTAGACTTGAAAAATCATTTCGTGAAGGTACTAGGCTACTGAGACTTATATTACATTAAATAAATAAATATTGTGGGGACATTTATTACACACAGCGCCATGTAGCCCCATACTAAGCAAAGCTTGTATTATGGAAACCAGATAGCTGATAGAATAATTATATACAATTTTTTCGTAAATATATACTTATAATACATACTACACCCAGACACAGAACAAACATCGGTGTACGTCACAAACATTTTTGTCCTGGGTGGGGATCGAACCCACTCCCTACAGCTCTGAAGGCAGACATGCTACCAACTGAGCAACATTAACATTATGTTAATCACCTATATTATTGCAAACCTCTTAAAGAGGTAGTCTGTATGACACTGTTTTTTTTGTATAAGAAGACCTGTCCTACCTATATTCAGCAATAATTCTTGATTCTTGGCTAAGTGTTAAATTCATGAAAATAGATGACACGGCCATTGCAATGCTACTCGGAGCTTGGACAAAATAGACTATAATAAAATAAAAACTCCAAGCTAACAACATGTGTGTGGTCCGCAGCTCGGTCGAGGAGACCCTCCGCCTGGTGCAGGCCTTCCAGTACACCGACAAGTACGGAGAGGTGTGCCCGGCCAACTGGAAGCCCGGCTCCAAGACCATCAAGCCGGACACCAAGGCTGCCCAGGAATACTTCGTGGACGCCAACTAAACCAACCAACAAGATATTTATCGTGATTTTGTGTGTAGTGTGAAAAATGAACCGTTATACTGAAGCCGTTGAAACGGAAACAATGCCATTAAAAATGCTTTGATGTCGGGATGTCCTGCCCCAGCCTGAAGAGTCGATGGGATGCTGCGGTGGACCATGCAGTCTCCTTCAGTGTTAAAGAGACCGATTATGGTAGAAAAACAATTTATCTTATCCGTGGCATGAATTTTTGTTTAATCAGTTCCGCACTAATGTTGGGCACTTCACACATTATCACAAGCTGTTAGTAGTAGTTACTGGTAATCACATGCGGCGCCGCGATCCTAGACCGGAGCCGCGTCACGCTTTACTTTAAACTTTTGTATGTCTGTATGAACAATTGAAGTTATCATCACTAAAATAATGTTTGAATCTCACAGTGAATGTAGTTTGTTTTTGGCTATTTAATTAATTTCTTGGAACATTTGGACGTTGAAATCGGTTGTAAAAAAATATATTTTGTAAAAAACTATAAGTTAGTATTTTCTGTTTTTCCAGAATGATGTTCTAGTAAATTGTTGAATAGCCTACGATTTGTGAAGCTTCAAGGACAATAATGTTATTTTAATTATTCTTAATTTGTTGTTGCATTTAGTAACGTCAGTATTCCCAGAGATCCTACTAAGTTAAACCTATCGAGGCTGGAATAAAAGCTGTGTTCAAAACTTTGTATCGTTTTTTGTAGTTCGTACCTGCCTTAGTATCTACTGGACCTACTCCGTGCTCCACTTTGCCACAGTTTCCCAAAAATAAGGACTGATTTTTACATAGATCTAAATTTAAAAAGAACAAAGGTTATTCATCGATCCCTGTAGGTATTTCTTAACCCCTACAACAACTGACACCACCAGTGAGTTGAAATAAATAGAGTAGTTATAGTCGAACAAAACTACTTTAAAAACTGACTAGAAGTTGCCTATATAAATATACTTACGCATGTGTCTATGCAGTTTGTGAAGAAAAGAAAAGAATATGACCGACTTTATACGCCACACCTGTTGTTATAAAGAGACAAATATCTAATTTCTCTTACGGCGTAATTAGCTACACAAATTGATTGGCCAGAGCGAGCGCCCTCGCCGCGCTGGTGTGACTCTTTCACTCTCTCACAAAAGACGATCTATCTATCTCGGTCATCCATTTCAAAGTAACAACAGTCGCCTAAGATAAAATAAATTAAAATTTTTCCCTTTGCAATAAAAATACACTACTTACGCGTGAAATGATATTTTTTTTGTCTTTCACAGTGCCTGTGTAGATTGTGCAGTGTCTAAATACACAGAAAGTCATTATAATCACCATATTTTTGCTAGAAAACATACGATTAGCGGCAGCGTATCACCGGACAGTCGGAAGTGAAAGACTGGTACATCGGCTGGAAAGTTACCTTGCGCGTCCCTACCGTTTTTTTTTGCTCGCCATCTAACTTAATTTCACCATAATCTAAGCAATGCACTGCCTCAAGCGCTGCGTCAAGCCGCTCATAGATGTCACTACTGACGCTACTTAGCGCTGTCAGTGTCTATTCTTTTTTCCTCCTAAGAGGATTATGGCGTTGCACTTTGTGCATTTGCTAGTATCAATAATCTAAATATTAATCAAGGGTTTGATGTATTTCAAGTTAAGTTAGTCACAGCCAAAGTCACACTTAGTAAGTCCAGTCATGTCTTAGGAAAGTCAACTTTAGTACAAGCTTCTTCAGAGATATGGAAACAACACGAAAAGACACTTTCGACTTTTTACTACATTGTAATATCATTTTCTCACGCTCTTTCGCGTAAATTACTACATAATGAATAAAACGCCACCGTTTTCTTGCATCAACACTCGAAAAAACACAAGTTTTGGATAATAATCAAATGGAGTGACATTATTATTTCTAGAGGTGCGCCGAATTCTAGTTTTACCGAGTAACGAGTATTACTCGGCTTTAAGTTTAGGAAACCGAGTACTCGGCCGTGTAACTCTGTTTAGTATAAATAATATAGTATACCGGTGTATCTGATAGATACACACTTATACACCTGATTCTTTTTTGAACTGTAGGTACTTATGCGCTAGTCTATAATATTGAATTTTGAAAAAAAGTTGCTAAAAAAGTAAGCTAGATGTATATGTGAGTAACTATTTTTTTCTGTATCATTCCCCGCTGAATAATTATGAATCTGCCACTTACCTACAATTGTGCGGGATATTTTGCGGCGCGGGCCGGGGTAACTGCGATACGCATTTATTCGGCGGACGTTGAGCGGTTCGCGCGCTGAAGTTGCAGACCGCGCATAGTCATTATTTTCGTCAAAAATATCAAGCAAGCGATTTCCGAGTAAAAAAAAGGTGCCATGTACAAATATCAAGACCAAAGAAAAGGTAAATAGCTTTCTTTATTAACTGTTGTGATGTGTGATTGTAGTTTTTGAGGTACCAGCGTAAAAAAGTAAGTAACTTCGCAGATGTATATTTATACGTCGGGATTTCATTAATTAATAATTTGTGTATCTAGGCACTTACATGTTTGTACGTTGGAAATGTTTTATTACTTAAAACTGTATGTGACACTTTATACACTTTTACATCGGTATAAAACTGCATCCATCTTACACTTAGATAGCTGTTATACTTCTATTAAAATAACTATTTTGCTTATTATTGCACAGTATATCAGAATTTTCTTAATGTTGGTATTTTTTTAATGCAGATCTTCCTTTTAGCAAACATTTTAAAGAAGAACATAATAATATGCGATAAATTTCAGAAATCGTTGAATATCAAGAAAGTGATGAAGAGCAACCAAGTAATAATTTAGATCATTCCCATATTTTCTGCACAGCCCAAAAATCAGCCAGAATAGCTCTAAGATAGATAGGTATTTCACACTGCTAATCACACCAGTCTAATAAATAATAAGTATGAATTACAGTTTTGTAATTCATTATGTCATCATCATGAATTACAGTCTTACTTAAAAAAACTTCTCATCCGTTAATCACTGCTTTAGATGCTCTGCCATCTTCTCTCTGACGTGAAGTGTAACATGCAAGAACAAGACAGAGAAGTTTAAGCAGTGAGTAAGTTTTGAGCGGCGTTTTTAAGTAAGGCCGTAAAAGTTAAAGTTTATATGTGTGCGTTTACCTATTTGTTCCCTTTTCACGCTGAAATGGATAGACATGCTTTGATGAAATATGGAATGGAGATGATTACTTAGGTTACCTATGCCATGAATGAACAAATAAGTAGGTTACCTTTTTACCCCTGAAAAGTAACAGATTTTCCTGGAATAATCGACAAGTGATTTATTGAAGTGAAACATGTATTTTTGTGTTGTTTTCAAAACTCCGAAGAATCCTACATTCAAGTTGCCACTGAACTAGGGCATGAATGGACTTGACTGTGGCTTACTATGTGTGACCTTGACTATATCTAAAACTCATTCGACTTGAAATTCATCAAAAAAATAATGTACATAATAATTATAAATACCTGATTGACACTGGCAAATGAACAAAGTGCGAAGCCATAATCATCCAAGAGGAAAAAAAAAGTCACATTTGAACAGCCGTCAAAGTCAAATCCTTCAATTAAATTACTAAATTTTTCGGTTGGGTTTATTTTCCAGTCTAAATTCTAATAATTCTTTACAATTACGTCGAGTACAGTAATAATAATTATTTTTTCATTTGTAATTGCTTGTTCGCCTCCCCGTGAAATGAACAGTTATTCGTCTACAGTTTCGTCGAGTTGAACTTTGACTTTAGTGCAGTGTGTATATTATGTGCTCATGAACTAATAATTATATTTTAATGTTATCAGTAGTGTTGTAATTTTCGAGCTGAATAAAATATATTGAAGTGACCAAAGGTGTAATTATGTGGTTTTAGTTTGCCCATCTAATATGTATCTACCTATAGCGCCTATATCTATATAAGCTTAGGTAGGTAGGTATGTAGGTATAGTATAGGTAGGTATAGCAATAGCAGATGTACTATTATTTATTCTGTGACATCTGGCGATCCTAGCACCATCTTTTAGAAGTTCACCAACATCTGCTATTGCTAACGTTTAGATTTTGGGTGGCATTAAAAACTGATGAGAGGGCCCTCTATTCCCAGTATATTACTCTGCTCTATGGACTGGTAGCGATCACGGCAATTACCTTGATTGCGTCTAGTAAATATGGCGGGGGGGACAACTCATCTACAGGTAAAAACATCTTAGGACACCACTGGTGATGGTGGTTAGATTACAACATAGAGCAGAGTAATATACTGGGTGGATTACAACAAAACCACAGTAAGTCACAGTAAAGTCCAGTCGAGCCCATGTTAGTAAAGTAAACTAGTGGCAATTTTACTACAAGATTTTTCGAAGTTAAGAAAATGACACGAAGAGACATGTTTCACCACATTTATCACTCGACACAATCTTACGAGAAAGTCCGCACTCAATGAATAAAACGCCACAAGTTTTGGAAAATAGGTAAATGCATCGACATGGTTCTTTCGCGTTCCCGCCTAAATATCCTGGTTATCATTATCATGGGCCTGTCCTACCGAATGTGGACCGATTTTAAAAAATGCCTAAATAGGTTTATTTTGTTATTTGTAAATAATACAAATCTACCGAATTTAGAGGGAAAATGGCTGATTTTTTTTGGTATTTTCTCAGCGTCATCAGTTCAAGAATGCCCATTGGGTTTCGATGTATTTTTTTTAGATTATACCAATTTTTAGCTGGAAAAGTACTAGTAGAGGGCAAAAATCTACTGATTTAGCATTTTCTCTTTTGAGGGCACTAGCCGCTGTTATCGCGTCTATCATTAATTCGTGCGCCCCGGTGCCACCGACGGTGATACAATTCATCACCGGCGCTAAACGTAGGTAGGTAGGTACTAGTTAAGTTACGGGTCTTTGAGACAAATTAAAATCTGTTTTTTAAGCTTTAAACCACGGAACAGACTTTCAACAGCGACAATGATAAAATGAATGGACGGGAAATAAGCGCACGGATTTTGAAGACTAAATGTTGAGCGCCGGCTCTCCACTCGCTTCAGTCATACTCTGCCTTTGCGACATGCGAGCCGTCCGATACGACAATATAAACTTCTAATACATGTAGGGACATGTGTTCTCTTTTTGTCATGCAGTAATTAGTTTCGCTATCTCTATTTTCCGGCAAATGTAATATGCATACTTTTAGCTAGGTATGCTTGATTGTGTTGTCTTGTTAATTTTGATCGATTTGCAAGCGCTGGGCCCGTCCATTCCGTTATCACCATCGCTGGCTTTCAACGCAATCAAAGTAAATAAAAACCTTTCAAATGCGTGGCAGTTACGCGCGCCGAGGGTTCTGTGCATAGAGGAAAAATGTATTCTCGAAGGTTATGGTGTCAATCACCATACATTATCTACAACTATCCACTTTGCAATCACAGATGTTGGATACCTATGTGTGGTCCGCCATACTCAGCTGTGCTCAGCCGCCATGTAACTGTGTAGTCTGTATCTGTACTGGGTACCATAGAGAAATTAATATTAGGTATAGTGGGTACTAACGTAGGTAATGTGGTCGATTCTGGCGGTTTTAGTTGACAGTTCTAAACTAACTAAAGTATTGCTGTCAGAGATTGCTGTGTTAGCTAAACATGCCTAGTAAAAAAGTGACAGCAATACTTTAGTTAGTTTAGAACTATCAACTAAAATAAAACCGCCAGAATCGACCACAATATACCTACTAGTAATTATACTCGGATTCATAAAACTAACTAAACTGACAGATTGAAATGTCACTTTTAAAAATAATGCTACCAGCTACAAAAAAAAACGTAGTGATGTATATAGTTCAGTTCTTATCGTTCAAAAGAATTATCGAATAATTTATTAACAAACTTAATATTTCTATCTCATCACTATTTACATTTTGCCAAAAAGTAGCAACACTCGAAACGTCAGTTTAGTTTGTCTATATCACTATAGACAAATTATTATAAAAACACATGAATTAATGAGGCGTTTTCTATTTTTAAAAAAGTGTTAGTTCCAAAAATTATAATAGATGGCGTGAAGTCGAAATTGTTTATGTCAAACTTGTCAATGTGACATTGATTGTAAAACAGTTCATTTCGTTTAAAAACAAAAAACCCTTTATTCATTGCAGTTTGCAGTTTGTTTCATAGGGAAATTAAACACTACGTTTTAGTTTGTTTTCGCTCACGAGCGTAGAATATTATTGTTATTGTTTTTTGCGCTTTCCAACGCCTCAGCTTTGTTTCCTGGACCCATCGAACGTGACCCCTGCATTTCTACCTTCGTTCGGCTCCAATTTGCTTACGTTTTAGGAGCGTTTACTTTAAGTTTTACCCAATATCATACCTCAGGGTAATAAGGCCGCAGTCCAGCAAACTGGATAAGGCTAAGTGCGGATATGTGTAGATTAAAAACGCCACTGAGTTTCTTCTCCAGACATAAGGCCGGTTTCCTCACTATGTTTCCCTTCACCGAAAAGCCAGTGGTCATCCAGTGGTATTTGAATTCGTACATAAATTCCAAAGAACCCATTGGTACGAGTCGTCGGGATGTGAACCGGCCAACTACAGAAATCCGAAGCGGCCTTCATTCTTCCCATCGAGTCCCTGTTACTGATGAAACTTATTTTTCCAAAAGGTTTTCCCACAAGTCTCGATGGGAAGAAAAATCCCAACGAGTCAAACTGTGACTGGTTTTGGTGTGACTCGTTACGAACCCACCACCATACGTTATCGGTTTAACCGTTTTTTCGTCAGAAGGACTTGTATCCATGGCCAGGAATAACTAAAAAATATTAAACGGGGTTTGACAGAACAGTTTTGTGCTTCTTACGCCATCTAGTAAAACATCACGAATTATTCTTTTTTTTAAAACGTACGCCTCATTGAAACACATGCATATTCGCATATTCAGGTGTTTCAATTAATAAAAATAATAACATATGCAATAGAAGAGTTTAACTGAATCTGATATTTAAATCGATAAAAATAATTGAAATTGGCTGGTAAAGTTCTGAAATATAAGCGTTCAAATTATTTGGGAGGGAGTCGTCTGTCCCTATTCTAACAAAACACAGAATTTGTTTGGAATCGTATTTTGACGTCTTTAGCCACTATAGTTAAGACAGGGATGTCTTAACTCACAAAGAGGGACTTTTTAGTATACTGGCAATATTACACCCACATAGACGCGCGTGGCTAAAGGACTTGTATCCAGTGCCAATAAATTAAAAAAAAAATAGACGCGCGTGTGTTTTGGCGGGAACGCGAAAAAATCATGACGCCGCATTGTATTATTTTTCAAAACTTGTGTTTTTCGTGTGTTAATGCATAAAAATAGTAGCGTTTTATTCATTAAGTGCTGACTGACGTGTATGAGTGTGGGCATGTGATATAATGTGGTGAAACGTGTTTTTTTGTGTTGTTTCCAAAACTCCGAAGAAGCTTGTAGTAAAGTTGCCATGACTTTACTAGGGCATGATTGGACTTGACTGTGGCTTACTGTGTGTGACTAGGACTGTAGTAGATGCGCGTGTTCCTTTCCTACAGCGTAATAACAAAAACACGCGCAAGGTGCGCGACGCGACCTTGCGTGGTCACGCACACTTCGCTAGCCGACCGCATTGAATTCAGTCTCTGTCTCGTGTTCGGTGACTTCCCTCTGTAGGGATCCCCTAAGATGCAGTAATTCCATTATACGTAGGTAGGACAGACAGACGGAAGATTAAAGAATTTCATTCATCTAAGACATTATACGGCATATGCTTATGCTTAATGATGCCATAAAGTCTATGCCATCTACAAAACAATGATATAATTATATAATATACATTGATATTGACATCCTTCGTTTACATCGGAAGTCGGACGGAACCCTAATTTTAAGATCACACAACACTTCACAGTATTAATGTTTCACAGGGACCGCAACTTACAGAGCGAAATACAAACTACGAGTCAGTGAAGTATTATAACATAATTAATTAATATATTATTAGAACATAATACAACACAAACATTGAAATTAATGCCTTGATTACGTTACCTATTTTTATTGTAAACAAAAACAAGAAGCCTCATTCAAATCATAGTCCTTTGAAAATCCCGCTTGCTCGTTCTCTCTTTCTAACACAAGCCGAATAGAACACTGTTTTTGCCGAAGTTGCCCGAATCTACAATACCCGACAAAAATCGGCCAATCAGCAAATCGCATTTCGGTTCAAGTCGTGAAATGGGACGCACGCTCGTACGCACAAAAATAATAATTGAAAAGTAACGAAAATAAATTAAATATCCGTGCTCAAAATGGGTCTCTATTCGAGTGATTACGGTAGCGGTAGCTCCACATCCTCGGTAAGTTGTATTTTTTTATTAAAGTTAACTGAGTTTTTGACCTTTGTTTTTATTTGCGCGTAGAAACAACATGTGCTGACTTGTATATTTTTTATCGCTCCGAATAGTATTGCACTTGAGAAATTGAGAATTTGTTTAGCTCATAGCTGATGATTGATTTAGATGTTATAGTTTAAGTACAACTATTGATTTATGTTATAGATGAGTATCATAATAAACCTGCTAGTCTAGGTTTGTGCGTAGGTAGGTACTTATTGAATAAAGCGCTTGGAGGGTAGAATGAATCGCAAAGATAAGCGTTTCTTGGAATTAGGACCATAATGTTCATTTGATTGAATTTAGAACGCCGCCGTAAGGCAGGTAGGTCGATTGTAAACTTGGATCGACGGCTTAGACCATGTGAAATGTGAAAGAAGCTTTTATTAGGCAGGAGAGGAGAAGGAAAGAAGTCAACGGTGATACCTATCAGTGGAAATATTTTAGGTACCTACTACCTATTAACTTTACGTCTAGGTAGGTACCTATGTAGGTACTTGTTATTCCGATGGGAGAGAAGCTAAAGTACACACACACACATACAACAACAAGTACACACAAGTGCACAGGCAAGCGCAACATCAGCAGATTAGTATTAAGTAGGTATGAAGTGACATTGGTGATCCATTTACTTACTACATTTTAGTACCTTGACCCAAAAGAAAATAAAAGATAGGTACCTCCATAAATTTAATCCCTATAAAACACTGTTTTAAAGTATCACGGTAGTTTACACAAAATAATCACGGTAAATATCCCGTTAATAATAATATAACTTTAATCCATGAACCTAGAACTTTTTTTCTAGGTTCATGCTTTAATCCAATGATATTATATATAAGGAGGAGATATGTCATATCGCACCCTAAAATGGCCCCGTGAAGACGGCCCTAAGGACTGTCTCGCCTGTCTGCGCTCACCACAGAGTAATATAAGAATATCCTCCATGGCGCTCACTAAGCGAGACGCGCGCTATCCCTTTTGCTCTCATAAAAGTGCTATCTTCTTTCGCACTCCAGCGCAAGTCGTAAACATGACGGTGCGGGGGTCATTTTCAAACGTTGTTTTATTACGCGATGGCGCATCCTTCGTAATCTTTGCTTTAATCCCTATTTTGGTTAAGAACAACCTAAAGTTACAGGTCGCATCATGTAAAAAGAACGCTGGCGGTTAAGCTGCGCAGTAGGCGACTTATCGGTCTATTTGGTGGTATAAGGTGGTACCCAGCAATAACCAATATACGAAGCTGCGAGCAAAAGGCTAATTAATAATTATTTAAACCAATTAGGCCTAGTACTTTTGTGCGCAAGTGTACACATGCGCAAACACAGCTCCTTTCTTTCAGCGTTCTTTTTACATGACGCGACCTACCTAGGTATAAGTTAGATTTGTTACTACGGTCGGTTCCGCATTCGTGGGGATTCACCGTAAATACGTATGTTAAGGCTAATTAGTGTTAAGGTGCGTTTCTGTTAGTGCTGCCTGCTGAGGGCCGCAAGCGCAACGTAGATGGGGCGCTCCTGTCACATTCTATCCGAATCTATTTGCTATAGTACTTATAGTTATTATACTACAAGTGAATGTTAAATGATAATTTGGCTGCAGTCGTCGTCATGGCCGAGCCGAGAGAACACGTCGTTCCAGCATCAGCACCGCCCGAAGTCAGGCCTGCTGGACCCGAAGTCTTCAAGCTATCTCGATTGTAAGTAGGAATAAAAACCTGTCTGTACTTACGAGGTCCAGTCCTGACCCTGACAGTCCGGTAGGATGGGTATATCACTCTGGTTAGCAGCTATACAGGGTTAGTACTAATCAGTTAGCATCCTTTTAAGGGCATATTCAGTACATCAAAACAAACAACATTTACTATGGGGCTTTTTGTATGGAACAGCTGATATTTTTTTCACGATTTCAATGTTGGCCCCAAAGTTAAATTTGTTTGTTTTGATGTACAGAATATGCCCTTAAAAGGATGCTAACTGATTAGAACTAACCCTGTATACCTACCACCCTACCACCCTCAACTGCACCTTTTCAACTGACTTCAAAAAAGGAGGCTCTCAATTCGACTGTATGTTTTTTATTGTATGTAGTATGTTACGCGATTACTCTACTCAGCCAATAAAATTATGAATTGATTTTTATGATTCTTTTTTTTGTTTGGTAGGTGATACTTCAGATGTGGTCCCATAAACATTTTATCGAAATCGGTTCAGAAGTTTGGTTTTTAAATTAAAATTACTGTAATAAATCAAAATAACTGGAAAATATGAAGATGTCATCCAAATAGTTGAAATTGAAGTCGGTTTTTTTAAGCGTATTTTATTTGAAAATATCTAGTCGCCAAGCACCTAAGGCGTACAGCACACCCCCAGATTCGAGGCGAAGTCGTGGTAGAAGAGTCAAGGCGCCCGCGCCGCGCTGGCGCCTCGACCCTGCCCCGTCTTGGCGCCTGGACTCTGTGCGATGCGCCTGTCAGTGTGTTCCGTTAGATCTCAGATGGTGTTGTGTTGTTCGCAGTGGTGATGCGGCAGTGCTCGCTGGACGACGTCATGCGCGAGTTCCAGCTGAACGGCTCCGACTCGCCCTACAACCCGGACGAGGACCGCGTGTGGAGCCGCCAGAAAGGTGACAACCACAAATATTATCACAACCACTTTCTTTTTAGAACAAAACAATATATCGCCTTATCAATACTTTATATATTTTTATTCGAAATAAATAAAACTGACTAACTACAATGACGCAGTGACCCATAGCAGGTCTTGGCCTCTGACACTATGAGACGCCACTCCATTCTATCCCGAGCCGCCTCTCCACTGGGTATATAGCCTGGAGCACACACGTCTTCTTTTTTTTCCAAATAAATAAATAAAATTTAAAATCGGATCCGATTACGTATGCTGACTGCACCACCAAGGTGCTGGCCGTAAGGCGAGGACTAGAGAATGTGTGGAGTGAGGGCCCAAAGGACGTAGCGACGTAGCCGTAACGTTGCCAGCGTTTTGGCAGCTTTGTTGATCTCGAACGTGCTATCTGCCACCGTATTCTAAACCCAATCGAATCGGAGTCGATTCGAAAACTACTCTCGCTATCACTGCCTTCTAATGATGGAGACAGATATAGTGCAGTTTTGAGTGGAAACCTTTCCAGTCGTGGTAAGAATTAGAATACGGTAGCTGGTTCTACTCACGTATACTTTGAATACCTTGTTTCGACTGTTGTGTGGTAGCCGGGCCGCTGCCGGGGCTGGGCCCCGCGCCCGCGTACCTGCGCCAGAAGTCGTGGCCGGAGCCCGAGCGCTCGCCGGCGGCGCGCCTGCCGCGCCCGCGCTCGCTGCTCGAGCCGCGCTGGAGCGCTGGCCCGGCCGCCGCCGCCGACCAGGAGACCAACTTCGTCACCTCCACGCCGGTGTTCGATGGTAAGCTCTCGCAGTCTCTCTGGGCCGCTAATACTGTATATACTCGAGGACAGACAGTACGGAGTCCGCTCCGGACGTCCAATGCATTCTTGTTTGTAAAACCCAAAAGATAACGCTGCTGCAGCGCTCATGCCCGTACTATATATACGCCTTTGTATTTTTAAAAACCTCTTGACTGAATGAGACTTATTTATATATACCTATTATCCAATGACTTTCTTCGCAGTGTATCAACCAAATTAATGAGATGACGATTAACTCAATGATGATTGCCAGCGGACTAGCTGAAGTCATCTAAGCCTATAGGCCTATTTAATGCGAGTTATAGTCTTCTAAATCGATGTCGCTTTCTCGAGCTCCTGCAGGGCTAGCATGTGCACCGCGAGAAAAATTTGTCGTGTCTTTATGTCGTGAGAAAGCGAGACAGACTTATACAGAGTCGTAGCCTTGTCCTGTTTTTAAGAATCGAGAACATTTTCTCGCGGTGCGCATGCTAGCCCTGCAGGTCGTCCGATAGTGGAGTGGGCATCACATGATGCAGAGCCCACAGCCCACAGCGCGTGTTCTGTGCAGACGTGCCGCCGGCGCCGTGGCTGGCGGACGTGCCGCGCGGCGGCGGCGAGGCGCTGTCGGCGGAGCAGGCGCGCGTGCTGCACTCGCTGCCCGACGGCGTGCTGTTCTCGCTGCTGCGCGGCATGCGCGCCGACCGACGCAACAAGCTGCCGCAGGTCACTACTGACAATACTACCAACATATCGAACTAATACTAACTAGACATTCTTAATGCCTGCCTTTCTCTGAAAACAAAGGCATAAAGTCCAATCGCGCAACTGCAAAAAGTCTTATCTAAATTTCCCATTCACTAAAATGTCCCAGTCTGAAAAAGTCAATATTGTGAAATCCTGGGTTCAAAGTTGGTGTGTGAATGGCACTTCGGAAATATTCCGAACTAGTCGCGCTTGGAACTTCAACTGCGAGAAGACGTCCACCGGTGGACGAAGACCTCCCCCTTTATAGGGAGGGGTTGCCATAATCCCCACGCTACGCAGGCGGCTTGAGGATCGCAGAATGCTCCCCACCGTTAACCGAGAGAACGCTGCTGCCCGTCCTCGGGCGGTACTTGATGCAGGTTTAGGGCATACGCGCTTGTAACAATAATACATAAGCGCATGGGTTGCAGGAGTGTCGTTTCTGCAAGAACAACGGCGAGCGGCAGACGTTCTACCGCTCGCACGCGCTGAAGGACGGCGCCGGCCGCGTGAGCTGCCCCGTGCTGCGCGCCTTCACCTGCCGCCGCTGCGGCGCGCGCGGCGACGCGGCGCACACCATCAAGTACTGCCCGCTCAGCACCAACGAAGGTACGCACAAACACCAAGATAATGCGTCTACTGGCGCCGAGGGTACGGCTACTGACGCCGAGGGTACGGCTACTGACGCCGAGGGTACGGCTACTGACGCCGAGGGTACGGCTACTGACGCCGAGGGTACGGCTACTGACGCCGAGGGTACGGCTACTGACGCCGAGGGTACGGCTACTGACGCCGAAGGCATGGCTACTGACGCCGAAGGTAGGGCTTCTGACGCCTAGGGTACGGCTACTGACACCGAATCTATGGCTACTGACGTCCAAGGCTGATTTCGGACTTATGGGACGGCTTTACCAACCCGAGGCATTGGAGCTAAGCACAAAGCGTTCCGATTCCACATTTTATATTCGTACAGCGAGCTTGAGGAATTCTCTGCCGGTGTTTGATTCCCGTAACGTACAATAAATGTCTTCAAATCTAGAGTAAATAGGTTTCTTCTAGGTAAGCGTGTCCCATCATAGATCGCATCCAGGCACGGTGTGGTCAAACGCAAACCTATTCTGAATACCAAAAATATATCGAAGGTACCTCCGGCTACTGACGCCTACGGTTCGGGTACGGCAGCATACTTTGCGGTTTGCTATCGGTATCTGTCACTGAAAGATGTGCCTACATTATGGAGTGCAACTACCTATACTGACCCTGCAGAGGTGCTAAGCGGGTAGTATTTTGGGACTACTGACGCAAAAGGTACTACTGAAGCTTTGCATATTACCAATTCAGCATTAATGGGAAATAGGTATGACCATTTAAAAAGTAAGGGCCTTACTTAAAAAAGCTTCTCAACCGTTAGTCACTGCTTAAGATGCTCTGCCATCTTCTCTCTGGCGTGAAGTGTAACATGCAAGAACAAGACAGAGAAGTTTAAGCGGTGACTAAGAGAATCGAGATTATTTTAGGTAAAGCTGTAAGAAGTTAAAATTCTCTATTATTTAACAATATCGGCCGGCCCTAATATTTATGCGTGTAATTTCTTGTAATGTGTATAAGTATAACCTAGTGAAGTAGATACCTACCTGTATTTAAGTTTGTTTAGTTTATTTCCAGAACGCATCCAGTCGGCGGGGATGATGCGCAGCGTGCGCCTGGCGTCCGGCCGGCGCCGCCACTCGCTGGCGCCCTCCCTCGCGGACACGTCGCACTGCCTGGCGCTGGGCGAGCGCGCGCCGCCTGTCGCCGCCGACAACATGCTCGCCTGCGGGGAGCTCGACCCGTTGTGGGCCGCACTCGAACAAAAGCTGTCGCTGTATTAAGTTCCGGCCAAACCCTCTAGATGGCGCTCATAACTAAAATATTACTTAGAAACATAATGACGACTGATTGATAGTTTAGTACGACCACCTAATTATATTTTAAGGTTTTCGCGTATTTATGAATCGTATCAGCAGTGCGAGTACCGTTTGTCACAAATTTGACGTGTCGGTATAGCTGATTTCTTTGACGAATTTGGGAAAATACCGGATTTAAATGTCGAAATGATCGTTCGTTAGGAACGGTAATTTACTCGCACTGCAGCTCCAATAAGCGTAAGTCCTTCCAGTGGTTTTGTAAATTTTAATCTATTTAGTACCGCGCGCTTCTGACCAAAGGTATTTGCCCAACGAGTTCATTTAACTATCGCCTAGATGGCGCGGAAATATAAAACTGGTATATTCTAGATTTAAATATTTTGGTATAAATTTGCATATTTTTACCTAACTGTAGTCATTGAAATCAATTAGTATTAAGCTTTGACTGAGAGATATTCACAGATTTATCATATTGACGAGTATTAAATCAAGGCGATGAGCATTTTTACAAAGTTTACGTATTTGTTGCCAAAGTTAATTTTGGTAACTATTCTATGCCGTTCCAAATGGATCTAATGTTAAAGTACCTATTGTAGAGGTATAATCAAGTTTCTTTTTCTATCGTTTATTATAGACTGACTTGTATATCAGTGAATAATTGTTTATATTGACTAAGACGTATATACTAACCTAAATAGGTATATTATCTACTTATTATTTTGCATTTATTTTCATCGCAGCATAAATTTATTTTACGAAGTGTAATAACATGAGCGGACAATACATTATTTTCCTAATTCCGATAATGAAATTAATCAGCTTTTATCATAATAATATGTTTGGCGTTTACTAGCATTTACCATTTCCAATAATTGTACTATTGGCAATGTGAATGCTGCTTACATGAAATATGACCAATTTTACCACATCCATTCGCTAGATGGCACAAAAATTAACTTTTTTTCTTGCATCAATAAATTTATATTGGCCACTTCATTTTGATAATAAAATAAGTTGGTAATGTTGAATCAGTTATCGAACCTATTTTAGATGCTTACATGTTTTCAGAATCAATAAAATAATGTTAACTTCCAGACGCAGTGAATCCGCATGACGCTCATAAAATGTTGTTTGAAGCCGGCAAGTTGCCTTTCCTAGATGTTTATTGCTGTATAACTAGAATCTTTAATAGGTTAAAGAAACGTTATTTTTGGATTAATTACTGTTTAATTTTGTTGATTTTATTTAGATTTATGGATAGATGTTATCGTTGCGATATTTTTTTCGCCCTTTCTCGTTTTTGTTCAGGTGTTGGTGTCTTTGGGGTCCAAATAAAACGAATCTGAATTTCACTGTTTTATTTTTTAAACTATTATACGATGAGGATCCACATTGCATTTTATTCCGCTAGGTGGCGCATCGTCGATGCCGCCATAATCAACTGTCAATCTCATACATATTTTTGTTATTTTTTCTTTTTTTTTGTTGGTTTTTCTCTTATTACACTCGGATTACCAGGGAATCTGTATTTCCTGGTTTGTACAACATAATATGCATCATAATATTATATTTATCGCTGCATTATATTTGCATTGCTAATAATTAAAGCTCTATATCTAACCTACAAATCCATTTTCAGCCGTCAACAGCTGCATAGATTCGTAAAACAAGGCACAGTACCCAGTATTTTTCCTTGGACTAGATTATCGACAACACCCATCAAGAGCAGATAGATAAGCAACAATTAACAAGAAAACATCCGGACCACCGCTGGCGCCATCTACGAAAAGTTTTGCCTGTGGAATCTCATTGACAATAGTTCATTCAATGCCCTTCTAAGTAGACAGGTAGGGTGGTAGTTATTTACTTAAAGCTAGGTAAACAAGGATAGAAAATAATAGAAGCGCCACTATCGCAAAGAACACGGTCTGCGATTCTCTATACAAATGTACTGTTTCCTGGATACTCGGCAGGCGGCTCGGGGATCGCAGAATGCTCACCACCGTTAACGAAGAGGACGCTGCTGCCCGTCCTCCGGTCTGGTTGCAGTTTAAGGACATACCCAGGTCCATACATACTCTTACAAAATAATAATTCGTAATAATTTATTCGATTATGTTTTTCATATTTATTTATTTGCAACTAAGTGTACAGAGGTCTTAAATTAAATATATTATGCACTTTCAGACTTAGTTGCCCTTGTCGGGCATTGCAAAACATAGATGTACCTACGCCATTCTGAAAATATGTACATTGTGTACAGTGGCGGATTACACATTTTACGCCATAGGCGTATTGTAGGCTATTAAAATTTTACCGTCCCTACCGACCTCTATCGATAACCCTAGTTCACAATTAAATTTTTATCAGTGAAATTGCAACTTATGATTTGTGCACTATTGTCTCAATTATACAAACTATTTCCCGTAATTAGTATGATTGTGATCTAAGGGCTCGATGTGTCAGTTCCTAGAATATTTTTACAATTGTTGGCCCAAATTTGCCGCCCCTAAAATATGCCGCCCTAGGCTCCAGCCTACTCAGCCTGCTGGTAAATCCGCCACTGTGTAGATTGAAAGTTATTTGACTAAATAGGTGGCGGGGCCAGGAAGCTAACTTCCTAGCCACGCCACACCAAATGCCGCTTTTATAGTATAATTCTGCGCCCAATGATACCTAAATAAATGTTCAATTATTGTTAATTTTAGTAACACAAAAAATACTATTAAAATATTAACGATTGGCATACATTTTGAAGATGAAACTTACGTACCTGTAAAACGCCCACATATTTTACTGAGCAAAACATCTGTATCAAAAAATACGATTTAAATTATTTAGGCGTTCTGGAACCTAAGTTTCATCTTCAAAATGTATGCCAACAGTTAATATTTTTTGAGTGTTTTATTGTATTACTAGAATCAATGACTAGAATGAACAATAAACGAACATTTATTTAGGTATCATTGAGCGCAAAATTATTCTAAAAAAGTGGCATTTGATGTGGCGTGGCCATGGCGTGGCTATGAAGTAATGCTTTCTGGTCCCGCCACCTATTATCAACTTGCTTCAAAAAAGGAGGTTCTCAATTCGACTGTAATTTTTTTTTGTATGTACCTATGTTACGCGATTACTCCGCCAATTATGAATTGATTTTGATGATTCTTTTTTTGTTCGGTAGGTAATGGTAATAGTGGTCCCATATACTTTATCGAAATCGGTTAAGTAGTTTGATTTTTAAATAAAAATTACTAGAAAATATAAAGATGTCATCCAGGTATTCGAAGTTGAAGTCTGTTGTATTTTTTTAATAAAAAGCGTACTTTGTCAAATAAGTTTCAATCTACACAATGTACTTATTCTCAGAATGATGTACGTAATCGGACATATTAAGAACGATATTATTGTCTACAAGTCTGATCTAAAATTGCACCCGCGGCGTGGCCAGGCAGCATCACACAATTTATTTTATAAACGATACGACTAATTATCTCACATACATGACTAAATATTTGCGTTGTCAGAACCGATTTGAAGAAGTATTCAGAAGAGAGGATTCTGGCGTGAAGGACATAAATCTAGGTCTACTGTAGACAATTGTCTCTGTCATTCAGTAAATTGCTAAAGAAAATGTAACCCTCTAAAAGATACTAAGAAGTTTTGACACGATTCAATTCATTTAAAGGGCTGTTTCATTGATCTGGAAAACGCCTTCCTTCCTCACTGAGCCGTGCCGTGGTCGCAGACAGTCTACGTGGTCGACGTAGGTACTATAATAATGTAATAATCCTGCCTGACCTAAAAAAGTCACGATAAGTTAATAGATAAAGTTCCTGGACTAGATGAATTTAATAGACTGCCTCCTTTAAAGATAATACATTTTTATTATTTATTTATTTCATGTATTTATGTACAAAATCAGTCAATCAAATTAATCAGTTATCAAAACTCCTTTGAGACGAAACCTAATGTTTGCCATTGGTGCCATGGCGAAGAATATTCCTACTCTGTGGACTGTCTATGTCTATGTTCGTAATTCGTGATGGTAGCATATTTTATTTTTACATCTACAGGCAATGGCATCCTTTTCAGCACATTATGCAAATAAACCTTGTGGAAAAAAATCTGCACAACTACAAAAGATAGTAAAAGTCATAAAAGTGTGTCAATTCAAGATCGCGGATCGCAAACACAAAACAACGCGAAGTCTCACGATTTGGCCACGTTTAGTCGCGCTTCAGTATGCAAACTCCGACGTGACATACTCGCAAACCTACTAACGCTACCAATGCAAATCTAACTTTATAACTTCCAAGTTAGAGTTGATATTTCAACTGCGAGACTGCCAAAAAGGCTGTTAAAAAACTTCAAATTTGAGCTCACGCATCGCGGCGCCCGCGCTGCATACCGTTTTGAATTCATTGATTATTCCTCTTCCATATCAAAATCACACCTTCTTTCGCTACAATAAGGTCCATTTTCTCTCTTCACTACCATTTCAACGGAACTTTACACTTTATCTGCCTAGAAATAAGTCTGATTTTAAATCAAAAGGCAGACTCAAGTTCCAAAATAAAAATGTAGGTGAGAGTCCGGTACGAAGTGACTGCCATATTATCTGTGGTACTTGATTTGGGAATCTGTGTCGCGGAAGTATGTTGCGGGGGTGGGGTACGGTGAAAGGGGGAGGTGAGGGGGCAGTAGATTAAATAATAGCTACTATGGTAAAGGCTGCAGATTATGCGCTTTGGGATAATGAGAATAGGTACCTAGTTAGGCTACCCATTCGAATACTTATAGTTATACTTGGGTACCAACTCGCAGTTGAAAACGATTGAGATACACTAATTGAAATTAGTAAAGGTTTTATTTTAAACTAGCGGCCGAATGATGAGCTTGCGACTTTGCGACCCTTATTGGATTTTCTTTTGGAGTCGTTTGGGCCGTAATAACATTAGGTACTTGTTATCTGGGCGTGTCTGAGCGGTGGGTGAGACGGTGAATAATAAATATGGGCGTAAGATGAAAGTAATGTCTAATAATAATACAGTAAAGACTTCAAATACCTGGATGACATTTTCATATATTTTCCAGGGTTTTTAAATTTATTTCAGTGTAATTTTGATTTAAATCCAAACTACTGAACCGATTTAGATAAAATGTATAAGGGACCACCTCTGAAGTATCACCTACCAAACTCAAAAATAATCATCAAAATCAATTCAAGTGGAGTAATCGTGTAACACATACAAAAAAAAACAGTCTAATTGAGAGATTCTTTTTTTGAAGTCGGTTGAAATTTTTTAAAGTTTTGTTAGGAGTGCATGGAGATAATTAAATAATTACCTCTCATATAGTTATAAATAAGTTCAGAAAAATTACTGAGTATAAAAATAATTTCACATCTTATATATCAGGGTGACGACCGCAGTGCAGTGCGGCGGATTTGTTCGCAAGTAGGTACACACTTCTAGCACTGACAGGCGTGACGCTTACCACCAGGCGAAAGCCTCACTCGTCTCGTCACTCAATCAAAAAAAGCTTTGCTTTGCTCCCGACGGCCACCACTAAAACTAGCGACCTGTCAATCTGGCAAGTGAAAAATGAGCTGGAGAAACCATAACATGGTGGTAACCCTAGATCCTATTAGGTACCTCGGTCATAGACTGTTGCCAGCTACCTTACGACATTTGAAAATTCTCCCGCCAAATGCGGGGAAACTGGGAAAGAGCGGGACGCAACGCGACTAAAAACTTGAAACCATGAGCCAGATGTTAAATGTTAAATTTAGACGACTCCATAATATCGAGGTCGAATGTCTAATTGTCCACTCCCACGGATAAACTGTAAGGCACGATTACATATCATTACAATATTAATAACGAACATTTGTTTCAATTAACTTGGGGTATCTTTGCGCAATGTAAATGCAATGTATTTTAAGGGCCACCGCAGATTACGACGTAGGTACCTCGGCGGTTTTTATAACTTAGCTCGGGTGACGGGACCTTAATCCTCTCACGGAATACCTGTAACGAGCTCTGGAATTTTAAATGTCATCGAATGAACGATGAGAGGAGAAGATATATGGTAAGTAAATTACTGAAACGTTTTATTAGTATCTAATCATTTAGTCCAATACTTACATCAATTGAATTATATAATATCACATGATAGAAAATAAAACCCAAAAAAACACAATTTGTTTTAATGCTATGGAATGAAGAGACGAGCTGGATGTTCGCCAAGTGGTAACAATCACGCGGGTTAGTATACAGCTAATATTTTAGCTCACCTGCCCATAACAGTAGCAGTGCCAGAATTGTGAACTTGTGAACAAAATCCGTCACCGCACTGCACTGCACTCGATACCCTTTTCTCTGGTAATATTGCCCTTCAAACCGAAACAGCAATGCTTGCACACTAATGCTTGGCGGTTGAATAACTGGCAAGGGTATGGTACTTCCCCAGGTGGACTCTGCAATAGAGTCCAACCACTACAAAACTTTAACTAACTTTTAGACCACTTCAATTTAGAACAATTTTTTATATTATTTTTAATCATAGTTTTTTTTGTAGTAATATTAATTTAGTAAAACCATTAATAAAACTTGACAAAAACACAAATGACATTTTTTATTTACACAAAAGCACACTCTGCAGCGCTGCTCTGTCTTTTGCTACCCTCCCAGATCAGGGACAGGCGCCCTAAACATTAAATTCCTGGTGTTTTGAGACAATATGGAATACATAATATTCTGTGAATAGAACCTGCTTTCCGGTTTAAACGGTCATTGATGATGATCATGAAAGGTAAGTCAGCAGACATGTTATAATATGCCTATAGGTATAATAAAGGGTCCCCTAATATTAAACGATAAATAGGGGTTTCTACAGTTAGACACTATACCTTGTTATGTTACCTATGTTTCAGGTACCTACATTGATAAATGATCATGATTAGAATGATTATTATCATTAAAAAAAAGTTAATCCTCTAGAAGTTCATTCAAAGATCAAGCTATTGAAGCACAGCTTACAGCAGTCGCTGCAGTTTGCTTGTGTGCGTTGTCTTCGGCTGTGTGGGTCTGTGCTCGGCTGCGACGTCGTCAGTGGGTCAAGAAACAAGGTCGGAGCATTTCTCTCGAGGGGGGAGGAGAGGGGGAGAGAAGGGCCGCATAGTAACTAGCACTCGCGCTGTGGCGGCGTAGGCGCAGTAAGTGGATTAGCAAAGGGATTTTGCAATTGATGAGCTTAAAATTTCTAGCCATGAACCAGGGTATATTATTATGTGGGCCGTGCTTACTTTTTATTTTTGTTTTCTTATTTTCTCATAAGAGAATTACGGCGTCACACAATGTGCATTTGCCAGTGTCAAATAGGTATTTTAATATTTCAAATTATTGATGATGTATTGAGTGTTATTCGCACATCTAGTCAAGTCCAGTTATGCTTAGTAAAGTCGTGGCAACTTTACTCATCGGAGCTTTGAAAACAACACGAAAAGACATATTTCACCACATTGTATCACTTGTCCACACTCGTGCTCGTAAATCAGCAATTAAAGAATACCAGACCATTTCTATTACCAATTTTTTTTTGCATCGACACTGAAAATCACAAGTTTTGGAAAAGTATGGTTTTGCGCGCGCGACGCGGCGATATGAATTTTTCGCTTTCCCGCCAAATTTCTACTATACACTGTGTTTTACGGGTGGAAATATTACAGACCATAGGTTACTGTAGCAACACAGAATAAAATATAATTGTGGCACAGGAACACATTTCGGTCGAGGCAATAAAACCAGTTAGGAAACTCTCATCCATTGAGGAGTAAGTTAAAAGGATAATACTAGAGCTACATGATGCTATGCTATGCAGCCTAGCTTACCCTGAATCAGGAAGGTGTGATAAGAGAAGGAGAGGTGATGTATTGGCGATGATTAGGCCACATCCACTCTGAATACAAAGTCCTAAATCAGGGTGTTGTAATTAGGAAATAATTTATGGACCTCATATTCGTGAAGTTAAGATGGCAAGAAGGGCTTGGAGGATATAGCTCTCTCTCTCTCTCATATAATTAAAGAGTTAAGGTTAAACATAACATTTAATTAAATCATTCATTTTCATTAATTCATTTATTTAAGAGTTTACTAAGTTTACTCCCGCTACCTGTGAAAATACAAAACATTTAATAAACAACATTTAACTATTTGACATGTATAGTAAATTTTTCATGTAAAATAACAAGTACCTACTTACATTAAAATAAAAACAACCAACTTCAATTTCGTTTACTATTAATTATTATTTATTTCAATTTATTGTCTTGGATGACATCTTTTTCCAGTAATTTTCTTGTTTATTGTTATATAGACAATTTTATTCTATATACGTTTTTATAAACAAATAAAATACAATTATACACTAAAATTAAATTATAACTAACTAACAACTAAATAAACCCTACCTAGTAAAAACAAACCCTACATAATAATAAATACAAAAAAATTCAACTATATTATAACTATTATAGCCCCCGTAGATGATGGAAAGGTGCTGGCGGCATTTGAAAGTACTAAGCGCCAAATATCCTCAATTTTTTTTATCGGTTCATTAATGACGAAATTCAGAGGTAAAATCATTTTTTTAAGCTCCTTGTTTGAAGCCTGTTAAAAAGAACCGTAACATAATAAATGAATAAGGCAAAACCTTAAATGTTTCTATTTTGCTACGGAACTCTACAAGTCCGTAAACATACGGTTTCCTCACACTCAGCAACATTGTAGTGTCGATATCTAACGAAGTAGGCAGGCGTGTCTCAAAGTAGAACTCATCAATAATTTTCAAGCCTACCTCCTATCTAGGCTGCACTTATCAAGCGCATAAACATAACCGAGACCTAAGTGTTCTCTGTTTAGCTTTAAATGGCTAAACCTAAGAATAGTGGCAAGCTATTCTCAATATCAAATCCGTAATTCGTAATATGTTTATATATTCGTAATATATTATTATAACTAGGCGTGGTGAAGCAAGGAAAGAAGTGGTGTTGTCCAAGCTGTTTTTTTTATATAGACAATAGAAAATAGTATATCTATGGCAAAAAATATACTTAAACAAAATAATACGCTTTAAAAAAATATATAACCGACTTCAACTTCGAATACCTGGATGACATCTTCATATTTTCTAGTAAGTTTGATTTATAAACCAAACTACTGAACCGATTTCGATAAAATGTATATGGGACCACCTCTGAAGTATTACCTACCAAACAAAAAAAGAAGAACCTCCTTTATTGAAGTCGGTTGAAAATAAATTATTTATCATGTCATAAACCGATAGAAAGTGTGGCAAACAAGCATTTAGTTCACTTGATGGTAAGCGAATCACCGCAAATGGACACCTGCAATATTAGTAACGTTTGATGCGTTGCCAACCCAGAGAGATGGGAATGAGTCATGAAAAGAACTGACTTTTCGGAAAACATCGCGAACAAACTAACAAACAATCTGAAGAAATTCAATGTCGTAAGTGAATCCACCAACCCGCTACTGTGCCAGCGTAATAGATATGGCCTAATCGGCCTTCGAGGGCAGGCCTTACGTTCAACGGTTGACTATTGAAAGGCTGGTTATGCTATATTCAGCAGCGATGAAGGGACAAAATTCGGAATGCACTTTAGAACGAAGAATCTTTCATTCATGCCATTCTTTGTAAACAATCTCGATCAGCTGCGACATCAACAGGGGTCGCACGTCTAACTGGACACAGTGTAAGTAATAGTACAACTCTAGATACGTCCTGTACTATCTAGAATCTAGACTCGTTCGCCTGCGCACGTGCTCGTGTCTTTGTGTGCGCCGAGTTGTGCTTGTGTGAGTGATGTAGGGTTGATAGCCTGAGATTATAACTCTAGTCAAGTTAAGCAAGAAACGGTCAAATCCTAGCCACGAAGAAGTGGTGCAATTCGATAGAGCTTCTATATACTTTTGTGAAGAATACAAAAGAAAAACCTGTATATACCACTTTCCCACACTAAGTAGTAGTAGTAAGAGTCAATCAAAATACTTATTGCTAATACATTTTCATACTGATGGCCCATAGCTTTCTATCGTGTATGCGAATCCACCAACCCACCAGCGAGATGATATGAACCAATCGCCCTTCAAGGGTAAAAATAAGTCCAGCAGTGGACTATTAATAGTACATTATGATACAAGTGTGCTATGTTGGTCATTACACTAGAGGCGGTATTATGACGATAAGGAATCCGAGAGCGTAATGACTAACGTAGCACAAGAGTTCCATACGACTGTTTTCATCACACTTGCGAGGAAAAAACAAACTTTTTTTGATAATAATCAACCACACAGCGAAAACGTTCCGCAAACATTTGCGGAAAATGGCGCCGAAACCAGCCTTTCCTGGCCTCATTTCAATTGGCCTCGACGGAAGATCAGCGCTGTTTCATTAACAGCATTACGCTGAGTTGAAGCCATTTTTGTTACATCACTTTTAATTTAATTTAATTGGTAATTAACTATACTTAGTTATTAGTACCTACGTTAATGGTGTAAGAAAATAAATTATTTTTCTTTCTTTCTTTTCTTTCAATGCGCGCGCAGGTTGACATTTACTTCAGCGGCATAAGAACTCTTTGTTGGTATTACAAAAAAACTGTAAGTATTACCCGGCTATATTAAGAGTGCTTCGTATACATACGTCTAATTGCAGTCACGTACAAACTTGACTTTACCGGGTTATACCTATTATAGCACAAGTGCCGTAATGTAAAGTAAGAAGCACGAGTGCGTAATAGCTTGGATTATGAGCCTAAAACCGATGTAATAAGATCCACTTTACGAGCAAGTGTGATGAAACACTTCTTATTACACATGCGACAGTATGATTGTCCCACTATAGGGCAAATGCCTCCGTTTTCTGTTTCTATTTTTCACAGGGATGAAAACCTCTGCTCTTTGTTACTTTACCGCCAACCCTGCTTATTTAAGTTCGTAACATCACATCTCTATGCATGCGTCGTGTGAGTGTGTGTGTGAGGAAAGCTGCCGTTTTAGTCTCACGTTAATGGCAGACAGGCGGTCGTTACAGCTTAATAACCAACTCGATGTGGGCTAGCTAAGGCTCTGTAATCCACTAATAGGTGCGGACGGACTCAGGATTATCTACCTTTTAAGTTTATTTTAAAATTTTATCTTTCTTTTCCTAACTAACAAGGTTATTTACGAAAAGAAATACTTACTAAAATAAATAGATTTTACATAACCAAATTCACACAGACTATAAAAAAAGATTCGGTTCCCAAATGACAGTTTGGTCTTTCCAAGTCCAAAGTATTACAATAATTACACTAATAAAATTAATATTCTTATATACCTGCCTAGATGGAGAAATGTAAACATATGACACGCAAAAAACGGCCCAAGTTAGGCACAAGTTTGGGTTAAAGAATTTTATTTTCTCAACAAGAAATTACATTATAAAATTTCATTTTATTAAGCTTAAAGATTAGAAATAAATTACTTACGTAACTAATATGCTTCGACAGACTTAAATATTAGACTTTCATTTACTTAAACATTATATATACAATATAGTAGTATAAATTTACTGTAGTAGAAAGTACAGCTTGTTCTAATAAATGTATGGTACCAAGAAATGCAACTATGTTTACAACCTATTGATTTTTAGTTATTTATTTTTGCGACTAGTACAAGACCGAAATAGCCTGAAAGACAACCCAATACTTTTAACCTAAATAACATTGAAGAAGGTTTTCCAGTTGATCCAGGGAGGGCCAATCGGCCCTTTACTTCTAGTCTGACTCCGTCCGTCGAAATGCTCTACTTTCGAGACATTCTTGAAGGTTTGCTATTCACTACTTCCTTTGAAACCATAGACATCAGACACCAATTAAAATCATATGAAGGTGGCTTATTATACATTATATTAATTTCCAGGCTGCTATTTTATGCAGTGTATAAAGTCAACATTTAGATGATTAGAGATTCTTATTATTTGGTAAAGGTTTAGTTTAGTTAAGCCACTGGTGTATATCTAACGATCAATTCCAAGGCATATGACAGAAAAAAAAGCCAAGGTAGTAATTACATTAGTACAAGCCCGGGAACCTATGGTCCACGAGTCGGGCGGGCTAAATATTTACTTATTGCAAATACACATCTTGTACATATATCAATCACAAATAAACAAACAAATCCGACATAGCTCGCAGGGTTTGCAAGTTGAAGTGGCAATGGGCAGGCCACATCGCTCGAAGAACTGACAACCGATGGGGAGGAAAGATTTTTGTGTGGCGACCGCGAACCGGAAGACGCAGCGTAGGAAGGCCTCCCACTAGGTGGACCGACGACATTGTAAAAGTCGCGGGCAACCGGTGGATGCAAATGGCAGGTTGTCGTACAGTGTGGCGGTCTAAGGGGGAGGCCTTCGTTCAGCAGTGGACGTCTCATATATCAATCGCTGTCAATTCTCAACAAAATAATAAACTTTTCAACCACTTTTTTTTTAAAGCATATTATTTAAGAAAAAAACCGACTTCAACTTCGAACACCTGGATGACATCTTCATATTTTCTAGTAATTTTGATTTAAAAACCAAACTATTGAACAGGTTTCGATAAAACATAAAACAAAAAAAAACTTAATATAGTAGAATTGAGAATCTCCTTTTTTGAAGTCGGTTGAATAAAACAGCTGTTCATATTTCTATGTCACGTGTCTATATCACCCAATAAATAATGAATGCAGATGAGGTTGAAAACCTAAGCTCAATCCAAATATTTATCGCAGAGTTAGAATTAGAATTTCAGATCCGATCTGAACATTTAAATTCTTTATTAATATCCAAATCAAGTGATACAGTTACTAAAATGAGGGTAATATATTAAACATCCAAAAATCGGCGTTCGTAAGGACCGGACCCGTTGTTGGTACCGTTTGCCACAGTTTCTGATAGAGTTGTTTGCCAGGTCTTGTGTTTCGTGGGTGATCATTTTGGACACGTGATGCTATCTGTATTCTGAGCTATTGTCATGGTAATTAAGTTTTTCGACGAACCACCGATTTATTTAACAAGTATAATCAGGTAACAAGCGTAGTGCAGTTAAGTGTGGAGATCATGACAACCCCCCTATTAAAGGGGAGGCCTTTGTCTCGTAGAGGATGCCGTCTAGCTGATGATGAATACGAGTAAATACTTTAAAATAATTAAGTCTTATTTAATAAGTCGTGGTAGTTAGTTGGGGCTCGACTGAACATCGCGAGGCAGCGGGTTCAAACCAGGACCCGTATCAAAGAGTTCTTTGGAGGTCATGTGTGGATTATTGGTTTTACAGAGAAGGAAATCATCGTGAGGAAATCTGTGAACGTCCAAAGTAGAAATTAAATAGCGCGTGTGAATCCACCTGCAACTGAGCCAGAGTGGTCGATAAAATATCGGTGGACATTTACGGCCTTACTTAAAAAAACTTTTCAACCGTTAGTCACTGCTTAAGATGTTCTGCATCTTCTCTCTGAAGTGAAGTTGCCCGTGCTAGAAAAGGACAGAGAAGTTTAAGCAGTGACTAAGAGAATCGAGATTATTTTAGGTAAGGCCGTTATAATCTGGGTGTCTTTAAGTCGCGAGTGAATCGGTTTCTTCTAGGCAAGCGTGCTCCATCGTAGACTGAATCTTCGTTTAACATCAGACGAGACGGCAGTCAAACGCAAGCCTATAAATAATAATAAAAAATAACAAAACACACAGCGCCATCTAGCCCCAAACTAAGCAAAGCTTGTAATATGGAAGCATGAAAGCTTGTAAACTAGATAGCTGATAGAATACTAGTTTCTTTGTTGTTGTAAGTACATACTTATAATACATACTACAACCAGACGCAGAACAAACATCTATGTTCACATAAATGTTTGCCTTGGGTGGCGTTCGAACCCACGCCCTACAGCTCTTAAGGCAGACTGAGCTATAACGCAGTCCAATATGGCCCAATCGTCCCTCGTTGATGGGCCTATGTCCACAAGGCTATAGTCTAATAGTAATATAGCCTCTGATATTATTATTATTTTTTATATACGCACTGTATTTTGTGAGTATGATAACCATTTTGCATTGAAGGCAACTTGATTACAATGTGGCTAAACATAGGCCGCCTTATTGTAGACCATATCGCAATGACAATCCAGCTGAACGTTGATCCGAAACGGCCCTGTTTTTTAAAATGGCTAGCCATTATGTAAAATGCCGAATTATACAATTAGACTGCGACATCTGCATGCCTTAATAAATTGCACACACGTGAGCATGAAAATCAGATTTTATCTTTTAAAAATACAAAAATCATGTTTGTTTTTTTGACGGATCTTCTGCATTTTATTAAGTAAAACTTTTAAAAATAAATTGCAAACACATGAATTAGATATAACACTGAACCACACAATAATTATGACCCCTATATGCAAACTTTCCCGTTATTATCTAAAACGCTACATGCCTACGGCACATAAGCTATACAAAAACAAGTAGAACGCGTAGTCCATAAGAAATCATCAATAATTTCAAGAACAATCATAGGTTTTATTTTTGTTATCATCAGATAGACCGTCAGCATGTATGATGCTCCTTCAATTAAAAAAAACATAATACTGTTTATACACTTGCCCTTCAAACCGAAACACAATCATGCTTGCACACTACTGACTGGCGGTTGATTAACTGGCAATTAAGTCTCTATAAGGTGTGGTACTTCCCCAGGTGGACTGGAATCCTAGCACTACTCCCAGGCCAAAGCGCCAAAGCCTCATCATTAAGGGGGCGACCAATGCCAAAAGTAAGTAAAAGGTGTATTTTTAAACACATCGCTTAATAATTAAGAAATTAAATATTCAGATTTAAAAAAATACTACAGGTAGGGGAAAACCCTATAGAAGCCAAGTAACCGAATAGAATTTTGGAAAATAATCTGGATTATTTAAAAGAAAATTACAAATAGAGCATTTGAATTAAAACAGTTTTTTTTATCAGCGATAACACTACATTATATTTTACGAACCACACAGCCAGACTAATGTTTTAGCAGATAAACCGTTTTTTTTAAATTTCATGCCTATATTTTGAATAATTAAATAAAATCCCACATACATTGCTCAATATCTATCATCATCAATTATATCATGCGATTTTCGACTCTAAACTAATGCAAGACGTGCGGGTGAAATCTGATATTTTTCTGGCAATAGGCGCACTCTTAAACAAGCTTACCAATACTCGTGTTACCTATTTATTCCGTGCTAGTACTGCTGCCAGCTACTCGCGGCGTGTCGGCGCTGGCGGCACGGTGACATTATCAAACAACAGTTAGGCGAATTCGCGGCCGCAAGTGTGCCGGCGAGAGTGAATGCGGGCGTACCGAAGCGACTTTTACTTTTCTGCCGCCCCCCGCCCCCCGCGCGCCGCCCCACCCACGCCTGCGTCACACGCCGCGGAAATAGTTTTCCTTGTTTGTATTAATGCAAGTTTGTTCCCAGTTTTACTAAAGTCTACGGTAGATGGCGTGGATTTTTTCCACTAGTCCTACGATTTGATTCGTTACAGAATATGCTGAGTTTTGTCATAACTAGACGCATTTAAAGTCCAAAATCCGTGCCAAACTGTGGCTAGCTGTAAGTGGTAGTCTAGTAGGAGAATATTCGACTTCGAAACGTAAAGTCGTGGATTTAAATCCCGGCCCGCACCTTTGAGCGTGTGAACTTTTGTTACTCGTTACTCGTACCTTGTTATTCGATATTTCAAAACATGATGTAATCAAATCAAATATAAAATCAAATACCTTCAAAAATGTTAGAATGCGCTAGTGAGATGGCGGTCTGCAATATATTAGGTTCAAAGATCTTTATTTAAATATCACAAGAAACATTACGTCTCACTTAGGCGATATCTTAAAATTATACAATATCAGTAGAATTTTGTGGCCAGTGGGCACTAAATACAATTTTGGAAATATTTGCATGACTGTAAATAAATGTACATAAAAATAAACGTATAATTATGCTTTAGTAGGCAAGTAAACTTCTTATTTGAAAAAATATTGTACATGTAGGTGGTATGTCTTATACATATTGCATTCAATATCATCGTTTGCATACACAAACATGCATACATTTGACTCGAGCGCTGAGTCTCTGGTCCTCTAATTGAATATCATCTGTGATCTTTCTCAACTCTCATCTTTCTTGCAAATAGGCGTGTGGCCTAATGTTTAATTTATGACAAATAACAGGCTTAGTGATGAATATAACTAAATACATTACAAATACTGAAAAAATAAATTGTATTGGCTGATAAATCTCCGAGATATGAGCGTTTAAAGTTTTAGGTGGGGATAGAGAGGGGATGCTCTATCCCTTTCTCGCAAAGCACCTGTTAGTATGGCATTTGTATGCCGCGCCTTAGGCTTGACGTCATAGCTCAGTATAGCGCGCTCTCTGTCTAGCTTGAAATTAAAATACTTAGAACTTATTTATTTTTGAATTATTTTAAATTTTGTTTTCGTTGATAGGCTCTATTGATGATCAGCTTTTTCATGAGGTAATAAAAAAATTGTAGTCATCATGCCTATTATGCATCCATGTCACAGTATAAGTGGGGTAGTTCAACTGCGTGTCAGTCAAGATCAGATATAGCCTCATAACGCCATAAACCACTTGCTATTATGTCGAGAGGCCAGGATCCGCCGTATGCTAATTCCTCAGGAAATATGGTCGTTTGTCCATGTGAAGTGGGACAACGCATAAAGACAAGCACAAAACAAATATCGTGAATAACAGAACTGTAGTATTCGGAATATGTTATTTCTTACTTGTTGTAGACTAAGAGATGTATTATGGTAGTGAAAATTATACTACTAAGGCCAAGTTGCTAAATCTAGCTATATAATTAACATTTACTTAATTTAATTAATTATTTTTGTTGTAATCTGTTTATTAACTAAAACGGCACAAGAAGTGAATTATTTTAGTCTATTAAAATCATTTATTATTAATTAAATAAGTTAAAAAAAAACGGAAGTATTCACGCGTTATTTTTATAACTCTCATACATTCATATATTCTTATATAGTATAGTCTGATATAACCTGTGGTACTGTCTAAGACATGCGACATACAGACAGGCAGACGGTCAGACAAACAAAAAGCAAACATAAACAAAGATACTGAAGTCCTACAACAATAGTTTATCGGTACCTTAAAATCGGGCAAACGCAGTGCCGTTTGCTCATTACCAGTCAAAGACAACTTAATTCCGGGTGGCACTGCTACTTTGCAAATAAGCGTAACGCTAACCATCTGGCCGATGACCTGCTTACGTCTCCGCTCGTTAAACCATTCGTACGAAGAATGAGCAGTGCATTCCTTACCGCCCATGTAAAAGACTTCAACGGGCGCGCTTCGTTTTGTCCAAACATTTACAAACTAGGCCAGTCAAGAAGTACCTTTACTTGTCACTATAATGGCTTCTCTTGGGTTTGCTTGACACTTATTTGTTTCATTAAATTTTTTACCTCGGTATCTACGTGACCTGTAGGTCACAGACAGATATTTTAATCTACATATTATTTCGATTTTAAAATAATAGTATAAGGATATGCTTTTAAAAAAAACTACAGCCGACTTCAACTTCGAATACCTGGATGACATAGTCATATTTTCTAGTAATTTTGATTTTAAATCCAATCTACTGAACCGATTTCGATAAAATTGATATGGGTGGTCCATCTGAAGAAAAAAAATAATCATCAAAATCAGTTCATAATTCGACGGAGTCCTCGCGTAGCATACATACAAAAAAAAAACATAGTCGAATTATTATCATCAGCCCATCTTATTTCACTGCTAGACTTTGGCTACTAGCCTGGTATTCGGGTTTTCGTAAAATATAACACCTTTATGAATACTGGTGAAGTGGTGACAAAAAATTACATCTTTTTTAAACTGCTTTGGTAAATAGACAGTGATTGAAAGATAGAGAAGTCACTTGTAGAAATGGGGGCATGTCATTCAAAGACTAACTGAACGACTATAGCGCCCTTTTTCTTTTAAAGAACCAACATGACAAAAAAATACATAAACAACCTTTGAAAAAGGCGATTCTATTGCTACTTGCATGTACTTATACTTACTTACGTACTTAAAAATAACATGTACTTGTTATTTTTATGAGAAGAAAAGCTAAATATCAAAATTCAAATAGCTCAGTATTATAATTCAAAAAGGCTGTCATCTCTTCAGATTTAGACCCTATCACGTACCGTCGGCGGCTCCCCACTACTACATCGTGTTTACGGATGTGGCACACTCTGCAAGTGTGTCAGTGGCACACTTTCTCGCAAGGGGAGGGGGAGGGGAGCGGCAGAGGTGATGGTCAAGGTTAGACGCTTTTTGGCCAGAGTTTGGTACAATTTAGCATCTGCTTAAATGGTAGATACTCGCTAGGAAAGCTTTATGATTTTTACCAGTGTCTACCGGACTCTTTGTCGATGTGTTACTAGTATTCACACGTATTCTAGTTGATAAACGAGGTATTTAAAGCTCATCTGATGGTTAGAAATTAGTCGGCGTTTAAGTAATGAATTGAGCTTTAATCAAACGCTGACTAATAAGTGACGCGTTCTAGGACACAACAGTTTTTTTACTCAGGATTTGAAGACACCCATGTACAATTGTACATTTTACCTAATGTGGCAATTTTCAGTGCAAGTACCAACAATTTGATCAATGTTTTAACCATTATCATCACGTAAAAAATTACCAAAAATACAGACAATTACGTCAGGTATTTTAAGTATACTAGTCCGTCAATAAACATCTTTCTGGGCTGGCAATGCATCATCGCTAATATAGCATGTCTATAAATGTAGACAGCCTAAGCTTTAACATTAGGTGAACCATCTGCTTATTTGCCGTACTATCTACATATAAATAGCCACTTTGCGAAGACTGGCCTACTGTGGTTATATATCCTCCCTTTCCTCTCCTTCTCTTCGTTCATTTTACGCTGACAACATATTTTCATCTAGACTCCAGGCCTGCCAAAAGCTATTCGATTGAAATACTTACTTACCAACTTATTCTATTTGTACCCAAAAGCCAATTTTCATTGCCAAACGTACAATTTACAAATTCTGTTCCAATCTAAATGATATTGCAATTAAAATTGCCCCACTGAATTGGCAAAGCTTACGTTTGGCACGCTGACCTCGTTGTCAATACTTCGCAGCAACACTCGGTGACCAGAAATCATTTTATTCTTAAAATCAGTAGCCTAACATTGCACAAAATTTTGTACTAAGTACTGGTACGTATCCTATCAGCACTATATCAGCTTCTTTTCAAGCAGTAGGTATAATTAACAGGCAACATGAGTATGGAATTATAACGATCGGGAAATTTGCCAAATAAATATTTGACGAAAGATAAAATATCGTTCGGGTACCGTTGTTGGTAAAATATTTTATTTCAAATGTCAAAACTGTCATTTGGAATCAACAAGGCAGATTTTGTCTAGAATAAAATAAAATTTTTGATCGACAAATGTAGTACTTTGACTGCAAGTGTCATAATTGGAATGATTGAAAGGCTTTACCAGAAATCCATTATGGATTATGCTCTCAGATAAATAATTTGCTGTAATAATTAGTACTCAGATAAGTAGAAAGTGACGCTTATACAAGACGTAGTAGCCTATTTTAAGTTGCTGAACTTAATGTAGGCTACTAAGGCAGCCTTATAAGAAGTAGTACCCAAATAAGTTGTGGTATTTAGTTTAGTTAGTGGCGATAGCCTGTTGGGGGAAGACATTTTCTTACTTATACATTTTCGTTGCGGTTTGATGCCGAGTTCAAATCAATGAGTTCTTCAGAATATTCTTGATCAAAAAAAACGTACTATTGAACGTCATGTGTAAAGTTATGTATCCAAATGTTTAATGACGTGTACTCTAGAGATTGCAACCCGGTATGTTTCTCAACCCGGCCGGGCCCGGTTGCATTCGTCGCCAACCCGGCCGGGCCCGGCGGACCCGGCCGGGTTGTGTGTTATCTTCATCGATAACACACAACCCGTTAAACCCTTTAAAGTATTTTACGAAAATGTTCTATATATGAATGGAAAAAGACAATGATTCAAGGTTAGTATTTATTTCAAACTGGCTTATGAACAATTATCACAATAATCAGTCTCAAGTTTCAAAATTACACTTAATACAGAATTGATTACTTTTACTTATGGACGGAAAAGTAACATTAGTATTTGTAATTATTCGTTTTTATATGTTTAATAAAGCCGGTCTTTCTCTTTACTCCTTATAGTGTCAATTTGAAAACATAGTATTAAAATAAGAAACTAATAACGCAGCTTAAAGTACTAATCGTGTCATCTCAACTTAGATAGATAAACTTTGGTAGCTTTGGTATAAACAAAACAAATTCTTATTTGCTAGAAGTAAATTATTATGTTTTTACTTAAACTTTGGCTATTAAGGCTAGTGAGTGTTACTATGTGCCGGGCCGGGCCCGCCCGGGCCCGGTTTGCAATCTCTAGTGTACTCTGACCTTAAGTACCTATAGAGGCATTTTTTTGGATTTCAAAGGTAATAACATGATAATGAATGATACAATTTATGATTTAGTCAGTTTACATAGTGTACAACGTAAACAACCACATAATACAACCACACGACACCCTCAGGCATTAGAGCAACACTGTTATTACGGAGCTCCACCTCGCGAGCTCGCAAGTGTTGCAAGCAAAAGCCTCGCAGGCGCGACCTTTACGAGATCAAGTGAAAAGCTCACCGTAATATATCCGCGCCTTGCCCTTCATACTTGAACTTGCACGTGAACTTACGCGGTACGAGTTACAAGTAAGCAGCGGGCAGTAAAAGTACTATAGTATTATATTATATTTGGCACAACTTAAGGTCATTTTATATTCACTTCTTAATATTAAAAAGGATCACAACCGAATCGTAGCGAGTCGACTTTTTCAAATGGATATTTATTTCGGAGAAAGTACCTACTACTGAATTGTACGATCAGTCCTTTCATTCCCTTTTGAACCAACTTTATAAAGTAGAGGTTCTATATTCGACGGTATGGTTTTTTGTCTGTATGTTACGCGATTACTCCGCCTATTATGACTCGATTTTGATGATTCATATTTCAGAAATGATTCCGTATACATTTTATCGAAATCGGTTCAGTGATTTGGTTTTTAAATCAAAATAACTGGGAAAAAAAGATGTCATCCAGGTAATCTGTACAGCCAAGAAGGTCGATCAGTCAGCTTCCTTGTGTTCTGAGAGATGTAGGTAATCTAAATGTGTATTTTCCAAGTCTGCGTGCTTAATCTGCGACTACATCGTTGCGTACCAACAGGCTAGTTAGTGGTCAAACAAGGACTAAATAATGCATTTTGTGTCTTCTTCTTCTTAGTCGTGCATTCTTGGTAGAGTGGTCGTGGTTGCACCGATAGTACAGGTAGACTCCTCGCCGTCGTCTTCCCTCCCCAGGGCTGCCGCTCGTCTCGTAATGTTTTTCCATTTCTGGCGGCTAGTTGCATCGCGAGCACACTGCACTACGGTTGACTGTGTGGGCCTTTTTTATGAAATCGGTCCAGCGAGTTGGGGATCGACCAGGCCTATGCTTGCCTTGCATTTGGCCCAGCACAACAAGCCGCTCTATCGAAGTTTCCTTCCTGGAGATGTGCCCAAAGAACTTCAGGATTTGCAACTGCACAATCGACGATAATCTGTCTTTTATATGAAGTTCTTTGAGGATAGATTTATTAGTGCGAAACGCTGTCGATGGTATTTTCAACAGCCGTCTCCAACACCACATCTCCAGAGATCTCTCTCTCGATTTTCCGGCGATCATTCAGCTTTAGGGACCATGTTTCTGCACCGTAAAGAAGGATCGGAAAGACAAGGCACTTCATTAAACGAACCTTTGTTTTCTTCGTTATTCTCGTGTCTTTCCAGATCTTGTGTATCATTTTTGTGTACGCTGCGTAAAATATCCATGTTTTCGTTTTTAGATTGTGACTCTATGACCTGATTTACTTGTAAAATAATCTCCTGGTCATCATGACTTTGGTTATCGTTGAGAAAGTGCCATTTTGAGTATGTGTGCCAATTTTCGGTGTCGATCTGTGTGGCTTATTGTAATGAATGAGTATGCAATTTTGGCCACTGCTGCAGCTGACATTTTAGTAGGTTTATTAAATTTTGTGTCGATATAAAGGTTATAATATCTAGTACTATAGATTTTCATTTTGCATCGAACGAATTTAAATTATTAATTAAGTTCATCAACAAAATGCTGCAAAAATTAAGAGAATTTCCATGAGTTCGATTGAGTTGAAATTGAATAGATTTACGTGGTTTCAAGAATCAATAATAATTGAGATATGATAATCCAATAATGGCCTGAATAGATGGACACTGGAAATACTTATGATCGTGTTTCGACTCAACAAAAGTCATTAAGGTCACTTTGAACTGCAAATATTTTTAAAAGGTTTAACGTCACAATTGTTTTGAGAAAAGAGAGCTCTTTAAAGTCGTGGTATCCTTTTTTTCTTTTTTTTTTAAATACAATCAAGTGACGAGATGCGCAAGACGTTTGCCTGGTGGTAATCGTCACGCCTGCCACTAACAATAGCAGTACCAGAATTGTGAACTTGCGAACACAATCCTGCGCCGCACTGCACTGCGCGGGTGACGATCCTGGGATATTAGATGTCAAATCTCTTCATACCCAGTAATTTATCTGGTTACATTGTCCTTCAAACCGGGACACAGTAATGCTTGCACACTACTGCTTCGCGATTGAATAACTGGCAAAGGTGTGGTACTTCCCCCGGCAGACTCTGCAGTAGAGTCTTACCACTACAAAAATCTCTTCTTCTTGGTCGTGCCCTCTTGCCAGAGTAGTCGTGGTTGCGCCCATATTACACTAAACTTCTCTCCTCTTCCATCGTCTTCCCTCCCCGGGACTACGCTTGCCTTCCACTTGGCCCTGCACAACAAGCCGCTACATCGAAGCTTCGTTCCTGAAGATAAATGACTAAGGAACTTGGGTATTTGCAACTGCACAATCCACTATAACAGACTATTTAATTTTGTGGAATATATACCTACGGAAATTTGACTGTGAACCAAAGTACTATTTTAATATATATAGTTATAGTACTCTACATTTTAATTTATTATGACAAAATATGAATGACAATGTTGACATGATTTTTAATTTTACATGCCAATCTGTCATCTTATAAAGCGTAGAATGCACGTCTGACGATGTGTCGATGGCTCGGTGAAATCAGCCCGCATTAGGTGTACCATATTTTATGGCATAATTTATTTTTATTGCAATAAATCTGGCATGAATATCTTCATTATACCTTTAACGAACTCTCTCTTCTTTGCTATGGTTCGACACGGTGCACGGTGAGGTCAAGCATTTCATTCAGAATTTTGTTTATTTAAAGATTAGTAAAACAAAATTAAAAACCTTCATAAAAGAGTTCTGAAGGTTTTATTTTTGTTTTTTACGAATGTATGCAGGAAATACAAAAAAACAGATCTGTTACAATTTTTTTATTATTATTTTTCAATATAAAAAAACACTTAACATCTATATCACGTCCACGTCCTAATTGTTCCGTTTCAGTAAACCAAACTTCTACTCAAAATCATTAATTATTTATTTGGTCATTATTCTAATACGTTTTTAATAATGGATCGTGAATAATGAGCAATAAATCACACAAGGCCGGCGCGGGCGCAGGCGCGGGCGCGGGCCGGCCGCGGTGAAATCAAGCCTCGGTAAGTAGGTGAGTGAAAGAATCTCTCCTCGCCGCCACCGTACGGTCAGCAAGGCAAATTACTCGAAGCGTAGGCGGTGGATTTTGCGACGTCACTTCACTGCGGTCACTTTGGTGACTCGCTTACATTTTATTAAATTAAGTTAGTTAAATAGTCAATTTAAAAACAAAGAAGGAAGGTAATTTTTGATGTGTCACTTTGAATTCGATGCATAGATAGAGTTAACTTCAATTGACGCAAATCTGGTGGCTTCCGTACATGATAGCTATTTAGCTAACTGCATTTTCCCATTTTACTAACGCAAATCGGAAAAACAGAAGGGATATCTTAAGTTTGTGACAGATCCTAAAAAAATTTTCACACACGATTTCATGTCATAAATTCTATCATATTAGATTAACTGTGATTTATGACGATAACCTACTACAACACAACATCATCAGCCCGGAGACGTCAACTGCTGAACGAAGGCCTCCCCCTTAGACCGCCATACTGTACGACAACCTGTCTTTTGCATCCACCGGTTGCCCGCGACTTTTACAATGTCGGCGGTCCACCTAGTGGGAGGCCTTCCTACGCAGCGTCTTTCGTCTACAACACAACGTCGATAGTTTTTTTTTTACCATCTTCATCTTTACATGAACATGCATACATAAATAAATTGATTGTAAAATAATTTTAATTCATTTCAGATTTGCGTTTGTCCGCACTAACAGATGTTAAGCAGATGGCGCCACCAACGCTTTAGTTGGTAGCTTATAACAGGTTCGGAAATTTGGCATCTAAGGCAGAGACTTCTGTAGCTTAATTGACAAAGCAGTTGGGACGGAAACCCATAGCGACTGCTCGTATGCAGGTTCGAGTCCTGCCGGAGGTCATAATTTTTCTTCCTGTTTAAGCTTTAAAAACATAGATGTTAAGCAGTAAGGTTATCATAGCAACCTGGTAAATGTGATTGGGTAAAAAATTATAAAATCTAACTTATTAAATTTAATTTTCTATTCTATCCATATTTCTGCACACCGTACTCCACGCGCGCGTGTGTCTCAGTTGACAATGACGCGTGTTTGTGTGAGTTTTCCGCGCGTCAGTGTGCGTGTTTTCTCTCTCGCCCTGCAAAAAGCCGATTTGACGTTCTGTGTGCATTATGACAATTTTCACATCCGACTTTCTTCAAAGGCCCGGAGTTACGTGAGCTGTGTGAACTGAACTTGGCTCTTTCTCTTGTCGATTCACACCTTTGTTTGCGAGATCGATGTCTAAACTGCCCTACTTACTGGCTATGAATAGATTATTAGAAAATGGCATTGTTAAAAATCGATATTTTATAGAACCGCGATATACTGCTGAAAAAAGATACTAGGCAAAAATAAAGATACAAAATGATCATTAACAAAAATCTCAATTTATTTTACATTAATTTACAATTTACTTAAATTGGAGAAAACCTCTGGAAAAATAACATCATTTCTTAGAAAATACAACATTATTATGAGAGTTCGCTTACATACTACCGCTATGCTATGGAAGGCTTTATAATACAAATAATGTTACAAAATATATTTACCAATAAATACTTATGCACTAAATTATTTCTACAAAAGGTACTTTTATTAAGATCTATTTACACTCGCCGTGGGAAACGCAGCGCGCGAAACACGCTCGACATGTCCCGGATCCGGACACTAACACTGACCTTTATTTCGCAACGAATTTTAACCGCGTCTGCATACAAAGTTTGCCGAAAGTGCATTGGCCTGATAACCTTTATTTATGGGAGAAAGCTCTGAAATAGATTCTAGTTTTTGCTTTCTTTTTAAATGCAATCAATTGTTATTCAAGCCGTTCATGATTTTAATTAACCCACAAAGAGTTTTGAGGCAAGACTCTAAATTCACTGAGAATTACAAAGCTAATATCTACGTATGATTACTTATAATACTCTAATATCTAGTTTTTGAAGCTTGCGTTTCACAAACGCGCGTTGATCCCACAACTTGTGATACTAAAGCTTGATTTACACCGGAAAAACAACAATGTAGCGTGGCATATGTCGTTCTTTTGCTACGAAAAATAATATCATGCGGTCGTTGTATGTAACAAATTAGATTACACGAAGGCACATAATTTGTCGCACCTAGATATACATACACATAAATAGTTTTAAAAAACTGATAACTATGATGAATTGGCCTTTATCACTTGCTTCCGGATTAACGTAGACTAAGTTACGTAGCAGTTTTTGGAATATTACTAATGTTTAACTTTTTGTTTTTGGAAAAATATGCATAATGTAATTTGCCGTACTATGCACTGCTACAATGTTTATGATGTTGTTTCGGTGTAAATCCAGACTTATCGCTCGTCTGCACGCCCTTGTGATGGGATGACTAGACGAGCTAATTATTGTGCGTCTAGCTAACAATTATTGGAAAACTAAGAGATTCATACAATAATAATACATTTTTGGAATATTATATTACTACAGATATAGTGGAAGTCTAGGTTGGCAGTGATGCAATTGTTCTGTAAAAAATGATTTTATTGACATGTATTTATGAAATGAGTTATTTTTTTATCTTGTCTACATTGGATTTAAAATAATCTCTACAATTACACATCGAAAATTATAAATCATTGTCAAAGACAAGTGGTCCCGACTCATTACAGTCTATAAGGTCTGTTGTTACCATAAAAAAATCAAAAACTTACCTACTAGGTAAATGCAATTTTATTACAATAGAATTTTTGATTTGACAATAACTAGAGATCACGCAACTGCGAGCTTTATATAAAAAAATCTCTTTTAAAAGAGTAACAATTTTTTTTTTTTTAAATTAATAATAATATATAATATTGTCTTCTAGCATCAAAATGATAAGTATCTACTTATTTTCTTATAGCATTAAAATACCAAATCCTTGTGCGACCTAAATACCATAGTTAATTAAGGCAACGTACAGATTGCGCAACAGCGGATCGATATTATTAGAATAACGTTTTATCGATTTTTTCCGTTCGTCCGTTTCCCGGACGCCTACGGTTCCGGCGCTCGCATGTGAACTCCGTTTTACCTTGAACTGTACTGATGAGCTAGTTTTGTATTCTGATACAAGTGGAGCATTATATTTTCCTTACTAACTCACTCACATGATAAAAGTATTAGTCGCAGCAATAATTTATAATAATTTTCTGACGGGCAACAATCTGATCAAAGCTGACTTTATTGTCATAGTTTGATTAAGGCTTCATTGACCGGATATTTTCCTAATAATTTAGCTCAGCTACTAACTCACGCAAGAACTACCGGGATCGACCCGGAGATTCTTGTATACATTTTGTGAATCTAAGTCATCCATATGACATGATTTAAAAGTAGACATACATTTTTTTTTCGTACGAGTGCAGTGCAGTGCCCCGAATTCATGAAGTCATACAAATTACTTTGTAAAGGAAAATAGTTCAACCTCGATACTGCCTCGGCACTTGGCTCGGCGAATACTTTGTTGTTTTATTAGCAGTTACTGTTTTTTTCATGATTGTATCGTTTTAACATTTAAAAATTAAACAATATTTTAAACAATGCACTAAATATTTTAAAGAAAAGAAAAAAAATCTGCATAGATAAGGCAAAGCACTGAGAATAAGTTGATAAATAATAAATGAAGGAAGTTAAAAATATTTGTACAAAGAAAAAACAAGTAAAAGATAGTTGAGTTTTACGAACACCGAAAAACTTATTATTAGTATAGAAAGAATAAACTTCTGTTAGCTGTAGCCTCGTTAGCTTTGTCATATTTGTTCCTTAAATTAATTAAGTACCTATTTTATACACATAATAACTAAATAATAATTTGACTAACACATAGGTAATCCGAGTAACCATTCACATAGTCGCGAAATAATCATAAATTAAATAAAGCATCGCAAAAATGTGAAATTTTCGTATGAAAAGACCCTCTAAGCAAAATTAATTAAGATTCCATTTTAATACTTAGCCCATTAATACAGAACGTAGATAAATACGAAAAGAGATTCAAGACATACAATACAGTATCTACAATTTATCTGAAGACGGCTTAAAACTAGTTAACATTGCACTTGTCCTTAGGAATGTTACGCTAAAGGGTTAGAAAGAGTCCAAAGAATACAGTTCACAATGGAGAGTTCCAACGCTCAAATATACACAAATACTCACACACGCGCACTAATAACTTACAAACGAGGAAATGCTTCGCTTCGAGCTAGGTGGAGGAGTCAGTCTCTGCCGATCCGTTTGTGGATCTGTTGATGCTTAATGAGGTGCGCCTTCTGGCGGAAGGCCTTCGCGCACACGTCGCATCGGAACGGCTTCTCCCCCGTGTGCGTGCGCAGGTGCACCTTGATGTTGGACTTGTTGAGGAAGCCGCGGTTGCAGATCCCGCACCGGTGCACCGGCTTCTCCTTGCCCAGCAGCCCGCTCAGCTCGGCCGCCGAGGCCGCCTGGAACGACAGCGAGCTGCTGTGCATGCTGCTCTGCTGCTTCGCCTTCGCTCGACTCCTCTTGCTTTTGCTCGACGTCGAAGACGTCGTCGTGTGAGCGTGGGGGTAGCCGAGCAATCTCTCGGGGCTGCACAACCCGTCTTGTTTTAGATTTAATCCATAGTGTGATGCGTATCGCGCGCCGTTCAACAGACCTCCGATACCGTCTGTCGTGGAGACGGCGTTGCCTGGAGGAGACGATGTTGAAATCACGTCCATGCCGTAGCTCGTTGAACTTGGCGCTTCTTGCTTCACTGGTGGACCGTTCTGGAGCCTACTCTGCAGTAAGGGCATGTGGCTGTAAGCATGCGTCAGTAGCGTCTGCAGTGTGGACCCCGCCTGTCCCAAGTTCTTACAGAACTCCTGGTTTTTAGAAAACTCTTGCCCTTTACACGCAGAAGAAAAATCGAGGCTCGAATGGTGGTTTTGGACGGGTTGAGGGGAGCTCGGGAGCCCGAACTCGAGATCCTGAGGTACGATTTTTTCGTTGTTCTGATTCGAAAACCACGAGTCTATATCGAGCCAGCTGTCTTTGGAGTCGTTTCTATCCGGGTTCTCGGGCGGCGTGGGGCCTATCGCGTGGCCTATGATAGCGGCAATTTCCTCTATCGAGCTGACGTCATACATCTCCTGTTTTTGCGTATCGTCGAACAGTTTTGCCGGTGGGGAGCAGGAGGCGGCGCAGGAGTCAGCCGCACCGCACGTCTCGCCGAACGGCTTGGAGTCTCCGTCGAGGAAAGGCTTAACGTCCTCCAGATCCGGCGGCTCCGTGTCCGCCGGACACGTGGACGATGATACGACATCGTGATCGGTGCCGTAGCCCGACTGCGTGGGGTAGTTGTTGTTCTCCTCGGGAAGGCGCTGCGCAATGGCGTGGTAGTGGTGGCCGGAGATACCGTTGATGGAGAGGTGGCCCGTGTAGCCAGTAAAAGGGGGGAGGGGCTTGAGTTCAGCAAGGGGTGGGGGCGCGAGCAGCGAGTCGAGCAGCTCCTGACAGGAAGGCGGGGAGCCGGCGCCGTCGAACTTGGGGTCGAGCCAGCACGTGCCCAGCAGCAGCTCGTCGCCGCCGCCGGCGACGCCCGCGCACTTCATGCCGCGCCTCACCGCGCCCGAGCCCACGGACACCCCGCCACCGCCATACTTGGACGTCGCCACCCTGCCGCACTATCTGCAACAAACAAATTACAACATTAGACACAACGCCGTAACTTACACTTTATTTTTTAAATTTTCTTATAGGCACTAACTAGAGAGTTACTAAAAACAAGTACAGAATCAAAAAAGGAAGGATTAAGTTTCAGAAACCTTCAATTTGATACGAGTATTGCTATTTCAACGGACATGTCTTCCATGTAATCTCAAAACTTCGCTTTGCAAATAAATGAAATAATAAAAAATAAAATCTCAACATGTGTGTTCCTGCGGGCCGTTTCTTAATTCCTCCCGTCCACATGAACACGTAATGTGTCAGCATTATGTCCACTGCATGAAATTGCGTAGAATGGTATTGTCTAGACTCAAGACTGTAGAGAATTTAACCATTCTGCGCGAATTCCATGCAATGCATGTAACGCCGCTGCGTTACGCATTCATAAGCCCCTAAGCTTTTTATTATTTTCCTCTCATTTGACATAAAAGCAAAGATGCAGAAAAGTCGCTTGCTGGGCTGGTATAAGACAGTCAGTGTCAATGGCAGACTACCTGCGCCGTACTAGCGTGCATCAAGTAAGCAGACAAGTGCGCAAGCGGCGTCACGCGCCGCCAGATATCCGTGCTGGCGCTGGTTGGCCCGCTTCAACTAATTATCTAGTTTATATTGTTGTACAGCAGTTTAGGTAGACGTACATCTTTGTAGCGATTCTAGACCATTTGAGATTGGTTTACATGTATGTATGTTCTAAGCTGTGAGGGTACATGCGTTCTTACAGAGGGCGCCTATGTGATGCTTGTGGCGCGATAATTCTTCCGCTAACACGCTTACCGTAATCACATTTACGACTATGACGTCTGTGGTGATTTTAGATGCGCATACAAAATCTGCATACAATTTCTTCAAGTACCGGAGTCTTTCGACTTCTCTATAGGATGTTATCTCTGTGATCTACACTACATGCTTCCGTGACGGACAGGCTACATTCGGAATCCATAATTTTGAAAATCTTTGCTAATTAATAACAATGCCTGTGTACGTAGATAAACTAAATATTGAGGCACTGAAACCGACATGCCACGTACCTATTTATGATCTTTAAATATCTACTTAATAAAGACGAAAATCGCATAGCAATATTTCGTCTATTAAGTTTCAAACATTTCTCTATGAGTTCTATCGCTTTATAGTTAAAGCCGAAAGTCGCGTGACTTGAGGAATACTCGTAGTGCTAGTCTACAATTAGCCGAGTTATTCGACTAAGCTGACCGTGTTCTTTAATAAAGCTGCAAAATTGCGATAGAATTAGCAAACGGGTCCATCGAAGACGATTTTGCATAGCTAGAGTATATATTATTGGTGGTATAGCGAAGGGGGTCGGGTCGGGAGTGTCGGCGTAGGTTTAACAAAACTAACCTAAACATACAGTGATAGTAAGTAGCACAAAGATAAAATTTGCAATCTATAGAGAAGCTTTATGACCCGGAATTCATACAATCATAGATAAGCCTCTAAATGTAATAAATACATTTTAGTTTTACTTCAATTTGAACAAACTAACCAATATGTATACCAGTCAATAAGTATATTGTATTTACTGGTGTGTCATTTGTCAAATATTGTGTTTGTAACCCGTGACACAAACGAAGAAGTGTTGTTATAAGCCCTCCATAGCAGCTGGACAGATTCGCGTCTGGACAGAGTAGAGACGAGAGAAAAAGTAAAAAAAAAAATTACAAAAATTTTTAAATATAAAATTTTGAACCATGTTTTGTCAACGTATTGATTGAGTGGATTGATTCTCTTGTTTGGATTAACAATGTTTTTAGCAACAACTCTAGAGTCGGGGTTTTTTTTATTTCGCTTGTTCTCTAAGGTATCATTGACTTATTATCGACTAAAATAACTAAAGTATGAATAACACAGATCTTTTAAATGTTACAAAACTATTTTAACACTTGAGCAGAAAAAGTAAAACATTCGCATTCCAAAACGTTACAATCGTTATATCAAGGTTGCCTTAAGAAATTACAACTCAGTTGCCGAAAAACTGTCACATCAATCGAAGTTCAATGGCCAGTTTTCATAACCAGTGAAAAAACGCCACCGACCAAGTTTAGCCACGCACATTGACCAAGCGCACGCAACAGGTTGCAATACTACAAAAAAAAATATTTTGTGGCATAGAGTAACGCAGATCACTATCTGCTCGCATAGCAAAACTTCATTAAGTAGGAAAGCAAATCATTTTAAGTACATTTGTTCGTAAAGTGGAAATCACGAAGCTTTTAACCCTTTTTCCAAATGTTATGAATCATGCAAAGTTTTAACCACGTGCGTTTTTTAGTCTATAATATCAACCTACAAGTAAACAGTCTAAAATAATGTATAACTCCTGAGTCATTGTCAGTTCAGTTTTAGTGCAAAGCTAGTCAAATTCGAGTTTCTAAGCTGCACTTTTCTTTAAAAAAATCTTATCCTACTATAAATTCCAGTGTAATAAATGTTAACTTTTTGAGTAGTTTTCCTTGTCTTTTCATTTACATTTTGAGAAGCGTAAATGATCACAATTCACAACTAACGGTGGCGATGATAGCACTCAATAAAAACTAAAAACTTAGGTACTATCGCACTCAGGCTTATTTACCGCATTTGGCACAAAAAATATATTACCAGAGCCAATAACACTTAATCGTTCCGCGAGGTAACGCTACCAGTATACAGGGTATGTTATCAACGGGTCAGGTTTGAACATTTCGATTATTTTACGTATCCCTAACTCTCTATGTCATACGTTCAACTATTTAGGTAGTAGACTTAGTAGTTAGATTATTTCATATTAGTCAAATGCAGATAATCGACTTTATGACTTCAGTTCGATTGTCATAAAACAATTGATCGATTTTATAATTCAGCTCCATTGTCGTTTCACACACCAATAGATCGTCAGTGGATTGAGTAGCTACACTGACTCCCATAACTCTCCAACACCGGTTGCCATTTGCGACAATGTTTAGGTATTATCAAGACAGATTGGTCTCGAGATCTTGGCCTTGGTGCGTTTTCGCAAAGCTGTCGGTCGTCGCCCGTGTCTCGTGGCGCAATTACCGAGAAAAACTACAATAAAATTGGCAAACATACCCTGATTGCTGGAAACGTGACTGGTGCAGAGTTTAGCTAAAAATTGCACCAAATTTCGGCGATAATAAGGCTTACAATTAGTGTTATTATGTAGATAGTAGGCTATCAGAACTTCTTTAGAGGCCTCGTTAAGTTGGTGTCATTTGGCATGTTGAGTGCTGCAACCCCCAATTGTTTTCATTGCCGAATTTAGCGTTTGTTTACTATTTATATTGTATATCTTAAAATAATATAACATTCTCGTAAGAGCGCCAGCCACTGGCCGCAGTGCAGTTATAGTGCAACCTAAAAAAAACATCTACAAGACATTTTTATTAGTAATACATCGCTACACGCTGGCGAAATCGCTAAAAGATAGTCATTTTTGTAAAAAAAAAACGTGATTTTGTTTTATTATGAAAACTGACAAGGTTTTGTCACATTTTTGAATGTTTTTTTTTTCTTTTTTTTTTCTTTAATTAAACGTGAGTATTCCCGTATAAATAAAACAAAAATGTGATTTTGTTTGTTTGTGAAAGATTTACGGGACTACTGATCCATTTTTAAAATGCTTTTAAGCCCTACAAAAGCTTAAAGAATAGTCTTGAGTGCTAACAGTTGAATCAATAGCGCAGGAAAGCCACTGTTAAAAAGCAATTCACAGACTTCTTTTCTACAATCTCCATGTCAGAAGATTTACGCAAAAATACAACTACACAAATTATACAGCAATTTCCCAGTCTATTATCCCCGGCGTCTTTTCAAGCTCCAAGTTTTTGTTTTGCGATATTAGTATTTCGTCTGAATTTTTGTAGAAAATGTCACAGTTTCGGCCATTATCCGGTCCAATGATTCGTCTCAGTGAAAGTGTGCGTCATAATACGTTTTATGCTCTGAAATACGGCTGTAAGTAGGCTATTATCTACGTACCCACTGTGTATTAATCTGTGTCTGTAAGTGGGACGATAGGCTTCAGAGTTTAGACTTAATTACACACAATGAGAGCTTTTGTTTGAGCATGTTTGCGTTTTACTTTTAATAGTTCTAGTTTAATTTTGGGTTAGTAGTTTAAGTATCTAGACGTGTTGTTTGTAGTTGTATATGAACTTTCTATATAATTAAATAATGTTTTTTTCCAGTAATTAGACGAATAAGATGTTCTCCTGATAGTAAGAAATAACGCTTGTCTATTTATTGCGTGGGGTACCCAAAACAGTAACAAACAAGAGTCCAGGGACTCAAAGTGTTGACGTTCATTACTTTGAGACATTCGATAGAGAGTTCCATTAGCGCTGTGATAATATCACGAAATATACTAAAAAAACGCCTTAAAGTTAACCGATTTAGCAACAACAACTGCCTTTGGTTCTAATTACTATGGACAGTAAAAAAATTGGCAAAATAAGGTAAATTGGACTTTAGAAGTCAGTATGATATAAAAAGTCTGCCTCGGTGTCCTTATAAAAAATGTGATAATAATTCTTCTTTCGTAGCTGACTACGAAAATTAATTACGAAAACGGACCAATACGATACCTTTTATTTTTTAGAAATATTTCAAAAACCGCAACATCAAAAATCTTCAATTTGAGAGTAATGAGAGAGGGTAGGGTGTCATTTCTTTAAGCTCTTGCGCAATACTCTCTCTCGACATCAATTTCACCCACTTTCGCCTGTTACGATAACCAAAAACAATTTTTCAAAAGCATAACTTTGAAAAAAAAGTGTATTATTCACATTAATCTATCCTTGAGGTAGGTTTGAAACTGGACTGCGATCAAACAGAGGCGGACTTAGCTCCATTGTCGTGAATCACCACCGTGAAAATCGAAAATCAACTCCCTGCCACTCAACACCCGACCGTAACGCTCTAGGTCAAGGTTGGGATTCTAATACGAGATCGCGTTCAGTTACGCCTTTATTCGACCGCAGTGGGATCTACGCCACTGACACACTTCCGTGTGAGTACCGTTAGTCGTCCCTGTTTCGCTTGTGGCCGTCCTTTTCACTCTCGTTTGAGTTATATTATCTATCTCTTTTTGTGCTCGCGACAAATTTCGATGCGGGTGCGCGTGTAGGTTGGCCTAAAAATTAATTTTCGTGATACGATTTTTTTATCCTCTTTGGGTGTCGAGTGGCAGGCTGGCAGGCAGGGCGCCCCCACTCCGCCTTGCTGGTTTGTTGGTCATTGGGTCTGTGGAGGGATCAAACTAACTAATGCAGACAGGTTTGACAACCCTAACTAATAGCTTGAGATGACTGACAAATGAGTAGAGATTAGGGGTGTCGAAGCTGTCACATTAACGTTTACTTAATGAGATTTATTGGGAAACATTTCGTTACATTAGAATAGATGTATTCAGGCTTAAGACGAGTTTTAGTTTTCTTGATATGTTTTTACACAAAATATACAATTAATCAAGAAGTCGGGAATAATTAAATAATGTATTAGAGCAATCAAAGCCGCTAAGGCCATTAGCAAGTTTCACGTGTCTGAGCTGAGATTTCTCATTTGTATATTTAGTTGCTATAACTAACCACTAGAGATATAAAATATTATGTTATCGTTATTTTCACTGCTTAAACTACATCAACTATAGGGTTGTAAACTCATTGCAACTTTGATGATCTAACTATTCTAGATTATAGCCTATGATAGACCCTATGAGTTTGGGCTCAATGGAATAATAAACACTTTCTTGATAATTATTACTAATATACCATGAGAGAGCTAAACCCTCCAAGTATGATACTTACTAAGTAAAGTACGTCTACTTAGGAACTTTTAACAAAATGTCAAATTATGGTTTTATCAAAATGGAGAGATATAATCTATGCTATGCTTATAATCTAAGTATGCATGCTAAGTAGGTACTTGGTATCGCTTTAGGCATTTCGATAAAAGTTGTTGAGTAGTTAGTATTTAAAGGTTTCTTTCTTAGCTGTAATAACAATAGACCAATCATATTTAATCCAGTCGTGCATATCAAAGGTTTATTAGACATTTTTAATTTAGATTATTTAATCTTTAATAGGTATATCTATCTTCTATATAAATAAAAATGAATCGCTAAATGTGTTGCTAAGCGCAAAACTCGAGAACGACTGGCCCAATTTAGCAAAATATTTTTTATAGTATTCCTTGAAGTTCAAGGAAGGTTTATATAAAGATATTTTTTTTTAAAAATACGGGGAAAATAATCGGTTACCCTGTACAAAGCCGGGCGGGTCATTGAAAATAAATGTCTCTAGTAAAATTAGACCAATAAAACTTAGATCTTATTATATTTAACCGGTTAATCACGTCATCATTCGTCGGAACACCAATATTCACACAAAACCGCTACATTGTAAAAATTCGTCATCGAACATATCGATAGTCCAGCTAGGTTTAACATTATTCAAAAGCTAACATTAACCAATTCTCCATACCTCACCGTTTCCACCATAAAACAACTGCGAATCGCAAAACTACAGTTCTGAGCTGTAAAACAATATAACAAACTACCTGTTATAGTGTTATTACTATACTCCTTACTTCTTTCTACTTTCTTTACGATTTCTTCGCGTCTAAGGCCGTACAATAGGCCGGTGTGTTTGAAGATCCTGTGCCTCTAATTGCCTAATATAAAAGTGTTTGTCTGACCGTTTGTCAAGGCTGGAGTCCCGTTAGTCCGTTACCAACGGGTTTTTGGGAGTGGAGTATGGTATGCGACCGAGCATACACTTGTACTAGTAATGAGAAGCCTTTTCGGTAAGCAATGCTTCATTTTGGTGTTAGATTTGAATATAAAGTCACTTAAATAAGAATCACTGTAAGAATAATATATTAATCTTATAGAAGAAACTGCTTTTGTCCTTTTTTTCAAAATGTTCAAAGTTACTTTTAACTTTTTTGCTACGATTGTATTTGTATCTATATATCCGTAGATAACTGGTTTCACTATTATAGATATGATAGTGTTCTTAATAACTTATTATTAAAGTATGATTATGGTTTACATTGCTATTGTTTACGTGTCCGGCTTCTGTATTTTCTAGATTATATAACTCTATTATTTTAAGCAAGTGTGCGCTGGTCCTGGGACAGTAAATAAAAGTCTTTCGCCCGTAGCCGTTAAGGGTTATGAAAATGGTAGGATTCGTAATTATGAAAACTGAAAAAAACAGTCTTGTTTTATAACTGGTTATGAAACAGCGAAGAGAAATATTTTTTCATAACTAGTTATGATTTTTTATAAAACATACATTAATGATTAATGATTATTATAATATTATCTGTGATATTTAAAATTTATAAGTCAAATAGTCATCATAATTTAGGGATTGAACCCCCAGAACCCGGAATCTTTGCAACTACTGGCAACATTTGTTTTCATCTGTCCGGATGTTGGTACTTCATATTTTTCAACGAATCTCAAACATTTTATACAGGTTCTAACAATTTTATTGTCAGCGATTTTTATTGGAGGCTTTACCTTAAAATGTGGGGAGTTTGGTGTGGCACCATTTACCGGCCACATGGCTTCACATGTCATGGCTGTGCTTGCAAGGTCTACTGTTCGCAGAACTAGTAATATTCAAATGTCTCGAAAAGTCGCCTTATATTAATCAATACGCTAGTTCTACGTTCTACCGCCGCACCGCAAGTTAACACGTAATATTAAGAAACACTCGCCTTACAACACGTACAATATAAATTGCCTTATTTTAAAGCAATAAACTGTCACAACTCACAACGCTGACAGTCAATACAATAAATAAATAAAAATCAGTACAATGCGTTGCACAAATGCTCCACAGTTTGAATGCTTCCGCTTGCATAATTATAGCATGCAAGTGTAATGTAAATGAAAGGTTTGCATTTAACATTTACCGCCCTTGTGTTGTAAGTAGGCGTTTCGTGGAGGGTGTCTTGTTTTAAAAGGTGATCTTTTAAATGATATATTATACTTAGAATAAACTATAGAACATATATTTTACAATGAAAAGGGTTGTGTTAACAATGAATGAGTTCTCGGTACAAATCTAGTAAGTACAAAGATACAATGAATTTCGTATAGAGCAAAAATAAAACATACCACACTTAAAAAAAAACTGATTTACTCCAAGTCTAAAAACTACAGGCGGCTCATTCCGTGGTATGAAAAGCCTAATAAATGAAGAGCAGAAAATGAGCCGCAGTGCGGTATGAAACGCCCCAGTACTGTTTAAAATTAGTATAATTATACCACCTGACTGATTATAATTATAAGCATTGTGGTTAGCTAAAAAAAAACTGTAATATAATTAATTATATTTAAAACAACACTTTAAAAAAATCTACCACTTAAAATATATAAATAGATTAATGGATAGATAAAAAGCCATTTAAAGTGGTTTACAAATGCTTGCATATGAATGAATGAACTAAGAATCTTCCTTCATGTTAAAGTCGTTCAAAATCTAATGTATTTACAGCGCAAGCGTAGCTTCTAACCTCCTTGGTGTTTACTAAGTACATAGTATGATATTTTAACATTTGCTCTTGTAAATGTACCATTTTAAAACCATAATTATCTCAAAAGGTAAAAAACAAAATACTATGTTATTTAAATAAAGAATGAGCAACGAACCTGTAAACACTTGAAACTGGCAGAATACACAAAGTGCAATTCCTAAAACGATTAAAAAATACTACATTGAGCCTGTCACCTGAGAAAAAAAACATGATCGCTCGGGCAACAATGAGTCCTGATTGACATGCGAGGCGCGCGCCCCAAGGCCACGCGCCACGTGGCGGGCCGTCGACCCTAACTGTACCGGGCTACCCCGGCCTGCCCGCGCACTAACTCACGCACTGTCTGTGGACTCCACGCCCTGCTCCCGACGATCCTGAACCTTGGACTTGTCTTACAACCGCACAAACAGTAACTTTATAAGGAACACTCAACGAAAGTACAGTGACTTTATTCGGAAATTACTTACTCGTTAGATTTCGATGAAAGATACGTAAAATGTAACTTAAATCCATAACTTTACACATCTTACGAAATATTAGCTAGTGAACTTTATAGTCCTTTATTATATTATGTATAGTGTAATGTTCTATTTTCATATAATATAAGAACAATCTTGAAACATAAAACAAAATATCTATCCCATACGCAAATGGAATTCACACTGAACTAAATGTATGTAAATCCTGCGTATTTATAGTTTATAATTTACTTTCTGTAAATAGTAATTGTAAATTTGCAGACAATCATAATTACATTCAAAAGAAAAAAAAATAAGTATGTATTTTACCAATTTAAAAATGCCTACCGAGTTTCAATCAAATCAAAGTAGTATTTTCTGAAACATCAACTAGTACCTACGTTTGTATTGAAACAGTAAAAGCCTGAGTAAGTACTTCGATATAGCCTTTAAAACTGATGCATCATCTGTGGCATCGGCCCGCGCCCGTCGCCTGCCCGTGCCCAGTGTCAGGATAACGACCCCAGAGCGGTCCGACCGTTTTTTTGGGGCTCGGGAACCGTGGGTCACTGCCCTTATTGCCAGGGTTAGTGATTTGCAGTTTAACATATTGGACATAAAGGGCTTTACTTAAAAACGTTGCTTAAGTTAACAATCGTCACTTAACTTAGTAGTGCTATACTAACTAACGTCATTAAACTTCAAACGGCTTTTAAAAGTAAGGCCGTAAGGGTCTCATTAGTAAATGTGTAGTAGTTTCGCGGTAGTTAAACCCTCTTTTGGTTTTATCCATCGAGTTTATGTGAAACAAAGGATAAGGCAAGAGACAGATTAACTATTCCGAGGACAATGTTTATTAAATGGCCTTTACCTAAAACACCGCTAATTTAGTTATGCAAACGTTGTATAGATAAGACCCTCAAATAATGTACTACAATGGGAATTATGGTATTAACGCGAGAAAAAATAAAGTAGTCACAGAGTATTTATTTACAAGAACTTGGATTATTGTGTATTAATAAGTAATTATAGTGGAAAAGTGCTTATTAGTTATTTGTATTGCATGGTGATATAATGTAGTAAAACATTTGTATCCGCATTGTTTACAAAACTCTACCTATAGGATCCTCATGTAGGACTATCACATTACTGTGGTAGGACTGGGACTTAGTTGTGACTTACTTTTCTTGACTTTGATTGTAACTTATTTTACAACATGATCACATGAGCAAAATGTGAAGTCATAAGCCATAATTGTCTTAGGAGGAAAAAAGAAGCGTGAGCCAGCCAGAGTTTAACTAGACAGAACATTAGGACGTACCAGAACAAGTGTGGATCAAAATAATCAAGTGCACGACTTCTATGATACTCGGACAAGATCAGGGGTAACGACCCGTTTCCCTCATTTATTTATAAAATACGAGCAATAACGTGAACAAGGATTACTGGTAGTCGATTCGAGCAGGTCACTCAACTCCGAAAGAGTTCGTTTACTCTATCATCGTTGGAGGATGTTTTATAGACACAGCCTCCACCTGCGCACGCACACTAGCGCGTGCTGGTGTGTGTGAGTGACGCGTGCTTGACCGCTGTGACGTAGGCGACACTCCCGCGCTACGGTTACTGAGGTACCAATGGGTTGGTTTTGAGATTTTTTATGAGCTTGGGTGGGCTAACTGTTTATTGTTTGCTGTAATGTGTTTTTTGTGTTTTGTTTATTTTTTTTATATTAACACGTCGTGAGACTAACAACACTGCTATCGCTTGCCCAGGATCTTTGCAGCGGTAACCAAAAATCTGAGTGTATGAGTACAAGTGTTTGAATAAAAAACACCGACATACATTTTGATTACCTGGATGACATCTTTTTCCCAGTTATTTTGATTTAATAACCAAACTACATAACCGATTTCTATAAAAAATATTTGGGACCACCTCCAAAGTATGACAACTAAACTAAAAATAATCATCAAAATCAATACATAATTGGCAGAGTATTCGCGTGACAAACATACAACAAACAAAAATAAAACATACTACAGTCGAATTGAGAAACTCCTGCTTTGAAGTCTATTGAAAATAAAGTTCAGCGCGCCACTGCACTGGTATAATTATATGACTCTTTTAATAGCAGTTTTATTATAATTTTCATTATTACTATCTCTATTTAACTTCTGTGTTTTACATTATATTATTCTTCTAGCAAACTAAGATTGATTATCTATATACTTGATTCGTAGTAAATTATATTTTATATACCTAATACTTAATTACTATTCAACTGGATTGTATCCAATGTTGCTATTAGTGAAAACTTTTTTGGCTTATTTGTTTATATTATTCTGTGTCCTAGCAAATGAGTTTGTGATAGCTGTTTGTTTTCCAAGAAATTAATAAATAAATATTTTTGGTAGCTAAAGTCGATTATTTTAAACAATGTTCGAGGAATATTAACACACTAATACTAGGCGGCTAAATGTCTGATACTGCAGTGGTACGAGAAGGAATTGTATAAAAAAAACAACTTCAAAAATTCTAATACATCATTATTATACCATATTTAATTTAATAAGTTACTCTTGCGCAAAATATAACAATTGCAGACAAACCGACCGGCATAATAATAAAATTGTGCTATCGTTGTCTTTCAGTCAGTGCATTATAAAATATCAAAATATCTCTACGAGTCTATCACAAAGTTAAGAACACCTGTTCGTATTCCCAAATGATGCTGTGTTACAAAATAAATTATATTTATTTATTTCTTTCTTTCTTTCATATTAGCTCATTGTATGCCCTCAATACCTTAACCAAGTCACGTGATACAGTTAGCCATTGTTTACAGACGTACAACGTCATTAACGTGCAAGGAGAATGTTCTGGATACAATTGAGTACGATAAAGTATATGGAACTGGTTTTATTGTCAACCGACTTCAAAAAAGCAGGTTCTCAATTGGTCTGTATGTTTTTTTTTATATGTAATTATGCGATTGCTCCGCCAATTATTAACTGATTTTGATGATTATTTTTTTATTTGATAGGTGGTTATAATTATTTTTTTTCAGAGGTGGTTTCATATCAAAATTACTAGAAAATATGAAGATGTCATCCAGGTATTCGAATTTGAATTCGGATATTTTTTTTTTAAAAGCTTTTTATTAGTGAATTATTTCATCTTAATTACGCTTCATACAATGGACCATGATAGGCCGATATGATAATACGCATAATCACGACTATATTGATTTGTTTTTATCAGAATTTTAAAAACAAATTTACTACCCCACAGTCAGAGATTCCATTTGTTATGAGACTTGACATGAAATAAGTAAACAGCCACAGTTCTAATGCCAACTAATCCCTAATACTCAAGCAAACTACTAATCGTCAGCGTAATCAATACGCTGACGGCACTACCACGCTGAATGGCTATGCTTAAGCAATAGGTTCGATAGGCTAAATAAACGCCAGCATTTTGATCACGCGTCACGTAGTACTTCCCTGCCTGGGGAAGTACCACACCTTTGCCAGTTATTCACCTGCCAAGCAGTAGGGTGAAAGAATTACTGTGTTCCGGTATGACGAGCAATGTTACCAGAGAAACTACTGGGTATGAAGAGATTTAACATCTAATATCTCAGGGTGACGAGCGCAGTGCAGTGCGGCGCAGGATTGTGTTCGCAAGTTCACAATTCTGGCACTGCTATTGTTAGTGGCAGGCGTGACACTTACCACCAAATGAACGTCTTGCTCATCTCGCCACTTTATTATATAAAAATAAACAAAGAAGATATAAACAATGTTAGAGACCACATGGAATCCATTTTTTTTGGAATTGTCTCCCTATTCCTATAGATGTCTGACTGAATACAAAACGGCTCAAATATGTAACCACTGCCGTGGGTAGTATACTTGCGTTGCTTCTATGAAGCTATGTACGTTTATTTATGTACTTAACTTATATTGAACACTGAAAGGTTAAGCGGACATTGCATCCACCTTTTTAAAGCGAGATATTTTGCCTGATTAGTTTGCAAGTCAAATGAATGATAGGAATAAACTTAGGGCTTAAATAATTTTGTTACCATTTCTAGTACGCGGAGCAGTTTATCAGTCATCGATGATTCTTTATCAATGTGTTTGGTCATTAAAGGGTAAAATGTTAGCTTGTCTAATTTATAGCCAGAAATAGCAGGTTAATGAGGTGATGTAATTTAATTTAGAGATATTAGGTGGACAAATAAAAACGTACATAAAGCCACCACAATATATATGTACTCGTAGGTTAAGATGACTGAATATTATCATTTCCCATTATTTAAATTTATTTTATGTAAGAATTCTAATTTGTAAATTTTTGTAGATATTGTCCAGTTTTATGTGCAAAAAGCATGAATGTCACTTGATAGACATTATTTTATTTTCTCTGTATGTACTCGTATGTAAATTAAATGAGAATCGTAGTTTTTGAATTTGTAGCTAACGAATTCATACAAAATGCAGCTGTAATCACGTGCAGGTTTGTATACGAATGAGGAATAATTATTAATATGTCAACGTAATGTAAATCAAAGATCACGGAGAGCGCCATAACTTATTACATTGGTTCTAGCTTTGATTATATACAGAGAGAGAGAGCTAGATCCTCCAAGGGTTCTAGGCAAGTCAAACTGTGGTAAAAATAGTGTTTTACTTGGATAATAATAATCCTCGTTAAGTTACAGAATTCTGATACGTTACAGTTTTAATACCAATGTTATTTACATTTACGCTGTGCCGTATTTTTTTGTGGTAAGTTGTATTGATCCCACAGACTGTAAGAGTTTCTAGTGCTGTGACACACTGATAGTGATGGGACAAACCATCTACAACTCTCAATAAAATTTTAGTCTAGTAATGTAAGTATTGACCTTATGTATTTGTGTTGCAAGTTGCACATGTCCAAGTCCAATACTATTTTCACTACATCGCAAAATTTGCTGCTGCCAAAAGTGTCTCAAATTTTACTTAGCAAATAGAAAAGTGTCAAGTCACGTCGCTCTTGTTGCCGTGGCGTAAAGTCGGCTATTGAACTTCATGGCTTTGTGTTCACAAGAGTTTGACAACTTTTACATTTTGCGTCGCCTCGCTAACACGGATTTCTAAACTAAAAACTTTTCTGTTATTTGTCCAAATATTTTTGCCCTTTTATTTGTAAATAAAAATTTGAAAAAATATTTATGGAATCAGATCGACAAAAATATTTTTCTGTAACGACACTTCTTCGTCTGCGTGCATCTTCTACTTACAAAAACTTCAATTTTGACAGGAATAACCCATGGGCCAGACCAGTCAAAGTCAAGAGCCAGAGTTCTGAGTTAATCCAAAGTCAAGAAGCATGACATTGTGCACAAGAGTTCCGTATCTACCACAGTTTGCGAAGGTTTTTTGTTAATGTATCCTGAAGTGGCTAAACAGGGAAAGGAAACACTCCTGTCATTATCTTCGTTAGCTTTGTTATCTATTCTCTCGTTCTAATTATGTTTATTTATTTTCTAGTTCTTTTCACTGAATGTTGTTCTTATTTTCACCTCCTAACCCGTAGGATAAAATGTTCTTGATATATTAAAGACCGCTCTATCTTATTTATATAAAAATAGAAAATAATCTAACAGCCGAAAGGTTAGCATATATTTAATGTCATACGCATAACTAAAACTAATGAGCTCTATAAATAGGACACCTGATACCCAGCCATCGATAGAAAGTGATTAAGGTAATGATCCGCTAGGCGGCGCTTTGACGTTTCTAATTTTAAATTATCTTGATGAAATACCATAAAGCATTTAATTGATATGTTGCTAAAAATATGCTCAGTTTTCTTCTTAAAATACCAGCAGTGCCCCGCGGATTCACCCGCTATTCAATGGAAACCGTATAATTTACTGAGATAAAAAGTAGTCTATGTGTTTAAGGCTATTCGCTACGCCAATGACCTTGAGGGATCAGGCAGCTAACTAATATGGCAGGCACCTGCCATATTAGTGTCTGAGCTGTTTCTTATTCAATTTTCGCTCAAACCCGGAGAAACATAAAACCGTGCAAACATACATAGTTTCCCATTCGCTCATTTATAGATTTTCCATGTATAATTTTAAATATAAGTATATGTGACTAGATGGCGATTAAATATACATGATTATTTAACCATCACAAATCTTTAACTGTAAAATATATCAAAATTGCAAAGAAGATAAAGTAATTCAGATTTTAAACTAGTATTTCTTTTTATTTTGTAAAGGATGTTTTATTTAAAATTTGAATTAATATTTCTTGATTATAGGCTTCATAATATTTGGGGCGGGGCACGTTGTTATCTTGTCTAGACAATTATTCCGTGACCAACTTCGTTTTTTTATTAGACATAGATTCACTTTAGATTCACGTTTGGCCACAAACATTTAATGTTAAGCATTGGTATTGGCATAAATATTTTTAAAAGGCATGACATATTAATTCAGTACGTAAAAATGCATTTTTTCCTTTAATATCTACAAAAAAAAATTACTAAAAGTATGTTGAGCTAGTCTAAGCTAAATTTGAATTAAGTATGATTTTTTAATTATCAATATAAATAATTTTTAATAATTATAATATTTATTTTTGTGAACTTTCATATAAACAAAAAAAAACGGCGCATTTTTATTATTATTACGTATAAATCTATTTACTGAACATCAGAAAGAAAAATATGTCAAAGAAGATGGCTGTAGTACATAAGTGGGCTGTAAAATGTCAAGATATTATAGGGTCAGATCAAAAATAGCTGCATTAATAATCCAAATTAAATTGTCACTTTTAGATACCTGCAAACATAAATGCTGCAGTCTAATCATTCTTTCTTCCGTTCTTTATTAAGATCAAACCTTTAATTTGTCAATTAAATAATATTACATTATAATGTACGTGAGTATGATTAAGTATTTGGTAGATAATCCGGTGCATGTAATTACAGTGGAAAAGACATCAACGCGCGCAGTACGGTGACCTACTCAAGCTACGCGTGTGTGCGTAGACGCCTACGACGTAGACACGACGTAACGGCTTACTTTGTGTGAGTGACGTAGGTTATTTTACGTTGCACCATAGTGACGTAGTAATGACCGGTGGTCAAATGAAGTGTTTAGCAGCAGTTTAATTGTATGACTAAAATGAACTTATGGCAAAAAAATACTAAGGCTGTTAAAAGTAATTAGACACTAGTGATGATGATAATAATGATATGCCAAGTACCTACCTACTGTTTCTGTATTGTCCCAACAACATGCTATCAAAAATATTTTAAGGATTTGTAACCTATGAAGCCTACGCTGTCATTATATTAGTTTTAAGTATATTAAACTTGAAAATTACTTCAAAATATTAGAAATTATACTCCAAACACATACTTACAAATTTTATATTTTGATCGTATTTTTTTTATTTACTCTTTATTTATTTATTATAATCTTGGAAAACTATTCAACTGTACGCAATCGCACTAGATATGTTGGGATCGGAGCCTTAATTCGTCAGCTTTCTTCACTAAAAGGTCACGAGCAAGGTGAGAACACGCACACTCGTCAAACGAGTTGCAAATATGACGCGTGTGCGAGCGTCGTGTATGTGTGGGAGGCGCGGCGCGCCTGTGTGCGTAAAACTTTCTTTTGCGTAGCGTCGCGTACGCAAGTGTCGCAGTTTGCAATGCGCTCATTCGATGAAAAGAAGGATTCTTTTCACACTGATGGCTGTAATTAATCTTCATTCAAATTTAGAAAGGGAAATTCTTGGTGATATATTTCTGAAGCGTCTCCTTTGTCCTTTCCAGGTCAAGGTGAAGAGATAGTTTTTGACAGAGAACTGCTCTACTTTTTGACGTTGGGTGGACAAAACAAATTGTATTTTACTTACATCATGCTTTCGCTGTCTCTAGAGCGAGATCGTTACAAAAACAAAGTCATTTTAAATTTAGACATTATTCAGTCACTATAATTTAGTTCTATCGCGGTTGTATATTACAGTTATACGATCTTAATTACAATGTTTGTAAATCTTAATATTATGTTCTATTTGTTGGGATTTTGGGAAGCTTGTTTCACAACATGATCACGGTTAATATAAATAATTATAGAAAAGCTTTTTTTGGCTTACAAGCGTACTCCATCGCAGTTTATCTTATGTGACAGTGTGGTCGTAAATGGCAAATACATATCAGGTCAAACAGAAGCTGGCTATCAAAAGATATTCATCAGTTTAGTTTGAGATCATACAGTATTAAAAAAATATATATAATCTCGAATCAAATCTGAGAATTTCGTGTCGAAATGCTAATAGGACTCTGTTACTAAGCCAATTCTATTTGTTTGCTCGCCTTATTTTTAAAGCACAAAAAATCTTTTGCAACGTCAACGTATATATCGCTGTCGTGTGAGACTTTTGCTTTAATTAATAAACGTGGATTAGCTTCGAAATAATTAATCCGTCTGTTGTATTTTCCTTTCTGTTAAGACAAGAAACGGGTCTGTATTTCTGACGCTACTCCACAGTGAGGGAAAGATCTAAATCCTCCAAGCAACTCCACTTTTATCTATGGCTCGTAGAGCTTTTGCTTGACGGATTTACCATTTTGGCACTTTATACTTGCATTTATTCGTTTTGTTAGGTTAATTTTAATCATAAATAACAGCTTGTTTTGATATCTTTTTAATGTGGCAGTTATTAATTTATACAGTCAAATAAAATACCTAGTCGATTAATAATAAACATTCCACATTATTATGAGCCACATTATCTAAATAGCTCAATCAGAAGTCTTCACAGCGAATTACAATCTACCATCATTCTCGATCGCAGAATAAGGCCGCATATCTTTATTACACATCTAAACTAACAAACGGTAATGATCTATAGATCGCTCCGTAGATCCATAGATCATTGATACGTTTGACGCTTTCGAGTCATTGGTTGGTTGTTGGGATTTGTAGTTGTCAATAAGTGATCCGTTTTCGATAAGATTGTTTGCCAATTGGTTGTGGTCTGAACTTCGATTGTTTATTTAAAATTCTTAAAAAGATTTATAAAGCAATAGTTAAAAAAAAATGTACTAAATTTTTTTTTTCTTGTGAAGATTATGGCGCTTATTGTGCATTTGCCAGTGACAAGACTTTTAAAGCTATCAAGCTATTACGAAAATATCATAAAAACGCAATATTCAAAGTCAGGGATCTGCAAGTCAGGGCAAGGTACTATGAAGTCGAAGACACAGAATAATTAATGTTCTGCTACAATGAAATACTGAAATAAGTATAGGTACTTAATTAACATGAAATTGTATCTTTGTAGTCTTTGACACGATGTTTACCCGCTCAATTCCAGACTCACATACTCATCTTCTATTTAATGCCCTCAAGAAGATAATTTTTAATAATATTTTTTAGTTATAAATAATTATGAAAAATTATAAAATTCCAGGACGTCATCATAGAAGCATATAAAATAATACAACTGATAGTTACGTGGTACTAAACTAATCCACGTGTCTAGTTTTGGATATAATACGTGACTCACATTTGAGGTTAATTTCTAGCTGTTCTACTAAACTCTCGTCAAATTTTCCGTTCATCTCGACGAATTAATTAAATTATTAACTGTAAATATAAAACACCAAACAAAATCATCATCAAACTATTCCATAATTAACGCACAACAAAAGATTCCCCAATTTATGTTTACCGCACAAAGTCGATGGACTCACAATCATAATCATATTGGGTCCATCAGCGATACAGTTAATATTGTCAGCAGACTAATAAAGGTCATCGCGCACTGTATATAATCGACAATAGATTGACCAGAAGCAAACATCATCGACACTGGATAACCAGAAAGTAAAGCAATGAAAATATGACTACTGATTCACAACAATATTTTAAATATTTGAGTAATCAGACGATAGTTTACATTTAAGACGCTAGTGACATTATTCTTAACAATTATCAATCACTACGTGAACTACTTCTATTTTGAATATATCGTTACCTATAAAATAATTAGAAAATAATGTAAAAAACTTTAACTTTTTTTGATTTTCGACTGTTTCTTTATAATCAGACGTTAATTTGTTGTTTAAGATTAGTTGTGCGTCACACCAATAGTCTTGTAGGTGTCTTGTTTGTTTTATCCGGACCTATAGGCTTAGTGTAGTGAACAATAACCTTTATATTGTCAGCAAGCGAATAAAACTGTCAGTATTGGGAGCAGGCCGACACACCTGTCATCGTAATATTTATGATTGCTATGATTTTTGTTCTCAATTCATTGATAAGAAATATAATGTTCATGAAATGAAGGCGGAATAAATTGGATGAAAGTCGATTGATACATTTATACTCTGATAACTAAATTATCGATATATGATTAAAATTATTTTTAATTAATATATGATAAATTAATATGTATACATTTGAAATCGCCCAATTTATTGATCGTAAGGTCTTAATTAAGAATTTGAAATCGATATCGGCATAATTATACGAAACAGGCAATGCTTTTGACGTTTCTATGAAATACTTTCCACAGATCATTTTAACTCCTATGCTTTGAACATAATTATCCTAAAGCTAGTATTTGAACTCAAACTGTGATCTTATTGAGTCACCTATATTTTGGCAACCCCAGAGGTTGCGTGTTTGCTTATATTCACATTATGATACTTGAACCCTAAATTAATCAATTACTTAGATGGCATAGCAAGACCCTAATGAATAGATTAAAAATTAGAAAACTCCAAAAAAAGTCACGAGAGACCTTCAATCACCAGGGAACAGTAAATATGGACATGAGCACTATAGAGACTATGCCCAGAATGTACTTAAAGACAAGAAAGGCCGACCTTTTACAAGCATGAAAAATAAGATACGGAAAAAGACAAACAAAATAGCCTAACAAGAGAGAGGGCTATTTCTAACAGTAGTGTGAGAGCAATTTTCGCGACGTTCCAATCTACCAACGGTCCTCTAACAAACATATACGTACAAAAGTTTCTCAGATAACTTTGCTTCGTTCAACTAATTATGGCAGAGCGTCTTCTGTATTCCACAAACATTCAAGTAAACCTAAAGTAATTTTACGCGTATCCTTTACCTTGCTCTATAAATCATCATAACCATAAATCAACCGACCACGACCTAACAATTGTGCGAACAAGCCACCTACAAATTAATTCTATAGACTGTAATTTAACGGTATTACACCAAATCGCAACCATTTTTAGTGTAAAACTAGATTCAGGACCGTTAGCCGTTTAGTGCTAATAAAATCTTTGGTAGGTTGTTTTATAATCGGTTAGTAACAGATGTTGTACTGTGGAACTCTTAAATTAACTGTTGAGTTTTGGTAAGAGACAATCAACAAGCATAATTATTGTTTAGGTATAAGCTGCATATTATCGCTATTCTGAATATTTAGAGTAAAATAAACACATAAATACATAGACTAAGTAGTTCGTAGTTGATAAAGGGTAATATTGCCCGAAAAAAATACAAAAAAAATATATGATAAGAAATATATTGGTGGACATTTTCACAGATCAGAAACTATCAGGAAGTGATCTACAGTACTTAGTACTATTATTTATTCTGTGGTACAGAGCCCGCGGGATGAATGGGCTGTGGGCTGAGTTGACCACAAAGCCGGTTTTTTCTATTCCTCCTGAGAGAATTATGACGTCTCGCATCGAATTTATTTTCAAAATATTAAGTCATCATAATAGATATTGGCAAACAAGTCACAGTCAAGTCAAATTTCACCCATACTTCTACTTGCATTTTAGACTTAGAACTTTTTAAAGACTATCAAATAGACACGTTTCACCGTATCATATCACTAAATCTCTCCTAGATTTGCGAAATTAATCGATTTGATTATTCGATATATGCAATAATCCACAAATTGCCTAAAAGAACCACATTATCTAAGAATCATTTGTAGGTACGTAGGTATATGTTTGTTAAAAGACCGTTTGTTGATTGCCACAGATTACGTAGATCTTGTTTATTACCCGCAGTGAGCGCTGACGAAAACTTTACGATTTTGCAATAAAACTAATTATCTGCCAATAGGTAATCGTAATTATCGTGATAATAGTCATTTATTATTTATTAAAACACACGAAATAGCCCCTAATAACAGACTAGGTTTCTAACTGTGATTAATCAGAGTTTGGTACAGAACATTATAATTTCAGTTTAGTTTATTAAGGCTTGCCTTGTTATAGTTACATTCGGCCCTCTATGTGCTTTAAAAGATTCAGCCCATCAAAGAACATCAGAATACTGCTTGGTATTGGAATATCTTTCGGGTAAGAATACCTAAAATGGATAATTCAAGGCTAAGCTCAAACCTTGTATTTTGTTATCATTTTCTAAACACCTTCAAAGTATAAGCAGCTGCTGGTAAGCAGTATGCAGATTTTAAATTAGAATTTATTGACAACTAGATCACGGTGAACTTGGTACCACCAAATTTTTATTAAGCCATCTGTTTTGAGGCAAAAAAAAACAAAAATAAATTGTTTAAATCGGTCGAGCCATTTTCGAGTTTTTGCGAGACTATCGCACGGCTATGCGAGATTTTCTTACAGGAAAAAAAGAAGAAGCTCATTGTAGATGGCTCTGACTTTGCGCAGACCAGACGTGGCTGCCATTGTCATGTTTTTTTATCTTATTTCATGTGCCATCAAACATATTATGCTGTTTTTGACTGGCACGTATAATCTGCGCTATCTATCGAGTTGAAGAAAACTACTTTTTTATCGTTAGAAAATCACAAATTTTTATAAATATAGATTGATAGAGATAGATGTTGTAGAACCTAAATACTGTCACTTGGAAGTCAAACGCGCCAGCCATTGATCTATCATAGCTTTAAATTATATAGACACATTAGACACGCCTTTGCCTAGCGATCAAGTAATATTTTTTTATAGATTTATCCCACACAATTCGCGGACCACTCATAACAAAGATAAAAACATGAGATAACATTCAATTAGGCGGTGCTATGGTATCGAGATCGTGAACTCGATACAACTTAGCGTTATCTCTTTCATCAGCCATTTGTCATAATTGTAATTGTTAAGGCAAAACATAGTCTCGCTATTATTTAGGATTAAAAGCATAATCATAACACATGCGTGTTTTTTTGGTAAATAAGTTTACACGGAAAAACACGTCACATCACCTAATTATAGTTTAATTATAATTTATAGTTTATCACAAAATATTTGTGGTGTAACCTTGGCTTAACTAAACAACTGTGGAATTATGCAAAACGATTGTAACTGATCTATCTCTTGCGTTGCTCTGTCTCTGCTATCTGCTAGCCGGAAATATGATATGTTTCCTTAAAAGATGTGGTAAAACTGCAAAGTTACACTAGATAGAATAGTTCACTTTTAAATATATAGATATTGTATTCATTTATTTCTTTTGGAGTGTACAATGAAGAGAAAATCTATCTATATACATGACTGAGTAAACTTACTTTTTTCTATTTAATTTTTTATATTATTTATTTAATATTAGCTGCTAACTCCGTCTCACCTCTAAGGAATTATAGCGGAGTTGCACTTATAGCTCACGATCAATCATAATAAAAATGAGACCACATTACTGCATTAAGAAATTCTTTAATTGTATTGGTTTATGGGACAAACACCTGGATCTGGACCTGGGTATGTCCTAAAACTGCATCCAAAACCACCGGAGGACGAGCAGCAGCGTCCTCTTAGTTAACGGTGGTGAGCGTTCTGCGATCCCCAAATAGACTGGGGATTATGGCAACCCCTCCCTATTAAGGGGGAGGCGACACTTATGACACGGCCAAAAGGACTCCAGGCCGGTGAAACAAAAATCGGGGGGAGGCCTTCGTCCAGCACTGGACGTCTCCTGGTTCCGGCTGTTGATGTGGGCAAAACAAAAAATATACCTACGGCGCGCGGTGCGGCGGCGGTGTGGGCGTTGGTCTCTAAAAACGTTTCGAGCCCGAAACCCTAAAGACTGTACTTTATTTTGTTTGAATGTTCTTCGTACAAACGAGCTACCAGTAAGCGCGTCTTAAATCGACGCAGCACAGACACGTGCCGAATAATAATACAAAGCACGAGTGATATAACGGAGCTCGATCTCATGTAATTGGGCACAACACGGTGATAATGGAGGTAAGAAGTGCTGCGTCAATATTTGTTCGATGGTGCGTGGCGTGAATTAAATGAAATTATCGTACAAGTGTTTGAAGGGTAGTGTCACACATATGCGTACTGTCCATTATTTTATCTTAGTTTAATTACTAGATACTCGCTAAAATACGTATGTGACTATATTCTGTGGGGTAGTGATTTGAGTATGTTTCATGACATCCTCGATATGAGGAGTTTTCAAGTGGTGAGGTACTTTGAATGTGTGTAAGAGATATGTAAACAGTGGAGTGCCTAAATATAGAGCAATGCAAATGCAAATTTTACTGGAGTCGACAATGAAAGAGTCGCATTTAGCTTGGGGCCCAGGGGACGAAGGTATTTTGTGAGTTGTGTGTCACTTTTATTTGCGTTGCGTAACAGTCGATTCAAGGCAGCACCGTGAGACAACTCATATGGCGTCGTCGTGTCGCAGAAACCGGACTTATGTATTTACCCGAATGCAGCGTGAATTACGCGACGCAAAACCGCGATACCTTAATTCCAGTACCACACAAATTAACTCACAATTTTACAATCGTTTAGCCCCAGCCGTGAAACACAAATCTACAGTTACGCAAAATTGATTTTTCAATTAAAGCAATTAAGTTTACTCAGTGAATTAAGAAATCAAAATGATAAAATTTAGCAAATTCGTTTTCATCACATTAAGTTTGTCATTTGGCTGAAAACTTAAGATAACTTAGGTGTATTTATTAGTTATGTTTTAGGGAATTCTTACCTTATAAGTGCGAGCCACGACGTGGGTGAAACATAAGATCAATCCAGCGCAAATAAATCCCGTGTTAGTGTCCCTGTAAGAGAAAGAAACAACACGTTAGACAATGTACAGTAAACTCGCTCAAGAATATTGTAAACACAAATAACATATCTATGGACTGCTAAGCAAACAGAGTCTACGGGTATTTATTGCAAAAACCTACAATTACAGGGTGGTTATTTTTTCTTAATAAGGACAAGGTCCAAACTTGCGTTCAAATTCCGAGTGGATTGACGTTGACGTCACTGTCACGTTACGTGAGCGTTTCATCTATTCATAGCAGATGAGAGAGAAGAGCTAAATCCTCCAAGTAGCAGATTCATAGGGAATTACTTTCCTGGGAAGTTTTTTTACTCTCTGACGTTACAGTTTAGTAAACAAAGTGAATTTCATTAAATTGACTTGTATAAAACCTAATAATATTCATACTAATGTGACCAATGGATACAACAAGCACACAAATCATAGGTACATATAAATGATACCCAGTATCTGTGATTTTGCCTTAGATTCCGATAACTAGAGGCCTCTGGCCCACTATCCCGCATTTGCATACAATTAATCACTTGAACTTGAACCTGCGTAGCGGATTCACCATGAGTTATGGCCGATTTGAGCTCATTATTGATTAGAATTACTAACACGCTAGGCCAGGGCCACACCGCAGCCGCTCAAAAAGATTAGTCTAAAAGCTGTGGCATTAATTCCAAGTAATATTACTAGTACTTATTAGTACTAGTGGCTTTGTTTTTACTATTCTAATTTCGATTTAAAATTTAATTTCTGTTTAATTTTTGATTTAATTTTAGTGTAATTTTAATTTTAATTGTATTTTATTTTGTAACAATTTTTTTGTATTATAATAGGGATTTTTAATATCCGAAATAAATGAATTATTATTATTATTAATTGCCGTCAGAAAAGATACCTCGTAGTGATCTATTAATGAATGAATATCATTATTATCTACTGGACATAAATGAGATTTTAAATTTATTTGACTTTTGGAAATTAAGAAATAGATGACGAGTGTTTATAATGATAGAACCATGAAACCTTTCTTCTTTGCTCACAGTTCAAATATTTGATAATGTTTGTATTAAGCCAATCTATCGGGCTGTGCTTACGCCCATAAAAATAACAATAGCGATAAGATTAATTTTATTATAATTGTGCTGATTAATGTTTCCCGATTTTTTCACCGATCTATGACAGATGTAAGATGCCAAAATGATAGACTAAAGCAGATTTTATTTAGTTATCACACTTAATAGGTTTAATTACATATTTTACATTGGGTATATTAACATCTGGTGGTTTGAGCATTTGGATTTTCTCTAGACAAGCTTAGTCTCTAGTAAGTTAAGTAAATAGTTAGAAATTATGTACAGACTGAGGACATTTCCCATGCACAGGTGGCCTAGTGGCACAAACTTTCCATACCTCTTTGTATGAACTAGGCCAACATGTCACATGCATAGTTAATAAAATCAAAGGCCTAAAAAATACAGCAATGTTCGTTATAGATAGATGTAACACATTTAACACAAATAATATTATTTGGTTTGAACACTAACGTTTTTCTATTTTTTTAACTGTCTATTTAGCTGGCAATCAGTGTAACGACGTCATTTTGGATATAGAGTTACAATATTGGTGTAAGTCTAAGCAAACAGCTAACCTTTTCACAGTTAGTTTGCCTGCTCTGTGGTGTGACCCCGGCCTAACAATATACTTTATATTGTAGTAACGGTGCAAACAATTGGCTATCGTTGTTGAAGGTGCGAAGGCTTAGAGTCTTGTTAATGAACTTTCGCACCTAATGATATGAATACGAATGTATAAAGAGAAGAAGATATGTGATTAATTTATTATAATTTGATCTGATGCCATAAATCGAATAAAGTGGTGTTTTATAGAGAGGCCTAGATATTTTAGACTAGATTGTCTCTAGATTTTCATTGGTCTTGATACAATCCTTGTGTTTTTGTGTAGTAGGCTAAGCTGTAAAAGTGGTATTTGTAGTTTGATGTAGTTAATAAATACTTATGGCACAAAAATAAAGTTTTGACTTGTGTTTAGATCATTGAAGAAATATAAAAAAAACATAATGAAAAAAAAACGTTAAACCAAGGCACAAGAAATAGTTGATGATTACAAATTTATTATCCTCTTTCCTTGTCTATTCGTAAGTCTGTATGGGGTGACATTGAATTCATGGGCCTTATCTTAGAGAATCATTTAACACATCGTAATGAACAACTTTTACAACGAAATCTACGCGTGAATCGAGAAAAAAAAATAGCTGCTCCATACTGCTGTTTTTTCGTTCCTAAATGCATTGTTTGTGTAGGACAGCTAATTTTTTTTCGCGTTTTCAGGATTGGTTTCATGGGAAAAGTTGTTCATTATGATGAGTTCTTTAACCATCTAAGATAATGTCCATGAATATTCACTGTCACCTTGTAAGTATACTGGGGCAGAAAATAAACATGGTGGTACGTCTTCTTTAAAATAAGAATTATTATAAGTTATAGTTTGACAAAGCAGCATCCAGAACCACCGGAGGACGGGCAGCAGCGTCCTCTCAGTTAACAGTGGTAAGCATTCTGCGATCCCCAACCCGCCTCCCAAGCGTGGGGATTATGGACAATTTCCCCTTAATAAAGGAGAGGTCATCGTCCAGTCGTCAGCGTCTTCTGGCTGATGATGATAATTTGACAAAGATCATAAAAAAAAAAAGTTGTGTAGCGTACTTTAGTAAACGTCAATAATATTAAAAAGTAACCTAGTATTAATACAGTACTGATAAAACATATTTTTCTTTATTTTGTAAATGTCTCAATTAACCAAAAGTTGAATAACATGTTAAAACTTATTTGGGCGACTTTTCTCGAAACTGATATAAAGAACAATTGTTTCATACTTCATATATTTTCATAGACTTTCTTTCATTCATTAGACCTTTAGACATTTGTTTTTTTATCGTATTAAATGAGCTAAATCCTCCAAGGCTAAAAACTCAAACTATGCTACTCTTTATTTCTGAGGCAACATATTCGGACAATGATCGAGCACGAAGCAGGTTCGACTCCTGTCGGTAACGGGACTCGAGTGACCCCAATCTGGGTTTTTGGAACCCATTAGCTTTTAAGAGGATACGGTTCATTTTATGACTACTTATTATGAATTACTAGGGTTATAGCAGTGGTACCTATATAAAATGTAACTGATATAAGGCTCAGCCAGCCCCTATGAGTAAGAATCTTACAAAACTGAATAAAATAAAATAAGTGTAGATTTATTTAAAAAAAATACAGTTGTTGTTTGTCTAATTTATTACCAGACTTGCCGCACGTATATGAGACGTTTATGTAGACTTTTTTGTCATTAATGATTTTATTCTACTTATTGTTAGATTTTTCTGCTGTCTGTACAGAAAAAACTACTGCAATAAGTTTGCATTAGTTTAAAAAAAAAACAAATTAACTACAAAAAATTAGGACTGTGACGAATTTACACATATTTTTGTCCTTGCCGAATGTACTTTGTGGCGAGTTCACAATAACCCATTTAAAACTAAATCATTCATCATAAATCCCTTTCCTGTTACTTTGCTGTTCCTGTTATTAATATTATGTTACTTATATTGTATGTATGGAAGTTATGCTACATCTGAAATTCTAGATCGATAGTAATGGGTTATTGTAAATATTGTTTCATATACAAACGAAACATAAAATAAATATAAAAAGCTTAATATATCGTAAATATTCCGTCCCGTATTTTAAAATGTAAATATCACATGACTGTATAGTAAGTGCTAAAATAAAATACAATAACTGTAAAATACTAATACAGCTCTCTATACTAATAAATAAACATTTGTAGCTATTAAACTATAAACAAGCTAACCTGGTCATCCTTATTGTAAAAATGCTATACGAGTTATAAATACCTAATAATTAACTTTCACGAGGATGTCCACGCGTGTCGCAAGAAACTCCGCAACTGAGAAATGCCCAAAAATGTTAATGCAGTATCTTTATAGGTTTCTCGGAACGTGACCTAATTTCAGGTTTAAAGGCATCCTGCTCACGGTGGATGCTCTCAGAGTTGCCTTGCCTCGTGATGACGTCAAGAGAAGAAAGTAGTATGATAGCTTAGCCATACCGGATCCTACAGATGGCAGTGTTACGAAATGGTTATTTTTGTAAATTCCGATTTTGTCAGTTGATGGATTTTTGCCATTAGATTGTGAATTTGATTTCACAGATTTTTGAAAATATTGCTCTGATAAAAAAAGAATTCGTTTTAAGAGACGTGACGGTACGTGTCTTGTCATACTTAGCAACGGTTGATTTCCGATAAGATAAATCTAGTCGTAGTTTATCATAGTATCCAATTTTAGGGTTGCGTGTCCCACGAGTATCCAACGAAATTCTGTTTACTAAGCTTTTTACTTAAGTCTTTGTTTCCAGGTAGCCATTGTTACATTTCATTTTATTTCAAAGCTTAGTCACAATAAGTTTTTTACAAAACGTTGAAAATAAACATAAATTTCTTGTATTATTTGAATTCATATACGTTAGCTTTAGTCAAACTCCACTCTGCTGCTTAGCAAGGTAGGATGGAACCTGCTTACCCAGAAAGAAACTGTTTATATACTCGTTATGAAAAGTACCACACAGTCATTTTTGGAAAGTATTTCCCAGGCAGGGAGTTCCACTACCTCATTGTGCGTATAAAATAAAAATGTCTATAAATCTAATTTAAATCCGTTCAGCCATATCAAACTTTACTGACAACGAGCATACACAAAAACTTTCCCATTAGTTAAGTCTTTAATTGAGCTCCGATTCAGAAGAACAGTTAGACATTTCACTTTTTGAGACGGTTCCCCCTCCCCACCCCGCCGGCGGCTTGGCGGCCGCGAAACCTACATTCGGTCAAAGTCAAGAGTAAGAACGTGAACACAGCATTGAGAGATGAGAGATACGATATTGTTTGCGACTAGCTAATGTTTGTGAACTTTGGCCTTGTGTATAAGGTTCGGAAACGATTTTTGTCGGATTTAAAAAGCGCGTCTATAAACATGTCTCCATGTTGGCAACACATTAACACCTAATATTGCAGATGTCTGTAAATAGGAGTATTGTTAACCTGGCGGACCACCAGCTTATATGCCTCTCTTATTACTTACAAAAAAAGTAATCGCACCTTATTAAATCTTTTCAGGAAACTTTCCTTATTAAACATTTTCAAAAAATAATGATACCTCAATCCTTGCATGCATCGTCTACGTTATATCAGGAACTCACGCAAATCATTATGCTCTCAGACCCGCCGAATCAGACTGTGTTTTTTTACACGTATTAGCTATTATGTAGACTGGTTTGAAATTCAAAATACAAAGGTTTTACTGTTGAAATAGATTTGTGAACTTTTTACGTCTACGTCATTTCTAATTTCCAAAAGGCTGTTCCAATCCCACAATAAGTGGCGTTGGAATTACAGAAACTATTTCGTTATAGACAAGGCAAGGTTAAAAATACGGTATAATATTCCGAATGGTATAGTCGATAATGCCTAGTTTGAGCTTATGTGACCAATTCTTGAAATTAACAAATTTATTAATGTAAAAAACTGATTGCGAAATTTTAAAACTCCTTACTCCAACCCACCTCCTTATTTTAAACCATATCTACACACATACCACACCTTATTTAGATATATTTATACATGTACACTCTGAGTATTTTATAAGGTTCCAAAGAACCATAAGAACATTTCATTATCATATTTCGAAGCACTGTCATTAAGCATTATAAACCCGAAGTTAGCTCGACTGTTACCTAGTATTTAACTTTTTATTGCCCCCTCTAACCGGTAATTAAAACTGGATTATTAGGTCTTGATACTTTTCAGATTATTTTAATTTTATTCATTTATACCATCTACATATAGTTAACGTTATAACGGAACGGAATAGTTTAACCTCGTTTCATGCATAAATATTTTTACTATTTTGCAAAGATATTAAAAACGACGGATGGCGTTTTGAGTCTAGTACCTACTTAACAAATCCTTAAAACAGCGGTCCAAAATTTTCTGTACAAAGTCAAGATTATTTTAAGAAATACTAACAAACTGATTTAAGTCCTAAGACATCATAACAACGCCTTAACTGAACTGCGGTGCTTTTTTAAATACTAAGATTGGTAAAATATTGACTACTTGTTGTAGTATACTTTTGCTTCCGTTATTCAGCACTGATCCAAAATTCTTTGTTTATTTAATCTAAATAAATCTTTTGTGTATTTCAAAATTAATCCTAAATCATATTAATTAATTTTACTAAATATAATGGGCAAATTTTAATTAATGCTTGGACGAATATACGTAATGTTGCCTGTGAGAGATTGTGCATTTCATTACAAAACCATTAGGTTCAGGGTTACTTGTATCTTTTACCTCAAAATACCTGGAATCACACCATTTGGATTCAGTGTTAGAGGTACCCGTACCTCTCCATCCATCTTCTCTATGGTATCCATACTTCTAACACTGGAGACATTACAGATACGTACATAATAACTACTGAAATAATTCTATAGTTCGTGCAGATAAAGCCAAAGCTACATAGCAGTTACTGCGAATCCTATCATTATGGCAACAACAAAGCTCAGTTCCAGTGACATTCTCCACTTTCCACCGGCACGCTCCATCGCTCCGCTCGAAAATATCAGTTTTCCACCGGGGAAAGTCTCGGTAACTCAAATTATACGCTTTGTGAATATAAGTTTTAGATTAGTTTGTCTTCAAGATTAAGCTGTAAACAGCTTAGTTGTCCTTGCCTTTTGTTTTAGTAGAAGTATTATGATCTGACAATGGCAGTGAATTTTTGGTTTGAACCATGCTGCTGAAAGACGTGATATTATATTATGTGTATGTATTGCTACGCATAACAGATCGATATGCATTCAGATAGAGCTATTTTGAGTTCACATTGGCGTAATTTTTTTATTTATGCATTTCTAAGTATATGTTGAAATTTGATTGGTCCATCATTGCCATCATCGTTTGGCATGTACCTAGATGTATCAAAATATATTGGGTTGAAGTCTGTAGCTTCGGTTTTTTCCGAAGAAACCAACGATCTGTGTGGGATTTCACCAAAACCAGACAAAGGTGATATATCTTACGATATATTGTACTCTCGGCTCTAAGTCCCCGAACTTGCGTGCAGGTGAGTGTGAGTACCAGGGTAGCAGCGCAGAGCGGAGCGGTCAGTCGAAACAAAGGAGCGCACGTGTAGTACAGTTACCGGCCGGGCGACGCGCGCCGGACCGCGAACAAGGCCGTTCGACGCCCGCGCCGCCGCCCGAACCACCGTGCCAGCAAGCGGCTACCGCACGAGACAGTACATCAACTTCAACCATGTAGCGTCAGGCATGCGAACCTGACTATGGCTTATATAGCCATGTTATTGAGAGCAACAGGGTAGGAAATATATATATCTTTACCTCATAAGTTGTTTCGCGCCGACAACGACGCAGCCCTGTTAACCCAACTAGCGAATAATATTTTCTGACTCTTTTGATACGAAAATGCCGTGGCGTACGTCGCATTCGATCAGTAGGTATACACTGTGTCATATATGGGTCACATTTAGTAGTTAGTTAGTACAATAATATGTCAGTTTCGAAAAGTCAAATTTAATATGGGAAATATAGACATAATTACGAAAAATACGTTCAGTTTAATTACTCAGATAGTTTTAAAATTTTCTTTATCTCAGTTATTAACATTTGTAACTGTTTATTCTTATACTGTGCTACGCTACAGCCAAACTGTAAAATATGCAGTGTAGGCCCAATCCGACACAGATTATCCGATAGCTACCACAGCTACTGTATGTACTAACTACTGTTTAATCTGGTGGTTACTGTTGATGGTCACAGATTAGCAGCGAGCTAGTACGGCCCACGTGTGCGAATTTACATGGCCAGTTAGGTAGTACTGTTATATTAGAGGCGTCGATTGAAAGTGATGACGACTCGAAGTGCGGCATAGAATTTTGATGAATTATGTTTGTGGTCACGATGTTAGACAAGTAGTTTTAAGATCTTATAACACATAAAGAAATAGAGACATGGTGTTTCGTTTTTGAAATTTGGTGCATAGGGACGAGTCATAGTCAAGTTGATATCATAGAGACAAGACCAGCGCAATCACTGCAGTCGATGATTAGGTCTGTATGGTATAGGGTCGCATTTAGCGAAGAAAAATTACGTGAAATCACGAGTCGATTTTTTGTTTCTAAGATAGAAAACAAATAATTTAGTGAAAATATTGTAATCGGAAGAAAAAAAATATTGAAACCAATTGGGCTCTCCAAGCCGCCTACCAAGCGTAGGGATTATGGCAACTCCTCCCTATTAAGGGGGCGACTAATGCCAAAAGTAAGTAAAAGGTGTATTTTTAAACACATAGTTTAATGATAAAGAACGTAAATATTCAGATTAAAAAAATACTACAGGTAGGGGAAAAACCTAAAGAAGCCGATTAACCGAATAGAATTTTGCAAAATAATCCTGTTTATTAAAAAAATATATTACAAATTACCAACAAAAAAAACTGTTTTAATGCAAATGCTCTAAATTATCAGCGACAACGCCACATTATTTTTTACGAATTACATAGCCAAACTAATGTTTTAGCACAGTAGTCGTTTATTTTTTTTATTTCATGCCTACATTTGAATAATTAAATAAAACCCCACCTAAATTGCTCAAAGCCATCATCATCATCAATTGTACCATGCGATTTTCGACTCTAAACTAATGGAAGACGCGCGGGTGAAATCTGTTATTTTTCTGGCATTAGTCGCACTCTTAAGGGAGGTCGTTATCCTCCAGCAGTGGACGTCTTCTGGATGATGAGTAAATAGGCTCCCAAATATATCACTTGCAATGAATTACAAATAATACAAATTGAATGCCAGATAAAAAATAAAATCATAACAACAAAGACGGTTTAAACATTTGCACCGTACTGATCATCGTGTCGTGAAGAATGGTAAACCTTTAAGTATAGTGATTCAACCTTTGATGAAGACTAAAGAGCTGAAAATATAACTCTACCGCTTATGAAGAGTGTATTGTGAATTACTGGTTCGCCTTACACCGTTAGGCCGCTAAAAAGCCTAGTGCTCATTAAGGCAAATAGGGCCACACTGCGTAGAGCTCTACACTACCATTTCTGAGGTCTCTATTATGATTAAATGCTTTAAAATTTACAAGCACTTCATACTTTGTGTACTTTGTACATAATTATTGATACAGGCAGCACGTAGACATTCCTAATAATAGAGAAAACATATGGAACATTTTCAATGGTGCTTAAAATAAAATAAAAACAACTTTGTTGTGTTTAAAAATTCCGAAATTGGTTATTTATCATAATTATTTAGAATACATATAAGTATAAAATATAATAAATAATAAAATAGTATAATGTAAATTTTAATCAGATTTTAATATAATGTAGTGTGTGTAATGTATCTTGTAATAAAAAGTATAGTAAAAGTAGTATATATAAGTCGTGGACAACCGGTGATGCAAATGGCAGGTTGTCGTGCAGTGTGGCGGTCTGAAAAGGGAGGCCTCTGTTCAGCAGTGAACGTCTCCGGGCTGATGATGATGATGTATATAATACTATGGTTAAATGCGTTGCAATTTCAAATCTTGTTATTCGGAGACTTTGCATTTTGTCGGGAATCGATAAGTGATATACAAAATCGGTTAAATCTTAACAAATCCCGGCCATCCTAAGTAATTTACTATTTTAATGCCAGTATACACATCGAGAACCTAGCTAAGTTTTCAAGTTCACACTTCGTGACTCCTCACTAATTCAGTTGACTCCATTAACTGGACCTTCCAAAGCTCTGGGGCAACATCCCGGGAAGCTGGACAATGCGCCGGGGACCCGGGACCGTTACCCACGGGCAAGGACCTCTAAACACGCGGCCCGACTGGACCTTTGGGCAGCATTTAATACAAGAGAAGGTTAAAAAGAAAAAAAGGCAAGTAGTGTCAATTTGTCACAAAAAATATTCACCGCAAACAAAACGTTATTTATTTCTATTAATCTCCTAGTAAATAATGTTTGGTTTCAGCTTTTAACTTCAGGGTGACTCCGTTCAGAACGTATTGATGAACACATATAGTACAGTATAAAGTCATAAAGTACGGAAAACGTAATAAAGTGTTTTTTTCACTCATTTTTATTATCTATCTCGAAAACTATATAAAATTTAAAAAGTTGCATAGTGTAAAAAACCCTTCAGAATGGTAGTAACCAAAAAATTATTACGTGCACTTAAAAGTACACTATGCAAATAAAAGCTAAAAATGCCAAAGGTAACTCTACTACTACTAAAATCTACTACTAAGAAAGAGTTAAATTATAAATTAGAAAAGTACTTAAAATGTAATTAATTAATTTAATTTTAATTAACCAACGTGGCAATGCCGCCAGCATTCTGGCCACCTTTCCATTACCTATGGCACTTTTAGTTTAAACTTTAAGATTTGTCTTTTTTATTATTATGTAGGGTTTGTTTTTACTAGTTATGGTTTGTTTAGTTGTTAGTTAGTTTAAGTTTAATCTAAGTACTTTTCTAATTTATAATTAAACTCTTACTTGTATAACTATATTTAGGTATAGACTTTTAAACATCTTTGGTCTGAAAATGGTGTTAAATTTCCAATAAAACAGGTTAAGCTCCTAAGCTTCCATCTGACCGTAGCCTTATGCAGGCTCCTACCAGACTCGCTCTCAATGAAATGTAGGTCAAGTTTATTGACAAATCAGGACGTTGCCCGTCGCCCGTCTCGCTCTACCGCCTACCTCTGCCCCGCTCGAGCAGCTACTAACTATTGACTACGCTGTGGAAACATATAGAATACATACTAAGATGTAAACTTGCATTCTGTGACTTCATATCGGAAACTATGACTAATCTGTGAAGGATTAAGTTTTTGGAATGTTATTGTAGAGTGAAAATGAAGAGCAAAATTTTTTTTTCTTCTTGGATATATATAATGATAACTGTACAATGAATTAAAAGAAATGTATCTATTGGAAAGTAGATACATTTTAAATTTAGATTTTGAAATACTAACTGTTATAACATGATAATGGAATTGATAAAAAATAAATAATGGAAATAAATAGTAGTTGTAATCTAGTCCATAAAATACAAAATTCAGATCTCACGACACGACCTCCTTGAGTTTCTGTGGTTATTATACTTAAATAAAGAATTTTGATTCTGATTCGATTTGAAAAAAATATAATAAAAAAACTCAGACATACCCGGGCCTTTGTACATCATTTGAAGAAAATACTGCAATTGAGAGAGTCGGCGGACTTTTATGTTTTATCTTTAAAAAATCATTATTAATATTTAAATACAACCTGTAACGTATTATTACACGTAACGCCACTTGCACCTATTAACCCACTCCGACGCGTCACGTCACATCCGGTCACATGATCCCGCATCCGGCGTCTTTAATCAATATCCGGAATTACCTGGATTGATCCGATCCGTTCCGGTTTTACCCTACACGTAAATAAAGGGTTGTTGGTATGATTATGGGGTGAAGTTTTTAGGCACTATTATTTTTTCTTTTGAATTTATTTTATGGAAGTTTGTTTTTTTTGTTGATACTTTAAGGAGGTGGTTATCGTTGTTTAATATAGGAAAAGAAATGAATAGATACTTAATGCGAATGGGAAGTTTTTTGAACCTTTTGTGGATGTATGTTTTGAGCCATTTTTGTATGTAGATTATTTTTATTTGACGTGTGTGACGTGTTGCAAAGTTTGCGTCTGGAGGTTTATTTTTAATTTTCGTGTTTCGAGATAGACGAGATGGAAACGACGTAAACAAAGATAGGTACGATTAACTTTTAATCTTAGTACTTATTTACTAAAACCCTTTTAGTGTGTTTTTTTTTGTTGTTTATTTATGCTAATGAAGTCGAATAGTATACAGTCACTTAGCTGACGTCATAATGGCATAAGCATTTGGATCGTCGAAGGCCTCCCAATGGAGGGGTGTTGCCATAATCCCCACGCTTGGCTTTAGTATTTGAATAGTAATTATTAACTGGTTGACATTTTCACGACATAATTGTGTCACATCGTTACTAAATATACGAAATAAAAAGACATAATTATTTCATGTAATTTTAGTAATAGGAAAAAAAAATGTACAAACTTTTGTATTCTTGTCGAATATACATCTCCGTTTACGTTTACGTTGCAAAATCAAAAGCAGGAATTTCGTATTCAAAATTTAAGGAAGGTTGGGAATGATGATGACAAAACGAAAACGTTTCAATAATATCTTCTTTAAACGATTTAAGATAAATCTCAGAAAAAGATCGATAAATCGGATAAAAAACATCTTTTGAATATTCCCACACTAGCACATGTTCACTTTTGTCAGGTTGGTACCTGGCGTTCCAAATTCAAATATTGACTGATTGAAGGGTCCACGGGACATCTGTCGAAGCCTTTTATGCGGAGAAAGCCTCACGCGACGCAACCCTGTCTTCACATCCGCGAGGGAACATGTGTGCGGCGATCCTTATTGTGCCGCCGCACATGTGCTCTATAGAAATAACCAAAATTTAAATACAGGTTATTTATTGTAATTTTAATACTTATAGGTTACGTAAAAATGTACAAAGGAATGTTTTAAGGGAAAATGTACGTATTTATTTGCTTTAAATGAAGTTATTACACAAGTTTGCTGATATAATTTTGTTCTTGTAAAATGTTTATATTGATTAGTGTTTTTATGTGTGTATACATGTTTTATTTTAATATGTTCATTCACATTTTAACTTCTTAACAAATTGGCGTTAAATTTTCTCTGAACGATAGCAAACATTTTAGTATAGGTACTGCTGAAAAAAAGATATCAACGCGCTATCTAATGTATATCTAATGTTTTATAATCACATTTTGTAGCATCTAAGTTTTGTTTCTAACAATATTGTACAAAGATTAAAAACTTCTATTCCTATTTACTTACTAAAAACCTACTAGTAGACCCTCCAGAAAAATACTAAACTAACAAGAGGCGTTATTTGGCGAGAATGCAAATAATCCTAGACAAAAACACAATTTAAAAATAGTATTAGTCTTGGAGTTGACCACAAATGTAATATACTTTGTATGAGTTTGACATAGAATAAAACATATTTGACTAAACTTGGAACTTTGGTCTAAGGGGGAGGCCTTCGTTCAGCAGTGGACGTGTCCGGGCTGATGATGATGATGACTAAACTAGTAGTCTCATCAAAAGTTTTTGAAAATAATTTTAACATTTTGAGACTGGCAGAGTACAAACGATACGATACCGAAATACGACGCTTTAAAAATAAATACAGCCGATTCAACTTCGAATATCTGGATGACATCTTTATATTTTCTAGTAATGTTGATTTAAAAACCAAACTACGATTTCGATAAAATTTGTATGGGACCACTTCTAAAGCATTACCTACCAAAAAAAAACAATCATCAAAATCAGTTCATAATAGGCGGAGTAATCGCGTAACATACATACAAAAAAATAAAAAAAACATACTGTCGAATTGAGCACCTCCTTTTTTGAACTAGGTTTAAATAAGAAGAGTTTTTTTTTTCTTAGAGCCTAACTAGGTCACAGAAGAGTTGGTGGGTCCGGTCTAGACCAGAATTAGGTCCGCAGACCGGTCGCGGTCGACAGATGGGCTTTCTCCAATGCACTTACATTGTACTTAGATGTGGCTTGTCTTCTGTGTGTGCGTGGGAAAATTGGCGATGTGTGTGTGTTGTGTGAGTGAGGAGTTTGCGAAGAATACTAGTGGAATAAATCTTAAGTTTCCTTTAGTGCAGAAAGGAACGTATAGAGAAAAAAACACTTTAAAAAAACCGACTTCAACTTCGAATATCTGGATGACATCATAATTTAATGTAATTTTGATTTTAAAACCAAACTACTGAACCGGTTTCGATAAAATTTATATGGGACCATCTCTGAAGTATTTATTACCTACCAAACAAAAAAACACGTCAAAATCAGTTCATAATTGGCGGAGTAATTGCGTAACATAAAAACAAAAAAAAATACATACAGTCGAATTGAGAACCTCCTTTTTGAAGTCGGTTGAAAATATACTAAAATGTATGATGCTGGGTATTATGTAAAAAAATAACCAGTTAAAATCGTGTCCATGGCATGCTCATTCACACTAACATGATCAATGCGAAAGTGTCTTTATGTCTGTATGTTTGTTAAATCTTGACGCAAAAACGGCTGAACGGATTTGGATGAAACTCGGAACGGATATAGCTTATTAGACCTGGAATAACATACTACTTTACTTCGTTTTAAAATAAGTTACGCAAAATTCAAGTTTCATCACATTTTATCACTTGTCCACGTTCGCACACGTGACGGAATATTTAGTACAACTTTTGGAAAATAAATGCAACGTGACGTCTTGTATTTTTCTCATTTATAAATGCAATAATGACATGTTGGCACAGTTGATACAAGTAGGTATAGGATGTTTTGTAGACCACCTCGTTGTCAGCCATAAGACGTCCACTGCTGGACGAAGGCCTCCCAATAGAGGGGTGTAGACCACCTGCGTGTGGTAAATGTCCTAAGTGTGTATTAGTAATTTTATGCCATTAATATTTGCAAGCATCATTTTAGAAAAACATAAAGTTTAAGGTTTATTTAAAGTTTTCTCATGGCGAGTTGGTGACTAGCCAGACATATTAAAAAAAAAACTTTCTCAACGTTACCAGTTGCCGATACTTAAACTATATAACAATACCTACTTCTAAACCCAATTATTAGGTTAGTTGTATAGAGCGTACACATCGAGCCAAGCGCATAGCTGTCGTGCGGGCGCGCACGCGACCCGCGGCCGTTGCCCATTGGTGAAAGCTGCAGCTGACGCAGGATCTACGAGCTGCTATTGGGAATCTTTTGGATCACTAGCTGCACATCGCGGTTTACCCGCGTAATAAAATCAGTACCAGTAGCGTCACAAACAAAAAGTATTTCATGTCATTCTTAGCCTCATCGGAAGTCAATGTGTATGTAATTTTTTCTCTTTAGACATAAATTACGCACTGGTCTTCACGATGTATTCATTCAGCTGTAACAGCTGAAGCGTGGTTTTTAGAATGCCGGGTTTGAGCTCTAAAATGCCGCATCTTCTGTAAACTGAGCTGCCATAACGATGTTGCCATGCAGTAAGTACCTATTTGCAGATTATTTATGCAAGTAGATAGTAAATAGTGGTAGAATTTAGAGACTACTTGGGTAGCATAATTATTGGAGATCTGCTTATGCTATATGCGGTACTTACCTCAACCGCGCAAAATTGGCTTCAATTTATACTGGACTCTGCCTACATAACAATTACAGTTCAAATATAGCAGTCTGAACTTCGCTGAAGATGCATGAGTCAATAATTTGCCATTGCTCTACAGGTGACTAGGTGCCGATGAAGAAATCTCTATAATTTGAACAAATACAGGAGAACCCAATTCTCCAAGGATGGCTTGGCTAGTTACCTAAATCTAATGTACTAATCAATCACCGTTTTACCAGCTCCACTATCCACATTATAATATGAGTTATTCGAGAAAAAAAACTGTATTTTAGAATTACTTCCACTGGATAGACAGGCAGACGACATAAGCTTAGAACAGATCGCTTAAGACACAAAGAGTTGACTGTAAAAAAACTGTTATTAACATCTGTTTTTATAAAATTTGTAAGCAGGGTTTCTCTAATCGATTGTTTTGACAACAATTAATAATATACTTTTTTTTTTTTTTTCTTTGTTCTTGGCATCGCACGTTGTGCATTCTGCCAGTGTCAAGTATATGATTTTTTCAAGTATTTATATGAAAATCAAGTCAAATATGTAATGATATCACAGTCAGTCACACGAAATTAGTCATAGTCGAGTCCAAATCATGCCCTAGTAAAGTTGTGGCGACTTTACTATGAGCTTCTACGGAGTTTTGAAAACAACACAAAAAGACATGTTTCACCACATTATATCACTTGCCCACACTCGTGCATGTAATTCAACACTCAATGAATAAAACACCACCATTTTTAATCATTAATTCGCGAAAATACACAAGTTTAAGAAAATAATAGAATGCAACGACATGATTTTTCCGTGTTCCCGCCAAAACTCAATAATATACTTGGGTAGTACTAAACTATGAGTCTTTGAATTGTATTAGCTGTTTTTTTCAGGGGATTTTTTTTTTGTTTGTTTTTTGCTCTTTTGTTATTAAGTTGATTGCAGAATTTGCTGATTAGGTAATGAGCTAGACTGACCTACAAACTGAAAGATCTATTCAATCTAACCAGTATTTTGAAACTTTGACTGTTTGTTTTCTTTAGTGACTTTTGAAATTGACTTGTGAAATTGAAATTGTGAGACTGAAGTTAGAGCACTAGTCTAATTTGGTCTAAATAATATTGCTTGACAATTTCCATAAGTTCCAATTCTACTTTCATAGATGTCGTTATTTCAAGATAAAATTTTAAAATATGAAATTATTTAGCCTCTGCTGTTGGAAGAAAGATAACAAATAGAGAAACAGTCTAATTTTTTCACATATAATATTAGTGTGAGGTATATATTAAGGTAATGGCATCGTTATAAATAAATAGTATTAATTTTAATTTTTCCATTCGTCTGTACCTTGTGCATACGTACGTAAAATGATAGAAAAATCTGGAAAAGCGTGCGCAAACGAAAACTACCTGTTTGCCTGTAACTGTGGTATTACTTAGATTCCCATCTTCTTCTTCACATATTATAGTGTTATTATGTATACTTTCGGCTTGTATAATTTTGTTGTTAATCAATACTTTAAAAAAAACTCCAAGTAATCACGTCAGACATTATTGTCAAAGTTACGCAGTAATATATGACTCATTGATGCAATGTTTTGTGACGATAGTTTTGATCGAGACAACTGATCCGTTTGTGTTGTGATGTCACGCCCGCGCCGGTTTGCAACTGTGTGCAACGCTTTGAGTCAGTGATTCTCACCGCTGACCAACTGGTATTACCGAACCCTGTGCCAAAGCGTAGGTACTGCTGGACGAAGGCCTCCCCCTTAGTAGGAAGGTGTTGCCATAATCCCCACGCTTGGCAGGCGGGCGACTTGGGGATCGCAGAGTGTTACCACCGTTAACCGAGAGGACGCTGCTGCCTGTCCTCCGGTGGGTCTGGGTGCAGTTTTCAGACATACCCAGGTCCAACAACAACAACTACTACTAACAACAACTATTAATACTTCTATATTATATAATTTGATTTTGTACAATAACTAAATTTTTTTTTTTGTTTAATTTGAATCGCTCGTTTGGCCTCCAACAGATAGAAAGCATATTTTCGGCCTCAAGTATACCACATTTTTAGGGTGAAGTTCGTAACGCTCGTACGCTGTGTGACTAGATCTAATACCGCCCTCAAGCCGCCATAATAAAATTTATATTTATGGTCAGCTTATTATAATTTTTATAAAATAAGACGTCATCAGGCGAAGTTCGGAACAACTAAGAAAATCACAGCGTCGCTAGTCTCTACCATAAAGACGCTACAAACCTAGAATGTATGACACACATCTGCGGGGGGCGGGGGACGTTGGCGCGGGGGGCTCGCAACTTTCACTCGCGAGCGGCAATGACCATGCGCGGGCGCATATCAAGTGCACGCGCAGCCACGGCCTAGCCTAGCCTTGCAGTGTAGGCTCTAGGCGCATCTACACTACGTCACCGGGCCTCAGCCGTAGCCAAAACTACTGATATCTGTTGTAGTGACTCTATTGCAGAGTCCACCTGGGGACGTACCGTACCTTTGCCAGCTATTCAACCGCCAAGCAGTAATGTGCACGCATTGCTGTTTCGGTTTGAAGGGCAATATTACCAGGGAAAAGACTGGGCATGAAGAGATTTGACATTTAATATCTCAAAGTGACAGTACGGCGCAGGGTGCTGTTCGCAAGTTCACAATTCACAAAACTGTTACTGCTAGACGAACTTCTCAGTCGTCACGTCACTCCATTGTACAAAGATATATCGAACATGATCGAAAATCTTTATGTTCATGCATTGTTTTTAAAAATTCGCATCGCAAACATTTTACAGAAAATTTACTTTGTATTGTCAATGTTTTGTATCTCGAATAGTCTTAAATTTCCTTTCAATTTCTAAATTGCTTGATAATAAGTACCAAAGTAGAGTACACTACTTTCGTTCTCATAGTTGGATTGTATGTATTTTGCTATAGCAAAAAACACCAGATATATAATGATACTTCAAGCTTTTTGAAATTGTATAATTATGAAGGGATATTTAGCAAATTAATATTCAGCAAAATACCATCTGGCTTTCACCAAAGGAGTCGAAAATAACAAACAGTTTTTCAACTGCATCAACTTGATTCAGTTGAGTAACTTCGTTGAGCAGTGAGGAAGAAGCGGTTTATATTCTAGTAAAGTTTACTAATAGTATTTATTACCTTTACCTATCGCGTTAGACTTGTTTTAAATATTAGTAAACACAGTAAATATCGTTTCAAACCAATACGAAATGATTCATAGAACCCATTACTGTAGACCTTTCCACAGGGTCACATTATGGACAAAACTTTAGTCATCTAAAAGCACGTAGATGAGACATAAATCCTTCGCTTAGCATTTTTTGGAAACTGGTAAGCAAATGACTTTAGTCCTAGTTATAATTAAAGAATTACTCATCCTTTCATGTATTGGCTGAACAGATCTAAATAGAGTTTGGATACCCTGGATCCAACAAATTGGCATTTATCCCGGAAAAATATACAGTTCCGTCTTAATTTTCTACTGAATTCAAAAAAAGAGGTTCACAATTCGACTATATGCTTTTTTTTTGTGTGTGTGTGTATGTTAACCGATTACTCCGCCAATTATGAACTGATTTTGATGATTATTTTTTTGTTTTGTAGATAATACTTCAGAGGTGGTCCCATTAATTTTTTTATCGAAATCGGTTTTGTAGTTTGGTTTTTAAATCAAACTTACTAGAAAATATGAAGATGTCATCCAGATCTTCGAAGTAGAAGTCGTTTTTTTTTAAAAAGCTTATTATTATATCTCATCTCTTCATAACGGAACCTTATTTGCCACCACATTACGTTTTACCTTCCGTCTTCATAACTGCATCTAGTATACCTTCATGAGTCAGCGCATTAGATTGGAACTAAACCTTATTACCAAAACTGTAAATTCAATTTGGCTCATCAAACACCAGTTCGAATACTACCATGATCTGGTATATTTAGAGCTGTAATTAAAGTCTTATCACCACATCCGTAAAGTTTAATTTAACCCCAGCAGACAGCTGTATTTGGATCCTCGTGAGTCAGTGGCAAGGATCGCATGAAGCAACCTCGTGGGTGGACGGAACAGTATGCTCCAAGTGGGTCAGGTCTGTATGACATGAGATGGTGCCAGATAGCAGCTGATGACATATTGGATAATTACATTATGATGGATATAATGGATCGAGGGAGGATGATCTGCATTCAAAGTAACGACTTGTTTTGATCGTAATTTTGTGAAAGATAAAAAAATATTTTATAATTAGCTACAATCTGTACATGATGACATGCTACGAACTGCTACGGCTACGATCATAAATTTAAATGATAAAACAATAATAATACGCATTTAAAAAAAATACAATCGACTTCAACTTCGAATACCTGGATGTCTCTTGATGATCTCTGGATGATCTTCATATTTTCTAATCATTTTGATTTAAAACCCAAACTACTGAATCGATTTAGATAAAAATTATATGGGACCACCCCTGATGTATTACCATCCAAACAAGAAAATAATCATCAAAATCAGTTCATAATTGTCAGAGTAACCGAGTTACAAACATACAAAAAAAAACTCACCTTAAAATAATGGATTAAAACATTTATGGATTTTTAATACTCTATCATCCTAAGTAAAGAAACATGCAATGTATGTTTTTTGACGGGGATAAGTGCGCATTTTAGCATCAACTCGCTTGGTGGTAAGCGACGATGTGGTCGAAGAAGAAGCACGCAGACCTAGGATTTACCTCTTCACTCTGACCTCAACACCATATCTACTTACAAATCTAATCGTAGGTGCGAAGGCAACTTTTTAGGTAAAAATCAAGGTCACCAGGATTACCCCTGTGCAACTGATAAGCTTAACTACTAGTAAGATTGTCAAGACGCTTACTTATCTGCGCGCCAAGTTGTCTGGCCGTCCTACTACGAGTGCAAGGTAAGTAGGTAACTGTTTAACTACTTGGTAGGTACATTGGGACTCATTCAGTCGAGCGTGTACACAGCGGCTGAAATGAGGACAAACCTTTAGCTTCTATTACTGGCTGAGTGATCAACGGCCATCGAATGGTGTTAAATGCATACCGCCGAGGATTTCCTAGGATATATTCGAATAAATAGATTTTTGGTTGACCATAAAAAATAGAATATCAATGCCAAAACCCGACTCAAAATGTTGTACAATCTTAACACGAATACATTCCAAATGTTTTTTCCTTTGTTCATCTTAAAATCTTAGCTGACTGTGACTTTGACTGTGCTGTGACTTTTCATAAAGGTAGCATTCACTTTTACTTGTTGAATACTGAAACTGGCATATACAAACTGTGTGACGTGACGCCATAATTTTCTTAGCAGGCAATAATTCAATCGAGATTGATTGAGTTGTTCACAGTTTATTTAATACCTACTCAGTAATTCTCATCAAATCTAAAGATTATTTATCTATGTGACCCAAATGTGAGCAAATAAAATAATATTAAAATAAAGCCCAATTTCATAGTAATTCCATTACAGTTGACGAAATTTCGCCATACGGTCACCTTGTGCAGAACGACTGTAAGGCGAAAAAAAATTACAACTCCAAATGAGTCAGCAACATCAAAGTCATTTAGTTATGAGTACCTACCTATGATACTCAGGCAAAAACACTCAAGCGTAAGAAACACTTTAAAGTAAGAAGTACTTAGATACCTCCTTAAAAGTAATAAAACAATTAAAAGTTTGAATAAACAGTCAAGTAAAGCGAGAAATTGAGTACCAACTAGAGTCACATTCAAATATAGGCATTTCAGATACATACTCACCTGAATTTGATGTCTAGATCAGTATCAGGGGTTGTCAATGTGAAATCCGTATCATTATTAGAGTCCACTGATAGCCGGTCACTGCCCTCGGACAACGCACAGGGAACAATCCAGGGAACAAATAGGGGACAGGACTGAGAAAAGATAGAACGCTAGATAGTACCAACTACGCGGAAGGTGCTAGGCCTAGTTTAGTTTTAAATAGGCTTACGTTTGACCCCACCCGCTCTGTCTAATTTGAATGCCCTCCTAGAGAAGGAAACTGATTACTCTAGATTTGAATACGTGTATTAATTTTTAGCTAACATAGGTTGTATTTGGTTTTGTGGTTTTGCAGTTTTTAGTTATTGTACCTAAATGTACCTATCGTAGACTAGTCCGCTATTAAAACATGTCAAGTTTTTATCGTGCCTGTTCTTAGAGTTCCTTTCAGTTATTTAAATTTATGATAATCTAGTTATCCTAAATATATTTTATTGTTTGATCCTTCAAGTCCTTAAGTATTGTTTGATTTGTTTCAAGTCCTTAATTTTCTTGGTCATAAGAGCTGATGAAATCTTTAACTCAATATAATTTATGTACGTGCTCTTATCCTTTGGAAATTCACAAGATTTTTAATGGTATAAAAATTAACTCTATATACATTTAAAAATGTTAACGAAAATTAAGGATGTGACATATCTATTAATACTAATAAAATGCCTAAATACTTGAATAAAATGTTCTATAATAAAACGTTATTAAACGGTAAACAAAAAGGTATTTCCAAATTATATCGAGGTTACAGTAATATTTTACAAAGCCGGGTGATTAGAGATTATGCACTAGCGGGTGTAATGACCCCATTACACAAATGAGTTCACAAAACGCGCAAATTGAATTTAATTATATCTGCCTAGTGCCGGCTTATCACTGCATAATTACAGATAATATACGTGTTCATGTAACTACTTGTATTTTTTTTTACTATGTGTGAATACGTATTTATCGTTGATAAAAAAATTATAATTACGACTATGATAATTTGATTACAAATACAAAAGGTAAAATATTTTTGAAATTATTGTCTGTTATTGTAGAGCATGTCGTTCAAAAACGAGTTTTTTTAAGTTATAGCCAATCAGAAATATCGTGTGAAAACAAAGAAATATGTGTAAATAACGATGCGTGTCGCGGGCGCATGCGCGCCGTTAAAACTGTAAAAAACCTGTCACACGACCTTCCTACCATATCAGCCGAAAACTCGAACCACCGCGACGCGACGCCGCCACGCCGGCAAGGAAAACTTACCCTACTTCCCTACTCTACTGAAAATCATGCGGTTAGTAAGCAGAACAACTGTTAGAAACACACAGAAAAGGAAAAAAAGAAAAAAGTAGGAAAGAATGTCATTGGCATAAAAATAAGAACAAAATATTCCGACGAATATTTACAAGAGGAAATTTTTAAACAGATGGAAATAAAATAAAAAACTCGAGTCGTCCGAAATTATCCCACTGTGCTCCACTGACACTGTCACGTCACTATTTTAATGCCAATTACAAACGTATTCCTATACACTTGATTTTTTAAAGGAATTTAAAAATGGGCAAGTGCGTGTCTTTTTTCTTTTTTGTTAACGTACACTGTTTGTATCCGAGCGGGGTTGCGCGTCACTGTGATCTCTGAGGGTATTGTAAAGGAGGCACTACACTACACTCGCGGAACGGGCGCAGGCCGCGCGTGTGGTTGCAGACTGACGGCGCGCGCGCACCCCACTCACTTCCCACCAAAAATTTTCTACCACCACTGAACAGCAGGGCGGCCGAATCGCGGCCCGCAGCACGCAGCGCCGCGACGTGGCCCGTAACTGAGCACAGTAAGTTCGATCACACGAAAATAGGTAGATTCGACTGAAAAAATTGTTGAAATTTTCTCACGTTAACTTATAAATAGGTTTTAGTGAGATTTAAGAACAGAAAAATTTACTAAAATTGGCAACACTTTAGTGCCTTAATTTTTCATCTATAACATTACAAGATTATCCAAATAATAGACAAATAATAATAATATAATAGGTATTATTATGACAGGAATATACTAAAAACTTAATAGGTTTTTAAAAAAGTTAGTTTTACTTTAAAATGAATTTCTGCAAATGACGTCTGATTGAATCGTTGACTTCTTTTTGTTTTCCTATGAACCACTTTTGTGTTGTTTTTGCTAATAACGTGCATTGAAGATTTTAGTAGTTCGTAATGTATTATTGTTCTATTTGTAGAAAAGTTTACGATTTGATGACTTCAAAATAAATATAGAAGTCAATAAACTCCAGCTCTGCATAATTACAATAAACGTGGCAAAATTGGAGTTCGTACATAAATACAAAATTGGGATTAATTGGGTATGTTTGTTAATTACAGCTTACAGTCGAGCGTAGCGATGTTATAATGTATTGAAGGATGCGCGGTCGGATGCACGCAACGTTTGCGTTTTTTTATGCGAGATTGATCGGTTGGAAGTTTGAATTATACCAATTCCTTCAAATGTGCAGTTAATATATTATTTTGATTACTCTGTAAATAAATTGAATAATAATTGATTAATATAAATTAATTGAACAAAATTGTGTTGCCAAGTAATTGAGTTCAACTCAAAATTAAAATAACCATTGTGAGTAAAAAGATAACTTGATAAAAGTTGTCGTTGACGTCACGAAATTCAAAGCGACGCATTTCTCCGCCGGTTGGGCACCCGTGGCGACTGCTATCTCCATGCGTACACGCACACTGTTACAGCGATGCTCACACACACAAGCAAACGAAGGCCTACAGACCTACAAACAGTACTTTCACTCCACTTTACTCTTTCTATAGTTGACTTAGAGATACTAATCGTGTGGCAAAGTTGATTCTCTACTTTGCAAGTGAATCGGTAAGTAGGCCACGGATGGTTTTCTTCATGGGCCCTCCCATGGCCCTCAGAAGGCTTCGTTTAGGTTAAAACCGATAATGTTAAGGTCATTCGTAGTATATCATTCCAGTGTTAGTGACTTGGGTAATGATTGGTAGATATTAGTAATAATGAGGTTAGGTTAGTAAATTCACTGTTGTTAATGAATTATTCCTAATAATTACACATTCATTATTTCTAGGCAAGTATAATATTATATTTAACTGAACTGAAACAAAATACTCATACATATTTATTTATTTATTTATTAGGTACACAAAACAGGACACTTTCATAAAATCTGCAAAGTTATATCTAGTATATCTGACTACATAATGTACTCCATAAAAAAATACATACAGACTACAGGGACGTCAAAATGCCTAAGTTTTAAAATTAGTCGATCAGTTTAAAAATATGAAGAGTATTTTTCCGAAATAAAAAGATGAAGAAAGGGCTTTCCCAGCGTTAGGTTACAACAAAAAAAACTGATTAAATTAGCGCTCTTTGATATTTTGTACTTTTTTATTATAATTATCAAACCACTGCAAAATACCGCTGCGAAAATGAGGTCATCAGTTTTTTTTTAATGTTTAGTAATTTATGGCAAAAAGAATTATCACAGATAGAAGTAGATCGTAGATAATACAATTTGCAACTAATTAACAATGTAGTACATTATTTACAAGAAATAATCAACGCAAAAGCTTACAAATTACGATTATGCTTACGATTTATGTTTATAAAATAGATATTTATGTGAATAACTAAACAACTAAACAAGTGAAGATCTTAGATTACGGTACAACCTGCGATACTAATACATAATTATAAAATAATGAAGATAAATAACGAGTCTCGTGGTATCATGGCGGCCTCGTAGCGGCCGGTGAGATACCGTTCTACGATACATTTTTAATTAAGCTTAAGGCGTAGCCTTCCCACCTTAAAACTTATTTCCCCCTCAATTATTTTCTGTACTCCTTTATAGTAATTTTCATATTATTATGATATCTACGTATAAACCGATTTTCAGTAACTGTAAACATAAAAAAAATAAAAAAAATGTATGTAATTATGTTAATGCTATTACACTATTAGCTTAATAAACTTTCATTTTAAAAACAATATAACACTTTCTTTTCACAAAAAACGGCTCAACATACAATTTGTATGTTTTTGTGTGTATAATGAGAAAGAATACGTACTTATAAAAATATTCGGATCAACGCAACATTTTTCGCGAAGAAATCTTAGAAATTTCGCGGGACCCAGTTGGTTCAAAAATGTTTTTCAACCAGCTTCAAAGTGCTATTCGCCTTTACAGACGATTCTATTCATTCCGCAGAATCGTGTTATGATAATTTTGTTCTTAATTAGCTTGCTAATTGTGGCCAAATTCGTATTATACTCTATACTTACCTACAACACGTCTTTGTTCGCAGAATTTATATCAGAGCATGGCCTGAAAACCTGCCTCAAAAGTAGTAAAGTGTCAAGTGGGTGCTATCACGCGTTTTTTTCCCGCAGCTATAAGATAATTTGATTTGAATTTGAATAACTCACCTCCATTATCTAATCTAAAGCATTCTCATTGCTATTATTAGACAGATTATTGCATCCTATTTCGCGATGCAAAAATCTCGCATCTAATCGGGCAGCAGCGTCCTCGGTTAACGGTGGTGAACAATCTGCGATCCCCAATCCAAGCGTGGGAGTTATCGCAACCCTTCACTATTAAGGGGGAGGCCTTCTCCAGCAGTGGACGTCTTCTGGCTGATGTGTGTGTGTGTGTTCCTATTTCAGGCAGGCACGATGTACGTCAACAAAATAATGTATCCTGTGCCTAACGGTAGGTATAGAATGATGTCTAAAACTTCGTGAACAAAAGTTAAAAGTAGAGTAGGTAGTGTTCGTTTATTTCTTGCTCGTGACGATGGTTTATGATAAAAGTGCCGTTTTACAGGTCCTGGGAAGGCTTTGTCACGTTGCCATCACACTAGAGAGTTAAAAAAAGATCCGTAACTGTGTTTTTACCAATCGAAAGTTTTGACATTTCCAGTCAGCCATATAATTTTTTTTCACCCATATATTTTTTTATTTTTTTATTCGATACATGCCATGTTGGGAATAATTATTTTATCAACAAACACTCATTTTTCTGGTTATAAAATGTAATTTCATTGTCACATCGGTCACAACGGTCATCGGAAAACACGTAAATGGTGTCTAGTAATAATACTTGTTATAACTATAGCTTAAATAATACTGTACGTTTTCCGAATATTAAAAAAAAAAAAAAAAAAACTCCTATTTATATTACTCCTTTGACTCTGTCTTACTTTTGTCTCGGAGACTGTAGAACGCCGGGTGAATCCGCAGAACGTAAATAGTATTGGAATAATTTAAGTTTTACAACAACTAATAATTAATCTATGTTATTTTTAGCTAGAAATGAATCATTAACTTTTTGCTCAAATCACTCACTTGGTTTGTACAATGAGATAAATTAACCATTCAATTCATTAAGTACGTGTTAGTTATAATTTGACTCTATGACTATTGTGATATGTCGATTTTATTACTAGTACCCGTTTTATTAATAATTAATAATCAATGTATTAGTTCGAGATCCTAAAGTGATTAATAATGAAGTTGCAAATTATTATTTTACTCGACGATGACTATACTTAAAGAAAAGTTGATATTATGAGTAATTTCAGGTTTAATAGAGTCCAATTTATACATTTACACAGTTTACGACAGAATAAAATAATTACAGGTTTAACTAAAGCTTTCGTTGTTAAATGAGAGTCCAAAAGGATTATGTTACTGGTCAGTTTCTTTTTTTTTTAAATAACAAACCCTGTAAATAAAAACATCGGGAAACAACAGATCAATACAAGTTTTCTCATAAAATATTACGATAAATCAATGATGAAAATTTATTGGATACTAAAATGCGTTTTACTCCTTCAAATTACAGAGACTGTCCGAAGATAAACACATACAAAAGTTTAAGTTCAATACATATCTCGAAAACCTTTCGTGAGTTACCTTATCTGAAAAATACCTGGTAATCAGTACACAATCTTTTTTACTAAAGATTAAAATATATAATCTATGTATTTGTAAGTATGTGTTGTGTATGCGTAAATGTGTATGTATCTGTAGTTGGCAATGAATCATCAAATTAAATCATAAACCGCTATAATGACAAATAGCTTTTCTTTTCATATAGTACTTCCAAACAATCCTACCCAACGTACTGACGTTTTGCCACCCTATCGCAGTAACAATTCAATGTTTTTCGTGGAAAACTGAAAGGCGGGTAAACTTTCTTACTGTGATAAAGTGCTTCGGAGTGTTTTGTTGTGGTAGGTGCCTAACTGGGTGTCTTGTATTGGCTTACCATTGTGGGAGATGCTTGCTACGATGATGAATGGCTTGCGAATTATAGTTTGCAAGTAGGTGAAGTTAGGAGTATCGTTAGTGGGTGAAGAGTATGGATTTCTTGATTATTAATGGTATGCTATTTGTAGTTCAATGGCCAACCAATAAGACAGATACATTAACTACCTATGTAAGTTATTTTAGTTTTGCTTGGAGTTCAAACATTGCTAACCTCTTTGAGTTGAACTGACCTTAAAAGCTTTATTTTAGCCAAGCACTGCAAGTAGTAGGGACCTATTCAAAACAAAGACATGTATAAAAACCATGATTATTTCGAGCCCGATAGTAGCTATTACAACCATTACAATATAGTACCTGTCAGCCAGAAAACGTCCACTGCTGGACTAAGGCCTCCCTCTTTATAGGGAAGGGTTGCCATAACAACAATACAGCAATTACACTTAATTATAATATTACAATATAGTAATTACACATAATTATAATATTGGGTAGAAAAAAAATTCAAGCACCAATAAAATGCTATTAAACCCTAATTTAGCATAAATAAGCTACAAAAATAATATAGTTTTTATTATAAATTTAGTTTGAAAAACTTAACCGTAAACGTCTGTAACCTTTTATCATACAAGTCAATAAAAACCATTTCCCGTTGTACAATAACATAAAACCTCTCGCTCTATACAATAAATAGAGCTGAATGTGTGTATCACTCTATTAGCGGCCACGTAGTCCATATTACGAGGCACAACTAAAACCTCTACAGCTATATCAAACGGGCACTCTATCAGTATAAAGCAAATCAAAAAGCTGTCGTAAAAAACGTACGAGTATAAATGAGATGACTGATGTCTTTACATAGATCCGCGCAAAAAACACTCGTTCGCGACTTGTTCGAGCCTGTGAGGGCGGGTGGGGCGCGACTGTTGGCGGAGAAATGAATCCAATAACTAATCAAATAATTTAGGAAATGGAAATAAACAGCTATTTTGATTTGTTCTTTAGCTCATTTTACAGACATCTAGTTTTACATTTGACAATCGTTTCAGCTGCCTTATCGTTGAAGATGTGGCACGGTTGCTTAGAATAAAAGTACATTATTCTGTAAGTTACTACTGGCATACCGTAATACCCGCAACTACTAGGGAATAGGCCTAGTGTCGTAGTAGACATAATAATTATTATTTATGCTGATTTCCTCCCTTCGGCCGTGTACGAAACCATTTGCGATCGAATTTCCTCACAATTTGTTTCTTTTAAAAGGACGCCCAGTTTTTTTTTACAATCTATAGGAAATTCCAAAGAACTCATTGCTACGGGCCCAGGTGTAAACCCAACAAGCGCAAAAAAAATGAGCCTTGACGACAATTTTTTTATTGAAAGGAACAAACTGAAAATAAGCGAAATGGGTTTATTTTCTGTAGTAAGTAACCTAGACTACGCTCGCTTGATACGTGACTGTACCTCGATTTCATCATCCATTGATTCAACTTGACCTAGAATATAATAACAGTTACTTCCTAAAATCTGGCCTACGTGTTAAATCGTTGCACAATACGCCGTCATCGTCCCCACGCGGGCCCAAACCGCCAGCGCCCCCAAATACTGTCCCACTTTAGGCCCTAACGGTCCGAATCTGGGACACGATCACACGACCGACAACTTTTTGCCAAAAATTCGCGAGGAATGCCGAAATCTAAACTCAGCTAGTCGAGCTAGTTTCCCGCGGTCGTGTCTGTTTGTTTGTTTTGTGCATTAAAACTAGTTCTTTGTTTGGCGCCTTTTGTGTCCCGTTGGGTCTAGTTACTCTGTTTGTTTTGCACGTGTTTGATCCGTAATATTAGTGACCTATATTTTTAAATACTGTTATATTAATATATAAAAGCCTTTAAACTTAAATTTGGAACAGCAACAGTTTTCACAAGTTTTCTACGGTATCGATGGCCAGTATTATGGCCGTGGAAAAGTTTTGACGACTGTGATTTACTTCTGACTCATTTTTATTAGCTTAAACTTTTAACGGAATTAGATGACTCCATGTCACTATCGCTGATATTGAATTGATAATGTTCGGAACTGTTTAGAGATATACAATATGTGCCAACACTACACGATGGAACTTTATTTAATATTTAATACGTAAAGAAGACTAAACTCATCTAACTGTTTATGTTGCAGTAGTTTTGTTTTAATTAATACGAACACTTGCTCGTGTACATTTTAAAACAGAACTCCAGTGTTTTCAGACCTATTTTCAACCGACTTAAAAAAAAAAGGTTTGCAATTCGATAGTATATGTGTGTGTTCTTTTTTAGGGTTCCGTACCTTAAAAGGAAAAAAAGAACCCTTATAGGATCACTCCGTTGTCCGTCTGTCTGTCTGTCTGTCTGTCTGTCAAGACTCTTTTTCTCTGGAACGCGTGGAGATATCAAGTTGAAATTAATCGTAAGTTCACGGTTCCTTGGAGCTGTAAAAAAATCAAGCTTGTAAGTCAACACAATAAAAAATTACGGTCATTTTTGCGAGTTTTTAGAGTGAACTATATCAAAATTCATAGGGTATTTCCCGTTGACCTAGATTCATGAAGTATGGCAAGAAGCACGGTCTTATAACAGTAGTTATGGGAAAAATCTGAAAATTGATAATTTCATATCGTCATTTCTCAAGCCAAAACGTAAAAAGTGTTTTTATTTTGTTTCTTTAGGTCTCAAAAAAATACTAGGTGACGCTAACTAGGTGTTAAAACACGCAAACGTTCCGTTCGCCGTTTTAGGTCGATTCGATCTATGCCAGCCGGCTCCTGCATGACTGTAGACAGAATATTATTACCTTTACAGATGAGCGAGCGAGCCACCATCGTAATCGTAATTTTTGAACAAAACTAGCAGGTTCTGTTGAATTATTTTAATTCTTCCATTTTATTTTACCTATAGTACAATTCAAAATTAAGATAAAATAATTATTTAGAAGAAAGTAGTTTCACTTTAGTTTTTAACCTTTTCTTACCCCAATGTCACTCTTATAGGGAAAAGAGTTTCACATTGTATAAACCTTTTCCCAAGTAGGTATCAGTGTCCTTCTTTTGCTTTCTTAATTTTTGGCATCGCACTTTGTGCATTCTGCCATTCTAACAAGCATTATAACTTGTTAACTAACATTAAATCTAGTTCTTGATAGCATATCAAAAATAAATAATTGAAAACAGTCACGGTCAGGTACAAGTCATGCCCCACTTCATAGTCACATCCCCTAGTGTTCGCTTTTGGCGACTTTTCTATTAGCTTTTACGGAGTTTTGATAGGTCCTGTGAGTTTGTTTTAGTTCTAACATTTTGACCAATAGTACAAATTTTCAATTTATATTGTAATTGTACATTTGTATTATTTATACTATACAATTCAAAAACTAAAACTTAATTTTAAATACCCTTTTGTTAAGCCAATTTGGTGGCATCTTCTGCGTACAAGTAAATTTTTTCTCTTATGGAGAAATGCGTTTCCACTGGCATCACACTTTGTACATTCTGCCATTGGCATTTGAAAAGGTTTTGATGGTATTAGTAACCAAGATAAGTCTTAAAATCAAAGCCGTTCACACAAAAACAGTCACGGTCAAGTCCAAGTCAAGCCTTAGTGAAGTTGTGGCGGCTATGTTAAGAGCTTTAACGGAGTTTTGAAAACAACAAGAATAGATATGTGAGTTAGCACCACACACTTGTTTATTTATTTAGCATTTGGCATATTGAACGAAAGTGGAAATTATTTTAGGGTTTCGTACCCAAAGAGAATCCAACTGTACCCTATTATTAAAAGCCGCCTACCATGTCTGTTTGTCTGTCCATCTGTCTTTTCGGTATTTACTGACCTATAATCTCGTGTATCGTAATAGATAGCCGGTTGAAATGTTCACAAAATATTCGTTACTATCGCGGATTACCTAGTACGTGTGGTGGTACGGACTACCACCGTACCCACCCTCATTGTCCGAGTCACAAGATGACTCGTACCTTGACGGCTTTATTTTTCCTAAACACAGACACAGCACACCGCGACGGTTTTATTGGAGTTATTTCTCAGAAAAGACTTCAACGCGTGCGAGGCGCCTCTCTCAAATGTGATGTGAATATAATTGTAATAAACATATAAACGTAGTTTCATGTATTTGCATCTTGTTTTTTAAATTGGCTTCAAGCGTAGTGACAATTTGAAAGAGAGACTACTCGTAGACAGGGTTAGGTAAATTCTCTATGAAAGTTTCGCAATAATGTATTTGTCATAATTTTAATCCATGGTAGCTTAATTGGGAGATCGCTCGACTTAAACTCGTGAGGTGGCGCCTTATTTCCACTCTATTGGTTGTTCTATTAATAGATGTAGTTGGACTTTTTTGTCTAAGTAATTCCATCACTTAAAGTTTTTGAAAAATGGAACTAACGAGACCATTTCGTCCAATTAGTTCTATTGCTAGACATTTAATAATAAGTATGTATGTTTCATTCAATACTCAATACTCAATCATTTATTGCAACATATGTGGCTACATGCAGGTCTTAAGTAACATGTGTATATTACAGTAATACATATGACCCTTGTCAGGGTATGGCAAGATTTGGTGCAGAACGCTCTATTTTACTAGTTGGAATTAGAATTAGAATTTTGTCGTTGAAAAACTCGTCAAGGGTGTAATAGCATTTCATTCGTTGTATTCCTGAATTCCAATTGATACTACTTGTATGAAGGCAGGTCCAATTCCAGCGAGCCCATACCAATGAGCTCTTTGGAGTTTATGAACTGTATTTTTTTGTTTTGTTGAAGTAAAACATCGTCACAGAACCTGCTTACGTCCAGAAAAGAAAATCCATTGTGTATATAGATCATCCACCAACCTGGAACTAAGCCAGCGTAGTGGATATGGCCCAATCACCCATCGAGGGTAGGCTTATCTATGTCCAGCAGTGGACTGTTAACTAGCTTATTATGCGTATTTATGTATTTAACAGTTTATTAAATACAGTATTGTCAGGAAAGTTTATGAAAAATAAAAATCAGATTAACTTTTTTTATAAACTTAACAACATAACAAGTTATTGTAACTTGATAAACAAGTAGGTTAATCAACTTCACATCACATTACAAATCAAATTACTAATTATAACTACAACCAATTCAACACTCTTGTCTGCCAATTTGTCCAAAACTAGGCGAGCGGGCGGTACTGGACAAATCACGAACAGACACCCATCGCGATCATAATCAACACCACCCCTCCCACTGGCCGGTGGAATCAATCAACCAGTAGTGACAACTCCGTTAGTTTATAGCCTAGTGATTAATGAATGACACTGGCATGGATTACATTTCACTACAAAGTATAGTCTGACATTGGAGGCAACTTGGTTGGTCTTGCATTCAGGAAGCTCTTGTGAGTGGCTTTGTAGGCTAAACAAAACTCTGATTCGATCAGTCTTGGGATGGCTTTTAATATTTTACTACTAGTTACTACTAGATATAAACTTCAAGAACGATTTGGCAACGGTAGAGATCGGTGATGACATATGGAACTAAAACGTGGTCTTTAACTGCTGGCCTTTTGGAGAAACTCAGAGTCACGTAACGGGCAATGGAGAGAGCTATGCTCGGAGTTACTTTGCGCGATAGAATCCGGAACGAGGATATTCGCCAAAGAACCAAAGTTACCGACATAGCTCGCAAGGTTTGCAAGTTGAAGTGGCAATGGGCAGGCCACATCGCTCGAAGAACTGACAACCGATGGGGAAGAAAGGTTCTTGAGTGGCGACCGCGAACCGGAAGACGCAGCGTAGGCGCGGCCTCCCACTAGGTGGACCGACGACATTGTAAAAGTCGCGGGCAACCGGTGGATGCAAATGGCAGGTTGTCGTACAGTGTGGTGGTCTAAGGGGGAGGCCTTCGTTCAGCAGTGGCCGTCTCCGGGCTGATGATGATGATGATGACAAAAAATACTATATCTTTAAATTTTCCCAGAACAAATAGACACGATATGTTTTGTCACTGAATAGCCGTCATGATGACGATGTGGCAGGAAGACATGCTGCTATAATAGTATTCATGGTAAGAATCAATTGTTTTTTCTAAAAGTTTTAAGTGTTATACTCGTAGTTCTCCTCCGTACATCCAGACCCATAAACATATAATTATTTACATCACACATAGTGTCGACCAGGCGCTCGGATATGTTTTTGAAAAGATGATGAGCTCCCGGTCCCGACGGATCCAATTTCTCTACATCAAACGGCTCAAATATGTAACCTCTGCCGAGGTTAGCATATTTGCGCCGCTTGTGCTGGCGTTTATTTGGCCCAACGCATAAGCATTGCCATCCAGCGTCGCAATGCCGCCAGCATGCTGGGTAAGCTGCCGTCTGGTAGTGGGTTTGAGCATATTGGATTGTCTCTACACTTTCATCGGTCTGGATACAATCCTTTTGTTTTTTGTTGTGTAGCTAAGTAGTCTTTGTAGTTTGTTGTAGTTAATAAAGGCTATTGCCTGAATAAAAAAAAATTACATAGTCATATCATTACAATCTTTTGGCAAAATTCAGAACCATAGTACATCTATATGTTCTTGTCATTCCCCAATCGAGGAAAGTTAGATTATACCATAGTATGCTTACTACTACAACAGTATATTTATGAATCCGAATTCACTAATTACTACAAAACAATTAAATCATAGTAAGAAAATGAGTACAGAATAATCTCAACACAGAAGAACATGTTTTCACGTAACCTGTTGCCATGGTAACCGGATAAACGCAGTCCGTTCCGGATCGCACCGGTTCTTAACTAGGTTCATAGTGATTCGGTATTTTTCCCATTCCATATTGTGCATAATAAATATTGATTTATTATCGGATGAACAGGGCCTCTTCTATTAGATGGAATCTTTCTGTGCCGCGTATAGTGCTTTTATTAGGTATTAAATCGTTTTAGTTTTATTACTACATTTTTTTTATTTAACTCGTTTCCATGTGAGTGTACTTATACTTTTAGACGTTATGGGTCTTACTTTAAAATGGTGCTTAAGTTAACAAACGCCATTTAACTTCTCCACAATACAAAAACAATCTTTACGTACGTGTTATATTAATATTGGAAAAGTATTGGAAATATAATTAGTTACAATACCTGTTTCCTAAATGTCGAAATAATTCATCACATACGAATTGTATGTTAAGAATTGGTAAAAGCTTATATAAAGTTATATGTATAAAAATACAGACCAGAAAGTCCAGAAACCAGTGATTTATTAAACTGTATTCAAAAACATCAAAGTGAACTCCATAGAGATGCCAAAATATTTTCGTCACCGTCACAACATGCCATTGTGACCATAAAAAATACCGTAACTAAACCGTATTTAGACAGCGCAATAACATTTTACAACTTTCTTTACCCCAACCCTAGAAACAGTACAATAGACTTTGACAAAAAATATAACTTTTAGTGCGAGTGCCTCCCAACATCTGACCACTACGCCTTTGAGACGCCGATTAGATCAGAAGTCGGTTGTTTCTGTTTGTATATTGCACCTGAGAATAGGTAGTACCGTCACAAATTGGTCTTTTAAATATTATCTTTAGTTACGTCGACGAAGTTAGCATGGTGGCAGATTTTCAACTTGGTTTGGCAACATCGTGCATGAACTTGAATGCATTCACAACCAAATCTACCCATAAAAAGTGAGAATGAGTATGTTGCCGGTAACATTTATAAAATGTTATTGAATTTTTCGATATCGCCTTTTAGCGTTATACACTTGGAATATCTTTTTTCTAAGCTTAAAATTCCTATCTTAAAAAACTCTTCATCCTGAGCACTTAAAATCTTATGTACTGCAGCGACTATTGCTTCATCATTTTCGAATTCTGTCCTCTCAGAGACTCCTTCAACGTCGGAAATAGATAGAAATCACTAGGGGCAAAGTCGGGTGAATATAGAGCATGCTCAAGTATTTCGAAGCCAGCATCACGAATTGTAGCCATAGCAACGGCGAACTTGTGAGCCGGGGCATTATCTCGATGGACAAAACAATTTTTGCTAGTTTGCCTCGCCGTTTCTCGTGTATTTCGAAAAGCATTATTTTTTTTAATCTTATCAATATTCCAGCTTTACCAGCCAGTATTCACTTTTTTCGGTTTCAAAGAGTTTCTACCGCCTTCTCACTTTATAATGAACGCCCTACGTATTATTACAAAAAAAAATTGTAATCGTTATGGTACGTCACAGCAGGCACAATTTTTCCAAGATATAACATTAGTATTTTCTCTACGCGTGTAGCCGTGTGTTACAATGACGTAGTATGATCTAATCTATGACGACTTCCCCCAACGTCTGTCACCCCGCAAGAAGGTAACGCACAAAGTTGCCAAGCTATAGCCAGCCGGATTCTAGAAAGTGCTCTACCACCATTTTGTTATGGTTCCCTTAAGATATTTATTATGCAATGAAAGGGTCGAGTCCAGCAAGACGTTCACCTGGTGGTAATACACGCCTGCCCATAACAACAGTGCCAGAATTGTACTGCGCTGCACTGCACTGCGCTCTTCACCCTGAGATATAAGAACGTGCGATCAAAATCCTGCGCCGCATTGCACGGCGCTCGTCACCCCTGAGATATTAGATATCAAATCTCTTCATGCCCAGTAATTTCTCTGGTGCCATTGTTCTTTAAACTGAAACACAGTTTGCACACTACTGCTTGGCGGTTGAATAACAGTCACAGGCATATATAGGTAGGTATAGGTAGGTAGGTGGGTAAGGTACTTCCCCAGGCGGACTCTGCAATGCAGTCCTACCAATACGAAAATGGTATCTAGGTAGGGGTTCTCTCATGATCCTTACTTCACCGGCAGGTCAAGCTCATTCGTCCATCTCCTGGTACGTTTGTCCGCTGCTCTGTACCGGCGTGTGAGCGGACGAAGTTTGACGTGTGTAACAATGATGCGAAGTGTGTCGCCGAACGCGCATTCCACGCGCGTGCTCGAGCGTGCGTGGAGACGGCCCGCGGTGCTGCGCCGCGTCGCAAGCTACAAGATATTACCTAGGAACTTACACGGAAACGAACGTACTATTATTATATGAAAGTAACCAAGTATAACTAATATTATCAAATCAAATCATTTATATGCAAGAAAAAAAAAAATACGTTTGTTTTTTTTAAATATAAATAATGATAAAATTTAATTAATTGGTATTATTTGTGGGATAAAAGAATATTACTATGATATTGTAATAATTTAAATTTGACATATTTATGTTATTGATTAACTAATTCTTTCATTAGAAGTAGTTGTTAATTTACTATAAAATGGTTTAAGAGACCAGTACTTACTTTCAGTCATCTAATGATGAAAAATTGTTCAAATCAAATCGTAATAATAAAAAAAAAAAATATGAAAAATCATTAATGATATTTTTTTTATCATTTTTTTATTAGTTCATTGATGGTGTAGAATTTGTTGTAGTCCTTTTTTTCTAGATCATTTAGTCCTGACTCACGACGTCATCGTGACGTACGTCTTGCTATTTTATTTTTCTGTGTAAACATACTTTGGGTTTCAATCCAGTTCACATTTTGACTCCATTTATTTAGTAAAAAATAGATTGTTATCTGTTTTGTGTATCATAAATAAATAATGTTTGTCGAATACAATAAAACATATTTTAAATTATATAAAATATAACTACCTACCAGAACTACTAAGTTAAAACAAACTTAAACTAAAAAAATAGACATATGAGACAGTTTAAAGAAAGTATGAAAAGTGAACAGATTCTAAAAAACTAGAGATTATTTCTTTCACGAGAAACAATGAGGCCTACCTTTCCTACGTCTTCCGGTTCGTGGTCGCCACATAAAAACCTTTCTTCCCATCGGTTTAGTCTACGAGCGATGAGGCCCATTGCCACTTCAACTTGCAAACCTAGAGCAATATCGGTGACTTTTGTTTAAAACTATCACGGTTTATTACAGTTCTACGGGAATCATATTTAACATTAACGTTTTTTTTCTTTCTACCTGTCCCTAGCTTCCCGTGTCATGTTCACGTGTCTGTCCGTGAACATGTTGCATGCAACTGCGGTGAAGTATCTGGCAGGAGCAGGGGCATTATTTTTTTATCGTGTGCAAAGTTGCGCATGCGAACGTAATCGACTTTTGAACGATATTGAACCTTATTTCAAACAATACCGTTCAAAAGGTCGGCTCCGCTCGCATGCGCAACTCTTGCGTACGATTCAAAAATAATGCCCCTGGTTTCAAATCATAATCATCATAAACTCTTATAGAACCGTAATGTTGTAAGTTATGGGATGTTAAGATTAGGTAACAGATTACAGTCCCGCCAAAAGTACGAATGTCTCAATTTGTTTCAAATTTAAATGATATGAAACGAAACAGCACCATATTCTACTATGAAAACTGACGTGGTTTTGACATATATCTGTTTTTTATTTATACGGGTATACTCACGTTTATTTAAATCCGATACTCCAACTGTAGTTTCGATCACATCCGGTGACCTTTTTCAAAGAGTGAAAACAGAACCCGACGCGCGTGCGGTTGCGTCCTGCTTGTATTCCCTTGCTTGTTTTCTAAGTATTCCTGTATAAATAAAACAAAAAAGCACCATAATTCGTTTTGGTTCGTAAAATTGTTACCACAAAGACTAACGAAGTCAAAAGTGTTGACAGGCTTCCAAGCACTATCCAGTATGTTGTTACTTGGGCCGTATTCACTAACATGGCCGAGACGGACGAATTGTCGTAATATTAGCTGTCAATAATGGAATCTTGAGCGGATGTGTTACTGAAAAAATAACTCAGATTATTTGGCCAATCTCCAGTATTTTAAAATCAAGTAGTAATTGCAATTATTGACAAAAAGCCATAATGTGAGTCAAATTGATTCAGTGTAAGTGTACGGACAAGTCCAAGTCATGTCCAATAAACTGACTGGAATAGAATTTTGGAAACAATACGAGAAGACAATATTGATATTATTTCTCCACATTGTATCACTTGCATACTCAGAGACGGAATCCATTAATGACCAATAAATCACAAATAAGTAATATCGCAGCATAACGGGCTCAATAAATTGAATTTGACCCTAAACACACAAAGTTTGAAAAAAATAAGCTTTGATTTTCGTATTGAAGCTAAAAACTCTTAAGTTTTTCAACTGTTACCTCCGTTATAAGAGCCAGTTAATAATATTAAAAGCTACAATCGCTTGTTAACTTTAAGCCGCCTTTGCTTAACTGTACACATCAATAAACATACAAAACCATTGTGGATGATGCAAAAAATAAAATCTGGCTTCAAAGTGCCGGTTCCACACCACTGGCCGATTGTTTGGATGGTTCCGTATGTCCTACAAATAATATCGTCATTGCGCCTGGGCGCCCTATGCTACGAGTACGTTTGCCAATTCATTTTCTCCATTCTATAACACGTATACTCACGGTTATAGATGTTTTATTTATTTATGTATACGGGATTACTGACGTTTAATTAAATTCACAAGTAAATCCTGAGAAAAATACCCGTATTTTTTTTAATAAGTAAACAAACGGTGTAAAACCACGCCAGTTTTCATGGTTATAGTTTATTATAGGTTCTGCCACAGATAACACTAATAACTGTAATGACAACTTTTTTGACATATTCCGAGAACCAAATCGACCAATGGGATAGGGGCAAAAAAGCCGATAGTGATTATTTGGACTATTAGAATATTGTACAAATTTAATTGATAGTTATTGTTTTGTATTTGACATTTAGGAAATTGTTTTTATTAATCTTAGTTTATTTGGCATTTATATAACTTGTAAAAAAATAAAAAACCTGACATTACTTATTTTTATGCAATTGTTGTTAATTAACTTTTTTCTGTATTATTTTGTGAGTTAAATGTAATTGATTCTATCGTTTTTATCCCAATAATAAATAAATAATGCTGCCCCACTGCCTCTTCAATTCAATTTGGTTACACCGAGCGCTGTCGGTGACTTTGGCTCCAGGATCAAGTACCCAACCGGAGCTAAATTCTCAAAGCTTTGGCTCTCTGAGATGAAAAATTATTAGCATGAAGTAATAATGGACCCTGAAAACTTGCACGTGATTCGTGTTGTCAAGCCAAATAATGTGTACCTAATTACTTTTCATCATTTTAAATAAGGCGGATCTTTGTTTACTTTAGACGGCATGTTTTTAAAGGATTTTGTTCAAGTTTGTTTTGTCTTTTTGTGCAAACGTGTCATGGTGATTATGAAGCTTTATTTTGTTAAACGAATTGCCACATGTTTATAAAACTATCACTCAGTGTAACAAACATAATGAATTTCTCGTAAAAAGACAATAATGTTATACCTACTTAGTAGGCAGTAAAATATTGTCAAAGCGTTTTATTGTTCTCCTTTTTTTAGAAATCCTTAGTAGGCTTGGGAATTCAAAGTCAAAGTCAAAGTCTAATCGTTTATTGCACATTATGGATTATGTAAAACTAATATTAATAACATAATAACATAAACATAATGACCCAAATGAGGGTATGGCAATTAAGTGTACATATATATGTGTGTGTGTGTATGTGTGTAGTGTGTTCATATAGGTACTAAGTACTTTCATTATGTCCATCTGTGTTACAGTATTTTATACAAGATATTATAAGGAATAACAGGGTGTGATTTCGTTGTAGTACCTACGTGTAGACCACTGAAGAGAGACCTAAGAGTAGGGCCTTCGCTTTTCTGTGGTGTAGACTATACTCGAGCCCAAGAAATATATTTACTTAAATGCTATGATTTTTTTAAGCACGTTACTGTTCATCACAACACAATCGAGCACATAATACATAGCAATATTTAACAATTTTATTTTAAGATAATTTAAAAAATAAAAATCCGCAAATAATTTTTTATTATGTAAATCAAGCCCAATTTACCTACCAAAAACATACGTTCTGGAGAAAATCAAAAACATTGCATCATAGTTAAAAACGCTGTGTTTTTTCTTGCGAAGTTTAAAAATCATAGAATAAAATTACTTGTAGTGGTGTACTGGTTTAGCCAGTTATCCTAGTTATCAATAGCTCTGTGTTTTTGTAAGATAATATATCATGAGCAGTTTGAGGCGGGCCACGGTTATCCAAGAGCCTAGAATATTGAGAGAAGCGAAATAAATAGCAACGGCACAAATATCTCTGACATAAACTGTCTGCAGCTTTATTATCTCCACTATAGGATATCTCCGCTAACCCATCACTGCCATTACTGGAGTGCTGGGTACAGATTAAATAATAATAAAGCTTCAAAGTAGAGTAACCCGAAATGCAACTAGAGCGCGCACACTTTGCCTCGATTCGGAGCCTGACAGGTCGGGGGCTTACCGAGAATTCCGTCATTTAAAATTAAGCACACTAATTTGCTATACATCATTATATATCCGATAGGTTGTTATTAATGAGACATCTACAATAGGGAATATGCATGTGTTTCAAGTATTAAAAATAATAGCATAAATGGAGAGTTTAACCGAATCGTCGAAAATATAATTGAAATCGGCTGGTAAACTTCTGAAATATTAGCGTTCAAAGTATTTAGGAGGGAGTCATCTGTCCCTTTCTAGCAAAACATGTGCATAGTATAGAATTTGTTTGGAATCGTAAACTTTGACGTCATAAACCACTATAGTGCCTTCCCTGTCCAAAATGTAACTAAAATTTAAGACTTCGTTATTTGTACATACATTAAAATGTTACTTTCGATGATTTATTTTGTTGCAGTTAGCTTTTTTGTGAGTCAATAATAAAACACATGCATATTCCCTATTGACCCAGAACAAACCGACTCACTCGCGACTTGAAACTCACCCAAATCGTAATAAGTATCGGCAGTACTAATAATACTACGAGTACTATATGAAGAGACATTATTAACGAAACGGAAAAATTGAGGCGCTACACTACACGGAGTAAATATCTCTTTATTTCTGCTGGATGGAAATACGTTTTTTTATTAAAAATAATAATATTCAAAGCTTCTGTACCTTGTAAGAACATAATATAATAATAATTTTATCTTCAAAAATTATATTGGATGATTTTGCAGATATCATGCACTAGAATAAATAGTAAGTAAAAGCAATCGATAATATCGTATTTGCGAATAGGTTTAACTGTCAGTTCATGAACCACTGTTGCAGGGTTCGTGTACTGACTAATAAGCAAACGACCAAATGTAATGTATAATTGTATTTTAATTTAATTTGTAAATAAGAATTAATTGTGTTTATTTTTTGTATATTACGTATGTATGACCTATGTCGAAATAAATTGAATTGAATTGATAATCACCCTAATCAATTAATTCTTGTTTATTCATTATTTATTAAAGTTTTTGGCTGTTCTTCTATTCGTTCTAACGATCTCTGTACTTACGGATCTTCGCATAATATTGTTTGTAGGCGGACGTCGTCGTTACGTTACCCGCGACTTCTAGTATAGTATTATAATAATCATTGCCCACGACACAGATTCGAACTTCTGCGGGTAACATCGGTATACCTGTGCTATTTAAATATTGTTTACTCTCTTGATAACGATAAAAAAAATACTAAATTTTACTAACTCAAAACAAAAATAATTCTACCCGAAAGCACGGGGTACCTATTTACCTGATGTACCTATAGTACGAGCTTACCTAACTAAATCTACCCAAGACGCTCATAGCGTTTGTTACCGATCTGATTATCAAAGGAAATTTGATGGACAGTAGACCATCTACATAAAAACAGAGAAATTATTGGGTATGAAGAGATTTAACATCAAATATCTCAGAGTGACGAGCGCAGTACAGTGCGGTGCAGTATAGTATTCGTAGGTTCATAATTCTGGTAATGCTACTGTTATGGGCAGGCGTGACGCTTACCACCAGGTGAATGTCCAGCTCGTCTCATCAATTAAAATAATAATAATAGGTATTCTCGGTGTGTCGCCAGCCGGCCGGGAGTCAAACCGCGAAGTCGCGTCGTCCGGTGCCGGTGACAATCCGGAGCACGGCATCCATTCCTCGCGGAAACACACTTTGATTCGCTCCTCGTCGTCACGTTAACAAGGTGACGGGCAGCATTCGTACAGACCTACATCAATATAATGAAAAAAGAAAGACTATCCAGGAGGTAATTAGAACAGGAAAATTGATACATTTAATAGTAATAACTTTCTATATAATTCTAAGAATTTGTCTAGAATAGGTTTTCACACATTGACTTTTCTGTTAATAATATACCTAGTAGTTTTTAAGTTAATTGGCGTTAGGGGCAAAATGTCATACATTCTCAATCGTCGACGTCCTACTTTTGATGTTGAGTTGGTGGAGATTTTCTCCGCAATTTTTTCAAGTAATAAGGCAGCCTTGTTGAAAGACCGCTCGTCTTGAAAACCAATGAGCTCTTTGGAGTCCGTAACAAATTTTCCTACACCATTTAAAACATCGATCGTAAGGAAACTTGTATAGTACGTCTAGGGAAGAAATTCAAGAACGTATGTGGATCCACCAACCCGCAACTGGGCCAGCGTGGTACATAAAATGACCAATCGCGCTACAAGGATAGGCTATAAATAAAAAATAAAATAGAAATAAAAAATTCTTTATTTCGGACAAATTATCCATAAGTACAGTGTTAGTAGTAGTGTTTTAAACCTATGATATTATTTTAGTAGTAGTAAGTAAAATTATATATAATATTTTTTCCAGCAAGAGATTGATACACACTCAATTGTAAGTATAAGTAACTACAACTAAGAATGATGTCAACTGAACTGATATGAACGAATGAACTGATGAACTGATGTCCAGCTGTGAATAATTAAAAGGCTGATTAATGATTATGCTATAGATAACTGACTGACTGGGCTGCAAGTGTTTGGATAGGAATATTATATTACTATATAATATCTTTGCTACTAACACAATAGGCTTAGGTATAACTATTTCTTATTTGATGACTTAGACATTTTCATAATACGAGAGAAAACGTACATATTTTCATATTTACTTATTTTCATTTACTTCAAAGTCAAAGTCAAATCGTGCACATTATGGATTATGTAAAACTAATATTAATAACATAATGACCCCAAATGAGGGTATGGCAATTAAATGTGGAGCGGACCGATCTGTTTTCTGCTTGATTGATTTATAAATATGTTACGCCTGTAAAAGGTGATCGTATCAGCACCCTTATCATTGACGTTCGTGATTCTGATTGCGAGCGTGCGCGAGCAGGAGGGCGCATGGCGCGAGTGGGTTGGTAGGAGCAGGATGGCATGCTATCGCAATCGGAATCGCGAACGTCCATGATAAGGGTGCAGCACCCTTATCATGGACGTTGTGTTATGTACCTACTTTAAGAATGTTTAATATGTTCACTGTTGGCGTATCTCAATAAATAAATAAATAAAGTTTTGTCGTCTAAAAAGTATTTTAAGGAATAATATAATTTTTTAATTAACAAGGTTTTTAATTTATTCGCAAAACTATGTTCGTTTTCATTACTCTTTAAGTAATACAGTAAACAATCACACATACACAGTAGTGTACTATACAGTAAGTACTCTTTCAGTGTTTCAGTTTAGTTCTTACATAACTATTAATTAAATATCACGGTATTCCTAAGATAGAAAGAGAGATAAAAGTAAAAAAACAAGTACAAAATTATAAAATATTCAATCAAAACAGGAAATAAAAACTTCAAAAAGCCAGTCAGTTTTAGAAGCATATATAAATTAAAACAATTCAAAAAAGTCTCTTACAAAAGCGTTTATTTTTAATTTGTCTCACTCCCGTTTTCGTTGCCGATTGTACGATTAGTTCACCACCCTCTATTGCTACTTGTTTCTTTTGTTACAATTGAACACCTTTTGCGCAATTGTACCTTTACAAGTCGAATAGAGAGGTGGGCGGTCTGATTTGTCACACCTGACGATGTTAAAAGACTTTTTTATGGGAAAAACGAGACAAAACTGCTGGAAGTCAATTATTAAACATAGTCTACGCTTCTCTACGGCAGTCTCAATGTATTTACAGTTTGAAACTATGGGACTGTCACGGTAATACCTGGGTAAATTATGTGGCTCGGAAAATAGTACCTACTAGTTAAAAAAAAAATCGAGTAAAAAGAAGGCTGAGCAATTGTATAACACTAGTTTTAAGTTCCTTTTTTGTGTTGTGATCATTATAAATAAAATAAATATAAAATATAAATATTGGGGGGACATTTATTACACACAGCGCCATCTAGCCCCATACTAAGCAAAGCTTATTATGGAAACCAGATAGCTGATAGAATACTTATATTTTTTTTTTGACATGACTGTTATCATTTCTTTTGGTGTGTACAATAAAGAGTTAATCTATCTATCTATCTGAGTGGCCAGCCCTAGTGTCAGAGTTATTGTGCCTGCAGATCTCTGACATGGCTTAAAGGCTGTTGTTACAGAAATATAGAACAAACACTGCACTAAATAGCGTTGCAAGTGTCCATCAGGTGGACAATTTCTATATAAAGGTGATTAGCAACCTTGTAAGGTACGTAACATCCGTTTTTTTAGTCTAGGTTTTTAAAGTCTACATGCTAGCTTTTTAAAACCCTATTTGGAATATGAAATCAGTAAAATGCTTATTTTCAGTCAGCATTTCAGCAAAGTCAAGCTCAAAGTTAAAAGTTGCGTTGCTAGGCGAATCTCCTCAGGTTTAGAGTAAAATTTATTAAAAAGCCACCTCTTGATTTATTTTCATCATTCAAAAAACAATTATTTTTATAAGACTCTTGTATTATGTAAGTATGTATTAATTTTAAATCAATTTCAACCTTCAACACCCCGCGGAGTTGCAAAGGCTTCTAAACAATCACTGACCAAAATATTTACTTTTTATGAGCTACTGTTCCTTTTGCCTTTCCATGCCTCTTTGTCACATTGTCAAGACAAAAGATCAAAAGGGCTTCATAAAGGTAAGTCGAGCCCGTGTGACAAAGGTAGATTTGAATTATTTAGAGTCTGGTATTGATTTGTACAATATTCAAAGGGAATAGAAACAAAAGGTGGTTTCAGTAGCACCTTGCGAGTTCTGAGAATGATACCTGTTACTATATTGATTGACATAAGCAGTTCTGTAGGCTGTACGTTCCCGAAAGGTGCCCAGAGGAACCTAAATTTACTTTCTTTTCAGCCGACTTAAAAAAAATTAGGTTCTCAATTCGAAATTTTTTTTGTACATATGTACCTATGTTACGCGATTACTCCGCCAATTATGAATTGATTTTGATGATTCTTTTTTTGTTTTGTAGGTAATACTTCAGAGGTAGTCTCATATCTCTCATATATATATATCATAGTCTCATTTTATCGAAATCTGTTCAGTAGTTTGGTTTTTAAATCAAAATGACTAGAAAATATGAAGATGTCATCCAGGTATTCGAAGTTGAAAGACGGTTGTAATTTTTTTTCGAGCCTGTTATTATTAAGCCATCTTGACTTGAAGGCTTGGTATAGGTACCTAAGGTAAAATCTTTATAATAGCTGGGTGTTATGTCTATATGGCCTACCCTTGTTGACCTAAGATCTACCTTCAGGAGATCTTTTGAAACGTAATAGCAAGATGGTAGATTTTTTAAATTGTGTTCTTTTAGTAGAATACAAAAAAATTGGTACCTACCCAGGTAATAAATAAAATATTGTGTGGTCCCACGAAACGTAATTTCCTAGTGACGTTTTCCGCTTGAAAACATCACGATAATACACGTTTCACTCACTGATTTGGTTCAAGTGATGAACTGCACCTACTTGCACTTAATCGTTTATAATTCATTACCTACAATAGTCCACCGCTATATTTATAATTATTATATTATAGGTATTTACACATTGGCTTAACGCACAGCGTTTCTACAAGAATTTCACATTGCAGCACGTAGCGACATCTCTACGCGACCTGTAAAACCAACTTGAGTAACGACTGCTACCATGAAACCACAGTACCTCCCTGTCGGACTGTCGCATGCTACTCGCTTGTGCACGTTCTCATTGCTGCGAGTCTGACGCACTAGATGGCGCTAGTTAACGAATAATGCATGATAGAAAACCGGAATGAGGATTCTACTTCCTCCCTGTGAGCAAATCGTTGTGAAAACTATGTTAGACCAAATATACCGATTTGATGATAATAATTCTGATCTAAATCCTTTCTGTCATAATTGAAATTATTGCGACCTATATTTTAGAGTATTTAATTATCTATGTATTTTCAGTTTAACTAAAATGCTCGTGCCCTTGATCGAGTTCATGAATGCTTAATTATTTTCTGGCCTTTCATCAAATTCTACTATTCGGCTGTGTAGCTATATTATGATGTAATGATAAGAGTGTCCGGATCGTCCGTTGCTTAGCTTTGAGCGAGGGAGCCACCATCGTAATTTTCTAACAAAACTGACAGCTGCCTGTTGAAATTTTTTAGTTCTTCCATTTGACCAACTCATCTGCACGCTGTAATGTCAATAATGCAGGAAGTTATTTCCACAGAACAAGTACTTACTTACGTATGGATAGAGTCTACCAATCGACAATACGTACAGTAGTACCGGAAGTCCGGAACCTCGCCAAAAATAGCCAGCTTTGTTCCAAAACCGCTATGTTTGCGCGAATTTGCTTTGTTTTATTTGGTAAACCGCCAAAACGGAATCAGATATCGTACACATTACAAATCATGTAGCGCTGCCAGTTCAGTGGTTGGCGCATTCGGTTCACATGCCGCAGGGCAGTGGCTTCATCCTCAAACTTAAGTAGCCGGCAAAGAAAAACATACCATATAGTGATAAAGTCTTTCTACACTCGGCTGCTTGCTGGCAGCTTCCAACGTAACAGAATGTTATGCTCAATTGCCTACTGCAGTCCTGTCCATCCAAAGGTTGATTGGAAGAAGTCGCTGATAAGTGATAAGGCCGCCCCGTTTACTTTACTTTGGAGCGAGTTTATAATGGGCCCTGTCAAATAAGTATATTACGTACCCTGATTAGTTGTGTAAGATGTTTAATCAGTATTTTTGACAGATAATTTTGTTTGTTGTAGATGTTTTTATAGTTAAATGTTTTATAATTTAAGATGTATTGTATCGTCTTTAGTTTGTATTTCCATTGGTTTGTTCCAGCAGCGCCACTCGAGAGTTTTACAATCCTTAACACATTTAATTTTTCCATCGTCTTTTACCTGGACTAATCCTCTACATAATATATTATAGTACGGATGTAATGAATTATCATCCGCTCCTTTTAGTAGTGGTCAATAGCAAATGGGTTTCCTTGGCCGGGAGTCGAACCGGGTCGTCTCCATGCCAACCGACCACACAACACGACGCCGTCCTGAATCATTCAGTCCTTCCTTGTAAGCGAGATTTACCGTAGCAAGCCTGGCAATTTATTGCGCGTGAAACTTGCAGATAACCCTGTAAGTTTACGTCATTTTTTAGTGCAAGATTTCGTATAACATGATGTAAGACAATTTATGCGTCAATTTTTTTAAAGTATTTGGAAGAAGACTCCCCTCGAAATCGCGATATAGTTTGTTCGATTCCGGGCTGGTACTATGAGTTCTACGGAATTTACATGCGATTTTAAAATGGTATCACTGAGTTTTTCGGTGAAGAAAAACATCGTGAGGAAACTACGACGATAAAGCTCGAAGCTTGAATATTATGGTCAGAATATTTAAAAAAAAATAAGTACTATTTAAAAATCACACACACAAAAGTTACAATTTAAAATACAAAAAAGTATATTTAGTTTTAGTGTTAGTGAATAAATGTGGTGCGTAAGTGTAAATATCCAATTAATACAAATGGTATATTTCAAGTCATAAAAATAAAAGATTCGGCTTTACTCCGTGATTGTACTAATAATAAAATTGGACAGTGAGTCCAGTCGACCTATTGAAAATGTGACTAGGTTGAGTAGACCTGCAGGTCCACTGGCGAGCGGGTCCACTGGCGAGCGTGTCCACTGGCGAGAGGGTCCACTGGCGAGCGGGTCCAACTGACAAAAGACTCGGAGAAAAAAGCGATTCAATGGGATATAAATATAAATACGCCAATCTGGAACAGGTCAGTGGTCTTATACTACCCAATCAGTTTTCAAGGATAGATCTGTTAGCAGTAGTGGGCTACTTAACGGCGATACAATAAATTATAATAAGAATTAATAAACTGGGATGTAGGTTATCTTTTTGATTGTGACAAGTTTTCTTCCTAATCTATACTCCACTTTGCACGGTAGGTACGTTAGATGTCATTTCAATTTTCTTTCTGGTAACCTTAATGATACATCAGAGTAGAGTATATCTGATAACCTTAATGATATAGACCTGTGTTTAGAATACTTAAATCGATATCTCGTGCTATAAAAATCGATTCTAAAGTAAGTTTTTAATTTGTCGGGGGAGGAGGTTGTGTTGAGCGATTTTCCAAACATGAATTTAAAAAAAGTAGTTTCCTTCAACTCGACAGATAGCTTAGACTGAACGAGCCAGTCAAAAACAACATACTATTTTTGATAGGTGGCTTAAGAAATAAATTTAAAAACTTGACAATGACTGGCACGTCTGGTCTGCGCAAAGTCAGAGCCATCTACAATGAGCTTTTTTTTATTGCCTGTCAGGTAATCGCCCAAACAGCATTTGCTGGTATAGACTTCCCTACACGTAGAATCTCATTGCTAAGACTCTATTAACGTCCGTCCATTTCTTGATTGAATGTGTAAGTAGTCCGAAGCCCCCAATGAAATAAACTCTATTGCAAATACCGCTATAAGAGTAGCGCAGTAAAAATAAGCACTCCTACCTATATACCTAGTCTCAGACATGCGGTATAATGAAACGCATCTTTATATTATATACTATACTTAAACGATTAAAAATGTTCACTCGGTAATAATACTTGTGTTATGTATTGTTCAGAGTTTCTTTCTATGTATATTTTTGAATCCAGCAAACCTGTAGCGTTTTCATATTTTTCCTTACAACTTTTTCGTGTTCTAATTAAAGTTGATCAGATTTGTTTACCGAAAAAAAAATGAGACTCCAAAACTGTTCCGATGCTCGTTTTCATAATTCTATACTCTAACCGTTAATATGCATAAAACACTAACACGTGTTTAAAACCTATTTTAAAAAGTGTTTTTTCAATTTCTTTCGAATCGACGAATTGAGTTTGAAAAAATAAGACAAAACATTTTTTTACTAAAATGGGTTATAAATATGTTTTAGCGTTTTAAGCATACGACGGTTAAACTAAATCTTATATCGTCAAACTAACTCTACTAAGTAATAAAGCATGAGTCAACATTTTATCAAAAAACGATTAGATTTGATTAGATTTTTGCGATTTAGGTGGAGTGATTAAACACATCTCTCTTTTTCACTTTTCTATGTCTGTTTGTAATTAATTGTCTGTTTATGTTTAGTTTTAAGTTTTAGGTCAGAACTTCAATGCGTAATTTTTTTTGCTTCCTGGACAGTTGTCAATTTTGACTTACAAATGCTAAATAGAATGCTATGAGATATGAGATGTATATATGAGATGCTATACCTACTTGTACATTGTGGTCGATTTTGAAGGTTTTAGGGTCAACCCTCACGTACCACAACCACGACACGTGGTCGGACGCATATTTTGTATTGAAAATGAATTTTAGAATTCACACGTACCACATTTTGCCGTCGTTATCGACCGTTTGGTTGATACCGACCACATCGCAACTATAACGCAACCACCAGCTACACAGTGCAATAGCCGCCGGCCACATCGCAACTGCTAGCAACAACGCAACCACATCGACATTTTGTTGGTACCACCACGCAACGGCAAATAGCTACAGCGACAACGTAGCCACAGCGTCACCACACTTTGCCGCTGCGATGTGGTGTGGTTATACCACAACCACGTATGTGTGGGTTGACTCTTACAGTCTTACTTAAAAAAACTTCTCAACCGTTAGTCACTGCTTAAGATGTTCTGCCATCTTCTCTCTGACGTGAAGTGTAACATGCAAGAACAAGACAGAGAAGTTTAAGCAGTGACTATATAAGAGAATCGAGATTATTTTAGGTAAGGCTGTTAGTTGCTTAGTTGACAGAACTACACTAACTAAAGTATTGCTGTCCTGAACTAACATGTCTGATAAAAAAGTAACAGCGATAATTTAATTAGTTTAGATCTGTCAACTAAAGCCTTCAAAATTTACCACATTGTATCATTAGAATTAGGTCGACGGTAGGTACCTATAAAACTTCGCCCCCGCGACCTCCACTGATGCTAAAATGTTAAAGTTACATCGGTAAGCAATGGTCTGCTGCCTGAATCGATTTTAAGCGTGTTCCACGGTGACCCAATTCTCACAATATGTCAAACTTTAAAATGTAAGTACTTATCTAAAATACGTGTACACCTTTAAGGTGTTCATATGGTATGAGTGGTGGAAGCATTAATACTACAATGAATAAAACCGGAGAAGCTTAGAAATGGGTTCTATTTAAATTGAATGAAAACTTACTTACAATTACAATACAATATAATCTTCATTCTACAACTAGAAGTATAAAACTTAAAACTAATACTATCACTAACAACTAAAATTATCAGAGTACATCATTCGGCAGTATAAGGGGAGGAATTATCACCTTAAACGATTTGTTCCAGGTAACCTTTGGATAGACATACACAAAAACACAACTTAAAGTAGGCATTTACGACACCTGAATGCATTAGTAAATGGCACACGCGCTAAAAAGAATAAAAATATTTTGATTAAAATATTTATCCATTTCTGATTTAATTACGCGATAGTTTTATTTTTTAAGCGATTTTGACCGGTCGTTCACCACGTGTGACTATTCTGATGAACGCGCCAAAAGGTGACCTTACGATCCTTATTTTTAAAAAAGGTGGCAAAAATTATCGAATATGAACAGGGGTGGGATGAAGAATAAACATTGATTTAAATTCTCGTAGGTTGTAAATATACTCTCGATCTTTCGGAGTAATTGACGTTTTGTATTACACCCACGGCTTTTACTACCCTCGGGTATCATATGAAATCAAGTGACTTTCAAGCAATAACCTTGGTAATCTCATACCTGCACTAGGTTTTGACATAAGTGTCTCCCTATACCTTGATGAATGACGGCTTGTGTATAAGTAACAGCTTGAATCTTAAAATACTTAATGGTCATACATAAAAAATATCTTCAGATTGAAAAGAGCTTTTGTTATCTTAACATAACTTGCGCTAGTTTAAGTTGTCTTTTGTTAAATATAAATTTGTATACGCTTCGTGGCTAGTTTCAAAGTTTATGTGCTGACCGATGGATAATTATTCCATAAAAATCTAATTAATTAGGACATCAATACCTATCAAATTGACAATATACAATAGTTTATTTGCCGAGGAAATTTTAAAACAAATTTCAGCAAACCGAAAATAACATTATCGTTGCAAAAGAGTAATTTAACATCTCGCTGACAACCCTAGTGAAAAAGCTCCATACGAGTTTTTGTACGACATTAATTCCGTTTTTGGATTCGATTTTTATTACGACGCCTATAGGTCGGTACCCTTGGTTACAAAATGATTGTTTTGCCATTAAGAACAAGATAAACATATAGGTACTTTGATGTGCGAAATCAAGTAAAATGAATTTAAGCAAAATCGTTGAACTAAGCTGACAAAGTCAATGTGAATAAATGAAACTTATAAACTTTAGCGATTTGAACAAATAATTATGTTTATCATCATCATCAACAGCCGGAAGACGTCCACTGCTGGACGAAAACCTCTCCCGTAATAGGGAGGGGTTGCCATAATTCCCACGCTTGGCAGGCGGGTCGGGGATCGCAGAATGCTCACCACCGCTAACTAAGAGGACGCTGCTGCCCACCCTCCGGCGGTTCTGGCTGCAGTTTTAGGACATGCCCTTGCCCAGGTCCATATACGCTATGGTTATCACCGGGACTTAATAGCGTTTTTTTTTTTTTTAAATTTGTATTGTTGACTTTTAATGAAAAGTTAGCCTTAAAGATCTTCACTTCATGCGGACGCTGTCATCATTTGCCGCTAGTGATAAGGTTGCTTGCAGCTTGCGTATAAAAAAAGGAAACTCAGAACTTGGAGCGAGGAGATATCTTGCGTTAACAGAAATGCAACTTTGTCCCTTCGTGAACAAAGTTTCGTTTGTTTATAAGTACGTTAAGATGCAAGCAAACGTATACCACGATCGGCAAATGTTGTAAGCGAGCGTACGAAGCAACGCAACGTGGACAGCTAAGATATACTCGTATAATACTATACTAGGCGGACAGTAAGTCTGTTTAGTGTTAGAACGTCGGGCGCGCGAGGCAAAACAGTAACAAAATAGTGTTAATATCTAAGATGTTTTTACCTGTAGATGAGTTGTCCCCGCCGCCATATTTACTAGACGAAATCAAGGTAATTGCCGTGATCGCTACCAGTCTTTCATTTGCGAATGTCCGGTAATACGCTGCCGCTAATCGTATGTTTTCTAGCAAAAATATGGTGATATAATGCCTTTCTGTGTATTAAGACACTGCACAATCTACACAGGCACTGTGAGAGACAAAAAAAAAATCATTTCACGCGTAAGTACTGTATTTTTATTGCAATGGGAAAAAATAAAATTAATTTTATCTAAGGCGACTGTTGTCACTTTGAAATGGATGGCCGAGATAGATAGATCGTCTTGTGTGAGAGAGTGAAAGAGAGCCACACCGGCGCGGTGAGGGCGCTCGCTCTGGCCAATCAACTTGTGTAGCTTATTACGCCGTAAGAGAAATTAGATATTTGTCTCTTTCTAACAACAGGTGTGGCGTATAAAGTCGCCCATATTCTTTCCTTTTTTTCACAACCTGCATACAAACATGTGTAAGTATATTTATATAGGCAACTTCTAGTCAGTTTTTAAAGCAGTTTTGTTCGACTATAACTACTCTATTTATTTCAACTCACTGGTTAATATGGTTCATTTTGGAATACTCCGTACGAGTTCGACTTGGACTTGACCGCCGCGTCGTATATTTAATTTTGCTACGGTAGAGTAGTGTAGCCTAATGTAAATTAAAATTGATTATATAACTTCTACACTAACATTATAACGAGGAAGTAAAGATGTAAAGTTTGTGAATTAGTTTGTTCGAGCTAGTCTCCGGAACTACCAATCTGACTTCCAAAAAGTAATACGCTGTGGACTGGTTGGTTTGAGTTTGAGCATTTGGATTGACTCTATATAGGCTTTCATCGATCTCGATACAATCCATTTGATTTTGTGTATTATTTTAAGGAGTCACTAAAAACCATCAACCTGGGCGTTCGGTTAGGAATTTTCATAACAGACCATCACCTTCCCACTTGGGATGTTAGTTAGAAAAACTTGATCTTGTCAGACCAGTAGCTGTCTACCTAGCGCGACGCCAAAAACTAGAGACAACTTCAGAGCTTAACGCTATCATATTTGCTGAACTTACATTTTAAACTCAGAGCATTATTATTTTCAACAAAAATACAAGTACCTAACAATACAATCCTTTTGTTTAAAATATAAACTTACTAGAGATTGATAAAAGGTCAAATAACATTGAATTTGTACATCAAATGCACCTTTTTTATTTTATTTTGTGTTATTAATCCAATATAAGTGATCGTGACCGATCGTGGTATTATTATTGGACCTGTATCGTTCTCAGGTGTTTTTGGCAAGTGTATTAAAAACTTAGTTACTATGAGACTGGATATCTGATGGTACGAGTAAGCAACACCATATGTGCATGCCTGTGGAAGTCTGTCTGTAGCGCTCATGGCGTAGCTTGATAAGGTGTCACGGTGTAAAGTTCACCAGAAGATCCGATCAGTGAGTCTGAGCGCTACCTCGGCTCGAATGACACGATAAATTGTCGGTCGTGATTGTTTGTTTGTTCTTAGCAACCAACTAGCCATGTCGCAGAACTCAGGGCTGGCTACTCAGCTTATACGAACTTAGGTACTTACTTTTTGATGATGCTTACGTTTGACTGGCATCTCGCCTGATGTTAAGTCGCGATTCATTCGCGACTTGGAGACAGCCAGAATATAACTATCGGGAAACATCCACTCGGGCAACAATAAAAGAATAGATCACTCATTATTGTTCACATTGTCATTGTTGTAAAGCTAGTGCAACAACTTACAACTTTATCACTTACAGCGATTTCTTCCAGGCGATCTGTTACATTATGGGTAGATAAGCAACATTTCAATAAACCTGCGTCGCTACAAAATAACGTTTATAGCAATAAAAGTAAGTAAGTTCGTAAAGGCTGAGTGGCCAGCCCTAGTGTCAGAGTTAATGTGCCGCCCGAAGGCCTTTGACATGGCTGACGGTATATAGCTTACAGCAATGTAATGTACCCACGAAGTTAAATAAATAATAATATTATAGAAAAGCGAAATTGCGTATGTTTTTTATATTTTAGTTATACGAACTTACCTACGAAGTATTCAAGTCAATGTACCTGTTCAACCGTAGTCAAAATATTTGTACTCGTAACTCGAATATCGGATATTACGCACTCCATCCTTAAGGGTCCTCGGATCCTCACGAGTGTTACGGGATGTGAAAGCTTTTAGACTTCGTTTTAACTTCCGCGCAATCTCCTTCATAAAATGAGGTATCTCCACAAGAGGCCAATTGAGGTTCCACAGTCAAAACTTTTTGTAGATGGCGCCAGCGGCAGTCCGGATGTGGCAAAATCAAGTTTTCTTGTTAATCTTTGCTTATATCTATCCGCTTTTGAGGGTTATCAATAATCTAGTCCAAGAAAAAATACTGGATCTATGCAGCTGTTAACGGCTTGAAAATAGATATGAAGGTTACATAGTTGCTTACATTTTATGTTGGACAGATCTTTAAATAGCAAGGCGAATGATTGCTGTACAAACCATTAAATTCAGATTATCCCTTGTAATCCGAGTCTAATAAAAGTAAAACCATTAAATTGTATAAAAAAACAACAAAATGTATAGGTTAAGGGGGCGACTAATGCCAAAAGTAAGTAAAAGGTGTATTTTTAAACACATAGTTTAATGATAAAGAACGTAAATATTCAGATTAAAAAAATACTACAGGTAGCGGAAAAACCTAAAGAAGCCGAGTACCCGAATAGAATTTTGGAAAATAATCTGGTTCATTTAAAAAAAAAAATACATATTACCAACACAAAAAAACTGTTTTAATTCAAATGCTCTAAATTATCAGCGACAGCACCACATTATTTTTTACGAATTACATAGCCAAACTAATGTTTTAGTACAGTAGCCGTTTATTTTTTTTATTTCATGCCTACATTTTGACTAATTAAATAAAATCCCACCTAAATTGCTCAAAGCCATCATCATCATCAATTGTATCATGCGATTTTCGACTCTAAACTAATGCAAGACGCGCGGGTGAAATCTGTTATTTTTCTGGCATTAATCGCACTCTTAACCAGTTGACTATGGCGACGATGCGCCACCTAACGGACAAAAATCGCAGTGTGGACCCCCATAGAGTAGTACTTACAAACTTTTATATGAGCTTACGATTAATTATCACCGTATCATATCTTAGTCCCAAAGACACGCCTAAGCATGGATGCTGAATTAGTAGCAAAAAAGTGGTAATTCCCCAGGCGGTCTCTGCTTAAGAGTTCTACCACTACAAAAAAGCCTCTTTCATTACTGGTGTCCAAAAAAGTTAAAATATCTAGGTAGGTTACTAGGTTTTAATATATCCGTTTCAAAAAAAAAATTACTTATTCAAGTTTCCTTTACTCGTGCCCTTACCTTTACTTTCCCTTCCTTTCTTTTGCTTATCAGCAGTTTTGACGTTTTATGTTTTCCCTACTCATACACTATCATCACTTCCATCTGACCCAATTGGAAACAGTTGGGCGAGTTGTCCGTCGTCACGAGTCCCTGCACGTCCCGTGTCGTCACGCAGGTGCGTGTCACGCTGCACAGGTCACGCTGCACCAGGAACATGCCGGGAATACGTTTTGGGGGATAGCTAATAATAATAAGCCAAGAGGCCGAAAGCCGATAGCTAAAGAGCCAAGCGCATGTTTGTCAAGTATCGGCTGCAAAACCTTAAGCTTCGACTTAGGGTTGCTTCTTTATCGGGTATTTTGACTATCTAACAATTCAGTATTTTTTTATGAATTAGGCTTGCATTTGATTACCATCTCACCTGGTATAATACGAAGAAGCTACGTCTACGATGCAGCACGCTTGCCTAAAATAAACCGATCCGATAAAATACCGCCACACCATGGACTAACTAACTAATCCTAATATTGATTACACATACTGTACGAAAGCTGTACGGTGTGGGTTCTATTCCTATTCCTAAATGTTTTGTGACTGGCTATTTAAAATGGATGTATTTTAAGTGTGTGCTTTACCAAAAATGTATATAAGTATTCTATCGACTATCTGATTACAATAGTGCAATCTTTTCTTAGCTAGATAGCGCTATGCGATGTCTACCAATATTTAAAAACACAACGAGTTCATTTGGGTAAGTGTATCTTGGGATGGTGCTATTCGATTTCATCTGCCCCTTTCTACGTATTAACGTGTGCCCAGGCCTTGAGAGCTAGATCCTCTAAGGCCCAGGCAAACTGTGACAGCGTCTTATTAACTGGATTTTTCCCACGTACACACAAAGCACTTTGATTTCATATTTTTACTGGCACAGAGAGAGTATTTGAACGGGTGCCAGAGGCTATCATCATGCAAAGAGCAGCAAATAAACATGTCTAACTCTCTGCCGTAGTATTTATTATAAATGGTGACAAACAAGCAGACTTTTTGCCTTATGGAAAACGGTTTAGTTCCACTTTCATTGTCCGATCTGCTAAACAGTGAAATGTGCTGCCCGAGTTAGTGTTTCCTTATAGATACAATCTGGCTGTATTGAAATCTCGAGTGAACCGGTTTCTTCTACGCAAGCATACTCCATTGGGCGTTTTTAGTAGATTGCATCTTCGCTTAACATCTTAACATCCGGAGAAATGGAAATCAAACGTATATTTAAAAAAAAAGTTTACAACCTCCCAGGACACCTGCAACATGTTATGTTTAAGATGTGTTGCTAAGCCAGGGAAATGTATATTTTATTTGTATTCCGAAGATTTGTGCATCTGGGCCCTAATTTTTGAATCTTTCGGATGAGTTTTCGCACAAAAATACACTGATTTTCGAACGATAACTGCGAGTAAAAAAAAAGTACAGATGTTGTGTCATATAGAAAAATTATAGTTTTTACTTAGTTGTTTAACCTGGTAATTCTTTTTATGACTGCTCATTCCAAGGCTCAAACTTTTCACTTATCTTAATTATAAGCCTAGTCGTCAGATCAATTAGACAAATAACTACTTCATCCGTAAGCTCTCACGTATCACCTGATGTACTTATCGTTATTATAAAAAAAAAAAGTTTTCTTTTCTTTAATAAATTATTTAGACACATTTAGTTGTCTACTATTCTTTTAGAATTCTAGAGAAAAAATATGAATAAATACATAATCAATTATGTGTATCTTTACCGAATTTGTGAGTTTAAACTAAATTATAAATAGGCGTTATGGTTATTTTTACGAAACACTATAACATTATTATGCAACCATTTTAAAATATTATGTAAGGTTTCAGAAATAGTATTTTAAGTAAGTAAAGCGTGACTAAATTTAAGCGTGCTTAAACAATTTGAACGCTTTACCGGCAAACTCTACGTTACCTTCTTGAATTCGATCCAACAAGACGTTGAAATGAAAAACTGAAACATTTTTAATCTCTTTATTTCTCTTCGAAATTTTATCGTCACTAAAATGTAAATGAATGACCCGAACAAAACATAAAATGTGTGGAATGCGTAAGTACCTAAATACCTTTTGAAGGGTGATACTAGTAACAGCAAATAAATACATAGAACAGACAACAATCTCTGGTCATGCACAAGTATAAATTAGTGACAACGATATTTTTCAACACATAAAAATCTATAGATTTCATCTAACATCGACCTTAAATTACACTATATACAAACAACTATACATAATAATACAATCGACCAACATCAAGAGAACACTACAAAACTCTGCGTACAAAATAGTATATTTTATGCTTTGCATTGTAACGTTTTCAATTTTATTACGTAAGACTCAAAAAAACTTAGAAGTACAATAATAAACTATGTAGATCGATTTCTTTACAATCGCTAATATTTACTGGATAAAGTACATCAATAACCCTGTTATTTACATTATAATCCTAGTTAGCGATGATTTATAGATTCTAAAGTATAAATTCATCTACACGTGAAGTGCAGTCGTCTATCTAAGTCTAAACCATGATAGTGTTGCCTATAATGCTCTCCTTGTTATCGAGTAGTTCCGAGTATCCTGACTCATCGCTACATGCGCTGTCATTGTCACCTGTATTCTTATACACTTCTGTCTCAGTGCTAGAGTTTAAGCTATCAACATCCGTTAAGTTATCGATAAGAGATTCGAATTTGTTGTCAAAATCGGCGAGAATCGTATCAACGGCTAAAGGTGGGTAGGTAGATCTGCGTCTGAAAGCATTTTTCTCTCCGATAGGTATGTGATTAACTTCATCAGTATCGTTGCCCACGTTGAAGCTTCTAGAACTTTCCCGTAAGGCGCTGTCTTCGAAGCCGCTGTAGTGTGAAGCTTCATCGGTGGGCTCTTTGTGTGCATCCTCCTGCGGCAGAGAGGGCAGCGAGGAAGGCTCGGTGTCGGAGGTAACCGTGCTGGCGGTCTCGCAGCCAGAGGAAACAGACCCATCGTCGCTGTCCGTGACGAGGTAGTTGCTCTGTGACAGCTTGTTTTCAGCTGCTACGCTGTCATTCATTTCGTTTGTTTCGGCAATCACTTCTAATCTTGACTCTTTCTCAATATGACTAGCTTCTTCTTTTTTACTCTCTTTAACGATTATGTCTAGCAGTTCATCTGACACCGTGACTGTCTCGCTGCCAGAGTCTGATAATGTCCTGTTCATGAAGCCTTCAGGGCAGGACATTTTCCTCGGAGATTTCATTTCGGGTCGCCGCCTGTCCAAAGACTGCGACTCGTAGAACTCGTGGTTGCTGTTAAATGATGACCTCCTTGTATCCTGCCGCGCGTTCATCTCAGCTTCTTCCTCGTCTTCTTCGGAACACATCTCTTCAATAGCGCCAAGTTTAGGAGCTGATTTTGATCGTTCCAGTGGAGGTCTGTAATTCATCGCTCCGACACTGAGCATTATTTTCCTGCGCGGCATACTCGGATTCTCATACACGCTGTTGGCTAAGCTAAGTCTGGCGTTTTGCTTAGAGATTCTGTCTTTTTTGAATTCAACTAGCGCCTGCTTTAATTTAACTTGTAATTCTTCAGTAATCTTCTTTGATACGGTTTCTTTGGTGCATAGGACGGCGTGGCATCGGAGTTCATGCTTGAGTTTCTTGCCCTCGTGGCGGTAAACCCAGCAAAAGAGCTTGGGGTAGTGTGGGGGGCTGGCGCAGTAAGTGATGCGGTGGGACCAGTACTCGGTGAGGCCGTGCTCTTTGGTGAATCCCTTGAGGCCGGAGTTGGTGACGGAGAGCTTCATCACCACGTCAGGCTTGGTGGATTGCTGGTAGTTCCGCCACAACGTCGCTAGTGGCTTCTCTATGCAGCTTTCACCTGGAAACAAACAGAAAGATATTTGAAAAATCGGGCATTATGAAGGTAATGAGTGTGAATGCATGTATAGTTATAGAGTCATGTCATAACGCACAACATTTGATAAAGTTTTAAATGGTGCTAAAATGGTTTTAACAGACGAAAAGTTTAGCATTGGTAAACACATTCCTCTCATTGTTTCATTTTAAAATAGTTTCCAAAATTTGGTTACGTAGATTATATTAATCTGCGCATTTTGCTAGATAAATTAACATAATAATTAGTATAATTTGATTTCATGAAAATTACACTGGATATACTTAATTCAGTTTTCAATACAACTAGGAAATTCTCAGTGAAAACCGAATTTGTAACATTCCACTATGAAATGTAGCAAAGGAATCATTCCAGATATGTTAACAAAACATAATTAGTTATGCAATTCAAAATGCTGAAACTATAGAGGCAAAACTATACTGATGATATTATATTATCAGGTTGTTTAGATGTTTAATTGAGTAGAAATGTTTACGTAACTAATGTAACTTTGGAAATAGTGTTCACGTGTCGGGATCCAATTTGTGTTGGCTAATTTGTTAGTGAATCCACGGCGGAGTTTCGGTATGTTTTGAGATTTTCATGAATGAAGAACTTAAATATTTGATTTGTTTTTAGCTCGCAAACAGAGCAGTGTCTGTGGCATCGTAGTTCACAAACAAACCGAACCAGAATGGAACCGATTTTGTTGTTTGTTTGTTTGTCACGTCATTTACTAGATTGAGAGTGGTCTTGGGTATGCCTCTTTGTATATTTTATTATAATGTTACTTATTCTATACCTTCGTTTTTTTTTAAATTATTTACAGTACGAATGCATGAAAATAGCCAACTTATATTATACTGTTCAAGTTATACATTGTTATCAGTATTTATAATGTATAGGTACATTTATATTTACAAAATACCGTTCAAGACCTACCAAACAAAAATGGCAAATACCTCTATTCACTGCGTCTAAATTCCAAATGCATGCATTTTGCGCGTGGTTGTTATGATCTTTACATGATCCTTAACAGTTAGTCTCAGACGACTGGTCTGTCGACCGGTTTGTCTACTTGTCTAGTAAGTATCTAGTTTATTTAGTTGAGACGTGAATAAACAGCTAGGACTTGCGAATTTATCACAATCAGCTAAGTAATTGAGTTAGGAGAACGTACAAAATGTCGAATGCCAATATTAAAAATATATGCGAATTGGATGTTGTTGTAACTTTTCTATGATTACCTATGTTATGTTGTAACGTTTTTCCTATTGGATATAATATATGATTTTGTATTTTTTACGTGTTGTTTTTGTATTTTTTGTTTGTTTGTGTCGTTTTTAACCGACTTCAAATTAGGAGGAGGGTCTCAATTTGACTGTATTTGTATTACGCGATTACTCCGCCAATTATGAATTAATTTTAATGATTTTTTGTTTGTTTGGTAGGTCATACTTCAGATGAGATGGTCCCATATAAATTTTATCGAATTTGAGTCAGCACTTTTTGAAAAATCTACAAAAGCCTAAAAATATATACATAGATGACGTTATGATTGTAACTCCATAAGCTCACCACCATCTGCAGGCTCTTTAGGAACAATTTCAGAAATGTCGATAACATTCTCAAAATGGGGTCTTATATCTATAGAGAGTATATTGTTTGACATTAACGAGGTTAGAGCTTGACACAATTTGTTGATAATTCATATCTATAACTAAACTCTCGGGAGCGTTGCGAAAACAAAATACACTTACATCCCACTAAAATGTTAAAAATAATCTAAAGTAGGTAATATAAAAATCAATTGCTGTTCGTTTGTCTCGCTAAAACTCGAGAACGGCTGGCCCGATTTAGCTGATTTTGGTTTTGAAATGTTTGTCGTAATCCAGGGAAGGTTTAAACGGTGAGTAAATAGCTGGACCGATTTGGATGACATTTAGTGTTACTAGAGCGGGTCATAGTACGAGTAGCGAGGCCGAAGGCCGAGCTCTACGCCTACGAGTAGCGGGTATCAGCTAGTATATTATAAAAATAATATATAATACAAAATATTCGTGTTTTAATATTGATTGCGGGGACTTTCAGGTTCTCTTCTGAACAAAGTAATATTCTTAATTATTTGTTTCTTTCGCATATTCATTGCCCTTAAACGAGTGAATGCCGCCAGCATGCCGGGGACGCTGCCGACTTTAGTGGGCGCGAGTATTTGGATTGTCTCTTGTCTGTCATCAACCTGCGTTCAATACTTTTTTATATGTAGTAGGTTAAGTTTTTAAGATAGCTTGTATGTATTTTGTTATGGTTTTAATAAAATTACTTGCCTACAAAATAAAAGGTTATATTCTTTGTTATAACGTTATTCAGTATACATGTAGTATTTTTAAACAGGTAGAACTGTTACTTATATTGATATACCTACTAGCTGCGCCCCATGGTTTTACCCGTGATTCTTGAAATAAAATAAAAAAACTAAATGATTATCGGTGGACATTTCACAAAGCGCCATCTAGCCCCAAACTAAAAGCAAGTATAAGCTACTTCTTTCCGAATTTCATCCAAATCCGTTCAGCCATTTCAGCTTAAAGGAGTGCCAAACATACACACCGACAATCTTTCGCATTTAAAATATTATATAGTGTATGATTATTATCCTAGAAGGAAATTTATCGTCAGGTTTCTAAAACAAGTATATATAAAACTTTAGGTTTCCGCTTCTACGAGCATCTATATCTCACCAAGTAGGTTATATCTTATAATTATATACCTACAATAAGGAAAAGTGTTTCAATAATCTGTAATCTTTTTCGTCGTATTTATTCCTAACTACTTGTGCAACGTCGCGAAATCGAGTAATTAATGTTTCAGTCCGATCGGCTGCGAAACGGATCTTAGCTTTGATGAGCATCGAACACAACTAGTCAATTATTGAAAATCTAGTTACCCCGTAGAAAATATCGCTTGATCTTTAAACAAAAAACATATTTTGAATTTTATGGGTGTGAACTGTGAACTCGGTTTTTTGGAAGCGATTATGGTATTGTACAAACCGTTTTTATTTTATTTTCATAATTAGCTAAAAGACTGTAGCGGCAAAGACCTCGAAAGAACCTCTAAAATATTTATATCTTTAAAAATGTCTAAGTCAAATATAAGCTTCTATTCCGTTGGACGGATCAATTTTCAAAAATCCTTAGCCTTTACCGAAAAAGAAAAAACACGAATGCAAAAGGCTTTATAACTCATGAAAATAAAAATGAATACTCATTGGTTTTTATTACATTTTTAACATCTTTTATGTTAAAACTTTTTCTTACTTTCTTGGTAACATTGTCTGGTGGTTGGTCAGCGTTAAATTTTGCTGAGTACCTACTGAAATCAATATTTTGTATTAAAAATAATAATTATTTATTTTCAACATAATAATAAGACACGTTAAATCTAAACATTAGCTCCCAAATTTGCAGTATTGTAGAGCCACATAACATCTCCCCGATACCTACTAAGAAGTCTGAGGCGCCAACCTGCCGCAGCGTAGCCGCAGCGAAGACGTATATCTCGTAAACCGTCCGTGGTTGTGGCACAGTACATGCAGAGTAAACAGTAGGCTATATGGATGACTAGCACATACAGAAATATAGCTTCAAAGACAGAAGATAATAAACATTCAAGCGGAACACATTCACACGCCGCTACCGCCTAGCTATTCTAAAGCCTATATATTCTACCGCCGCCGCATTCATCGAAATCAATATTGACGGGTCCGTATCGAATACGTTCCCTTTTCTACTTTTTAATAATTCATCTAAACACTAATATAAATAGCGTCATTTGTAAAAATAGATACGTGTACTTTAACGACGGGATTTGTGATATTTCGTGTGTTAAATTTATAATTTCTAAGCGTAAGTATTTGAATTTTTATGGATATCGAATGTAATAATTTTAAGAATTAGGTATTGTGATTTTTAGTATTACTTATATTAACCTTAATATGACTTTTAAGAATATTATGCATTTTAACGTTCAGTGATTCAACCATTATGAATAACAAGCTTTACATATTTTAAGTTTATGTCTGATACTTTAATCTCACAGCTCGATTTTAGAAGATCCCTTTTTAATTTTGCGTTATTATGAGTTGTTCCTCTGTTAGTTTTCTCCTCAGTGCCATTGCAGTACAAAAGGTTCTAGGAATGTTGAGTGTTTCGCAGAACTCAGTAGACATGAAATCAACACGACGTGTCTGCAAACAAAATCGCGTAATGAATGAATTCGTTTACATTGATTCCATCATAAATGAGGTATTTATAAAGTACACATCACTACTTAATGGAAACTTAAACATTCAAAACTCGAGGTTTTTGGAAATAGTAATATTTTTCCGTAAAAGAAATGAGACAGATAATGATGCTTAGAGGGGTGAGGGGGAGGTGTATACGAGTATAAGATTACAACACCAGCAAGATATTTGTATACCAGAGTCAAATTCAGGACGAGTAAACGAATTAAAATTGAAACGTGTGCCAAGTTTTACACATGCAGGTGCCGATAAAAGAGAATTTCTTGTCGTTTATGAAGATTTTTAATGAATTGTTTTTAGTTCAAAAAATAATTAGAATCTTCAGGTTCTCCATCTTCATTGAAAAATCTAAAATAATGTCGCTGAACTCTTGATTGACTTGATTTATGAAACGGAACATAATTCGTGATTTTAAAACTTCAAATTACTTGCAATTTTATATGTCCCGTCAAGTGGACTATCAACTATATAATTTTAGATAAGATAAGATAATTATGTTTCTAGTATAGTTAGTAACTACAACAAACTATAAAGACTACTTAGCCTACTACACAACAAAAAACAAAAGGATTGTATCCAGACCGATGAAAGTCTAGAGATAATCCAAATGCTCAAAAAAAATAAAAATAAAAATTATGTTTCTTTCCTATCTTTGGATTTAATTAAAAAAATATATTTATTTTTATTTCATTATTACTACCCGAATGGTTTAATGATTTTTGATCAACACGAAAAAACATGTTTTTAATGCCTAGACAGTAATAAAAATTATAACCTCTGACAGAACTTGAACCTGCATACAATCTATGTGTAAAGAAAAAATATATTGAGAATTATTTTATTCTCTCTTTTACTTTTGCTGGCCGGGCCTGTATACATAATGTACCTATATATTATACGTATACCTACATATATACGTCTGCTGATAAAAGCGTTAAATAAATCACTAAAAACAGCAACAATACGACAGGTAGGTAATATTAATGGATTCCGAATAACCGAAGCTGCCAAGGTGAGTTAATGCCCTTTCAAGTACTCCGCACATCCTTTCCTTCCTACTTTCAATCTGGCATTTTGATCTTGAGGCAGGCATTTTAAATTATAAGTAGTTTTCTTTTGAAGATTTAAATGGAGATAAATTATTCCGCGTAATCAGAAATAAGGAAATGGGAAATATTTTGTAGCAGGTAAGGAAATACTTACTAAATAATTAAAGGAAAATTGTAAACTTCAACATTTCAAAATTCCGATGCAATTTATCTTTTATTTCAATAATTACAATTGAATCAATCAAATCCATTCAATTTGGATCACAGGTTTTGCTGCAAACCACTGCGTCTCTTTTTACACGACTGCCCAAAAAAAAAGAGTGTGATGTTTTCAGGGCTCATGTATATAAATATGTGTTTTTTTTTACTCCACCTACATGCCTATACAGATTTGGAGGTATAATTTATTTTACAACAAATTTGCTCGAATAATGCATTTACGAAGCCTGTATACATCGTTCGAAAGTTGAACATTGCGCACCATTCAACTAGGCGTGCGTTAGTGCGGTAAAATAGGTACTCTTAGCTAGGCGTGCGGTAAACCTATTTTACCGCACGCCTAGTTGTATAGCGCCATGCGTATCCTTTACGGTTTTTAATTTCTATAATAATATGTAATATTTCCACCAAGGAGTTTCACATTAAGAGAGTAAATAAGCTGAATGATCGAATCTCCTTGGGAGCGCTTATGCTCAATATGTTTGTCTCACTTTAATACTAAATAGAAAATGAGGCGAAAGATGTAGTTCTAATTTTCCCCACGCGCACGTAGCGCTATTTATTAATACGCGCCATTTCATCTTTCCTTCTAGGAAGATTATGGCGTCCTACTTTGTGCATATGCCACTGTCAAGTATTTATTTGTATAAAGTTTTTGATAATTTTCAAGTCGATGAGTCTAAGTCACAGTCAAAGTCACACTTAGTAAGTCACAGTCAAGTCCAGTCGTGCCCTAGTAAACTCGTGGCAACTTTATTACAAGCTTCTTCAGAGTTTTGGAAACAACACGAAATGACACTCATACCTATTAGAAACGTTTTAACGAAGACGAACTTTAGAACGAAGTTTTTTTTTCATCATAATAGAATCTTATAATAAGTACTTTTTGGCTACTATTTGTTGTTTATCTATTTACGTTTGTCAGGCTAGGTATTTGGCCATAGCTTATCAGATTTAAAGTGACGGTTTGGTCGAAGATGGTAGATATACCTAGTCGAAATACTGTTATTTAATGCTAAATTGATTATTAATTTAGTTTAGTGTAGAGTATTTTACTAAGTTTAATTTTGCACACCACACCGATTAAAACATGGCGATCTAAACATTATTATTCTTCATACTGTGGCAATCTTATTAAATTGTAACACCCCATGTTTAGTAAAATAAAAAATGTGTATTTGAAATACATCTAGCCTAGAGTGGGTATTGGCTCTTGACTTAGGCTGCTGAAACCCACCGTTATATGCTCCGCGTTAGATTTTCAAGAGGGTGGTGACTAGCTAGCGGAGTACAAGAAAGTACCAAACCTATAGTTTGTCACGATGATTTTCTGCCAGGCTCAATGTTGGAATTTGAACCCACAACTCTTCAGCGTACGAGCATACGTGCCAACCACTGAGCTATCACAGCTAAAAAACTCCGATTCAGTTATTTCCAAGTCGTTGGTTAAATAGACACGAGCTAACGTACCGTGTTGTCAGTTTCTCGCTGTGTTAGACAGTCGTAAAACGGTCGTAAATGCGAAACACATTAATAATATTGCTGAACTTGGAAATACAAACGGCTATATAGTTATTTAATACCTATTTATCGAAGAAAATCCCTGACCCGATGTAGGCTGTATAAGGAAAAGCGACATAGAGTGTCTGTGGATTTTTCCAGAAAGCCGTGGGCAGAGATTTGTATCTACCATACGTATCATCTACCAAAAGAATTCTGACCGAGTTAGTCTAATATTTAATGGGATGTAAAACTCCAACAAGACCGCTCCATTCTAGGATATGTCAGAAATCATTCAACCGTTAGTTTGTCTAACTTCTAAATTCTCCATTTCATCTCAAAAAGATGCCAATCATACATTACAAAATTTGTAGAAGCCAACAATGCAGGATCCCACGGCTGGGCATCGGGGTATTCTTTATTCCATCACGCGGGCTCGGTGTGGGCTGCATGGAGTCACAACCTTGCATATAAATTATGTAGGTTACCTCACGACGTTTTAAGTTACTGAGAAACTAGTAGTATCGGACGGACAGACAGGCAGACAGGCAGACAGACAGATAGATTACGTGGCCTTTGGGTAAGGTACCCTAAAAACTATAAATATTATATCACTGTTGTCGTGGTTTACTTTGCGCGATAAAATCCGGAATGAGGATATTCGCCAAAGAACCAAAGTCACCGCAAAGACGCAGCGTAGGATGGCCTCCCACTAGATGGACCGAAGACATTGTAAAAGTCGCGGGCAACTGGTGGATGCAAATGGCAGGTTGTCGTACAGTGTGGTGGTCAAAGGGTTTCGTTCAGCAGTGGACGACTCCGGATGATGATGATGTCGCACTCCATCGGCGCCCTCGTTAATAGTAATTATTTCTTTATAAGTCCCGTCAAACTAGATAATTCATTGGGCACGGATAATACATTAGCTAAATTAGCTATAATAACGATTCATCGTATATTCCGAAAATGGTTAGCGAATTAGTGCCTCTAGCTAATGAGGCGACGCGAGACGACTGTATTTGGTTACATATTGATAAAAATAATTAGTAATATATCCTGTGTATTAGCTTTAGTAATGCTAAGATCACGTAGTACGAGCATCTACGGAGTACGAGCAGTTAGTTGTGGTCTTCTTTTATTGGAGGTCATAGTCAATGGAAAACCTAGAGATAGTGTTAGGGTCAAAATCGAGTTTTTTTTTGTAATCTTCGAAGAACCAAAATGGCAGCTTATTTACTTGTTTCCTTGTTTACCTCATATTTAAATCAATTCATATCAAACCCGAATTTATTTCAAACAAAATTAAACGTAAAAAGTTAAGCAAACAGCTTATGTTTACAGAGGTTTGTTTTACATCATTATTTGAATAACATCAACTAGTTTTCAATCGAGTACCTGGCAAGTCGAGTTACGGGTATAAAATGTGTGACGTAATTGTTCAAATTAAGTAAGCCATAATGCATCTCTAGAATACTAATCAGTGGTTCATTAAAATGTAAATATTAATGTAAATTAATCATATCGATTGCGACCTTGGCTCGGCTCACTCTGGCATGCACTAACTGAAATTGAAGATTGTTATATTGACACAGTTTGAAACTTACTAGAGAAAGAGAAAAAGAAAAATGATTGAGTAGATTAAGAGAAAAAGAAAAAAGATTGTCTATTGTTTATGAGTAATGTATAGTTGTTTTACCGACCAAACCAAAGTTACCGACATAGCTCGCTAGGTTTGCAAGTTGAAGTGGCAATGGGCAGGCCACATCGCTCGAAGAACTGACAACCGATGGGGAAGTAAGGTTCTTGAGTGACGACCGTGAACCGGAAGACGCAGCGTAGGAAGGCCTCCCACTAGGTGGACCGACGACATTGTAAAAGTCGCGGGCAACCGGTGGATGCAAATGGCAGGTTGTCGTACAGTGTGACGGTCTAAGGGGGACGCCTTCGTTTAGCAGTGGACGTCTCCGGGCTGATGATAATGTTGTTAATAATAATAGTTGTTTTATAGAGAAGCTCAGTCATTTAATGGCAATGGCAATGGTAATAATTACATAAATCAAAGAAAAAAAACCATTTGTAAACCATAATTGATTGTTACACACAAATGTGAATTGATTTAGGTGATATAATTATGTGCTATAAACTTGAGATATCCTACAATCTAACTTTGAAAACGATACCTATCTAACCACCTAACCGACAGCGTTGAAGTTTTTTTCTAACACATGTAAGTTCGCGTTTGACCACCAACTTGCCAATTGGTAAGCGACCATTTGGTGAATAATGAAGCATGAAGATTTAGAAGATAACTATTCACTCTGCCCTTGAAAAGATCATATTATATCTCTCAAAAAAAAAACTCTATTGAATGATGTGTATATTATTGGTTTTAATAACATGATAAAGATTGTTTCATTATTTACATTAAATAAATTAAACGAAAGAACGAAAGAAAAGGCAGCCATACAATTTCAACAAAATAAGAGCAACGCCATCTTGTTATAACATTTGGCACTACACTTGCTTCATACATACTTAGTTAAAGATGCGATCGAACACGTAAATACAACGAAAACAACTCGCATTAGTATCATCAGACATTAATTTCGCAGAATTTTACCTGGTACTTGGCAGATTACAGTCAGAATAAATAGCGTAGCGTATGTACTCTACATACCAGAGGCGATGTTAAGCAAGGGTTACATCATTGGGTGTAATGCCCGCAATCCGCTGTCCGCTGTTGTGCAACGGCCTTATGCCATGTGTAAAGCGAGGTGTGTCCACGTCGTCTGGAATCTCAATGATTCTGATCGAGAAATGTACATTAACATCACTGTAAGGTTCTTTCCTGATTGGGTAGGCGCGAGCTGTTTAAGGCTTTATTTATGAATTTCAGATTATTTTTTCAGGACGCTTTTTGTTTTCTGGTCGTCTGTACTTAGTGTGCAAAGCAAGTTAAGCAAGTTACTCATCAAATAATAAGATTATTTATTATCAACGAAAGAACCACGACAGAACGCGCACATACAAAAAGTCACTGATATAAATTTGCAGACGAGATAACTGTGACGAGAGCTTTAAAGGCTTTCAGTAAAGGCATATGACATTTCCCTCCCTAATGAGGGGGAGGTCTTCGTCCAGCAGTGGACGTCTTCCGGCTTATGATGATGATGATGATGATATGACATTTTGGCAAGCAGATGTAAAATTTGTAACACTAAGGCACCTACGTATTGGAATTTCTTAAGCCTTTCAGTTACAGGTCAAAACAGCAAGCAAAGGGAAACGAGGGAAACACCTGACGAACACCTGATGTGAGACCTGTCGCACCTTGGGGACGAGGAGTTTCCGTGTACTATCGGCGCAACTATGACCACACTGGCAAGAGTGCACGAATAAGAAGAGAAGTTGCAACTCAAACTTTAGACTACAAAAAGAAGCTTCATCATACGTCCTCAGATTTCAAGACGCTGTCTTGTCAAGAACTAATCGTTACGATTCTTTAAAACGTCTATAATATTATAACTCTAGTAGGCGAGTATAGTATTCGATGATGGTGTGATTGCATGGCTACGAATGAAAAACCCCGGCTTTTAACGTCTCCAAAAAAACGATTACCGGTTTTTAAATGCCAAAAAAACAAGGTAGAGATTAATAGCTATAAATCAGAATTGCCACTTACAGAACAATTATTTATTACTGTACCGTTAGGTAATATTTTAGTTTTTTACCACGTATCTACCATTATCTAAATAAGTATCTGAGAGAATTGATGTAGATTCAAACTTAATGGTAACTGAGTATGGGCTATAATCATTATTGTAGTTATACAACAATTGTCATATTCAAAAGTATTCTTGATAATAAACTTAATAATAGGGCCCAAACTTGACGGATCTATCGTTTGCTATCTAGTGGTTCCAGTGTCTTCAGCCCACCAGTGATCCCTGTCACCAAGGAGTAAAAAAATATATTATTGTTAAAAATATGTTGCACATAAACGATAGGAACTGAAAAAAGCTACTTCAATTTACGCCAGATGGAGGCACTGCGCGCTGTTTGAGCTTTCATTCGTTTTCTGAATCATTTTTCTATCGATACCTCACTACGTATTTTTTGATAATTTCTATTTTAGGGTTACAGTTCAATGTGCATTCGTATAATCATCAACTTATCTTTAGCTTTTAAAACTTATATCTGTTCTTTTCTTCTTATAATTTAGCTGTTTGTTTTCTAATAAATAAATAAATAAAAACTACGACGCAGACAGATATTTGTAGGTACAAAAATACCTGTGAAATATCAGTCCAATCTTGTTTGACTGGATCAGTAGAAGTAATCCTATAATTGTCTACAAATACTTCATCGTTTAAATAAAGAAGTAGAGTCGTAGTAATGTAGCAAAGAGCGAAGTGTAATAAACGGTTATTAAAATAATAATTAAATTGCGCTATACAAGTATTATCACGTCACTCATATCTCATAATGAATGATACTTGAACTCTGTACTTAGAACCTACGTAGAATCCGAGACCACTCACGCTAACGCTAAGCCACAGAAGTCTACACTATGCTGACAAGTTCGTCCACCCGACTACTAAATCCAAGAACGACACTCCTGGAATTCCCATAATTAGACTATCAAATACGAAGTGGCCCTTTTTACACCATCCTGCTTAGTATTGCAGCCAGAGACTGGCTACCCCACGCTCGTCACTCGGCCGCTCGAGGGACTCATCCGTGACTTGAATGAGAATCACATTCGGCCGTGACTTGTCTACTTATACTACGATCTACTCGTGAGCTAATATCGCCAATAATTGACAATATTAGCTCACAAGTAGATCGAGTAGCTGTTCCTAAAAGATTATTATTCCTATTGTAAAGTCGTTAGTTTTTTATGTTATCAGTTAACAAAAATTGTTGAGTTTTGACAAAAGACCCGGAGTCCATGGCGCCACAGACAAAATAATATTGTACTGGGTGCAGCTACACAACAATTAATAATAAAAAAATGGTATTAAGTAATGAGCCAAATTAAAAGTTGGAACTTCAAGAAACTCCACATGAAGCCTGCACCATGACACCTGGTAAAATGGGGGTGGAACAATTTATCCCAGCGGCATAAGGCCAGCTTCGGTATCCAGAGTATTGAATAACAAAACATAGTCTAAGGCGTTTCTGCGTTGACAAAAATGACTAAATAAAAATACATATCAAAGTTCAATTGTAAATTAGAGACCGTTTAAACTATCTATAGGTCATTTGCTACCTATATATACTTTAAACGATCTCTTATATCGTTTTTTTTTTTTTTTTTGTTTTATATGGGTTGTTTAACTGTTTTTATTTTATATTTCGTTGTTAGTTCAATAAATAATTTTATTGAATAAATTATAGAAGTGTAGATAACCTTCAAGTGTTAGGTACCACCCAGTGAAAGATTGGACAATCTGCCCAGTCTTGGTTGACCACGATGGGCATATTTTGTTCAACTGCGTTATCATGTATTGGATGGGATATGCAATGCAATGCAAATAAAAAAAAGTCTAGTATAAGTTTAGTATCTCCGTTGTATTTAAAAACAACACATTGGGAAATACAGAACTCAGTCTCGAAGGCAGACCTTACGTTTGCGTTCTGAGCTAAAATGAACGTTTGTTAATCCTGTCGTAAATAAATACAATTTTAACCTTAAAAGTACTTAACATTACATCTTGGACAAACTGATTTGTCTACCTACGTTTTTGCACGAGTGAACGAACTGTCGTTCTAAGGCTGCCCCTCTGCGGACGAAAATATATTAAGATTATAAACGTTTTCTATAATGTAAGTACCTATTGTTCTACGTTATGTTTTTACTGTTTCAAACAATAGAACAGCAACAAATCAGCTTTTTCCGACGTTATTTTACAAAAACTGGAGTATATAAGGTTCATTACTCTACATAATAAATTAGTTAATCTTTAATCTAATAGTATAAGAATATCTATCCTGACTTAACAACTGACAGACAGACAACCGAACCCACAGCCTAAACCGCTAGTCGTACCACAGAATGAAGTACTACGGTCGTACAGACTTTAAATTTGGAGGGGACACACACACTGTCTTGATGTGTAGGGATGTAATAAGAAGGATTTTTCGTAATTCAACCCTTAAGTAGGAAAATGGGTATTTTTTTTTGTATTAACTCCTTTGTTTTTGAACTTTAAGTCGTGAAAACTTGTATTTGGGTAGTTCATTTGAAATAACAAATGCTGTTTAATGTAATTTTTGACAGGGATGAAGTAAGAGGGTGAAATGGGGGACGAAATGTTTTACGGAAAGTTTTCTTGTTTTCTTTTCTTTTTGTAAGTTATAGTGAATAAAATTGATAGTACATTCAAAAAACTTTTATTGGTCCTGGATGACTTAATGGGGGAAAGGGGGGGGGGGGGTAAAAGGGCGGGTGAAACTTTGGGTGATGTTATTGGTATTGAGAATGAATTCTGGAAGATACGAGTATTTGGGAGCGAGGCGATTTTTTTCCGCAATCGGACGAAGTCACGGGGGACCTCTAGTTTATTATAAACTGTTCAACTGTTTTTATTTTGTATTTGTGCCGTGATGCGACAGTTGATCAAAATGTTGCCGTTTATTTGGCCCTGTTTTTACAGCTCAGAAACATCGCCATTCAACCTGTCTATGTAGCTAGCATACTGATTAGGTACGCTTCTGACTGGAACTTAAAATGGACTTGATCATTAAAATTATCTCTAGATTTTTATCAATCAATAGGCAATCAAACTGTGTTGCTATCTATAGATTAGGTAGATTTTGATTACTGACTTTATCTCAAACCATTTAACTTGTTTTCGGATTCGTTCATGAGTGGTATTCGTTAGGAAAGAGATCTAGATCCTCCAAGTTAGGAATAGAAAATTAATTACAATGATAAACAAATACCATTGGTATTAGTTTTTGGTATTAGAAAGGAATAGATAGATATTTTGTACGTATTTAGTTTAAACTTATAAAGATACTTTCTTGACCTTAAATTAATATGATCAACGAACATTGATGAGTGCACACAACTACTTGTTTTAGATCGAAGAGCGTTTAGTGTTAGTTTCGTGATTTATTTCTGTCTAGGAATTATAACTGCAAACGCGTAAGTTTTGGACTCCTACATTTAAAAACAGACTAACATAAAAATGCTCACTGCTACAAACTGTACAAATTGATCTACGTTCTGTAACTGCCTACTACAGTATTATACCTACTATACAATGGTAACAAAAAGGTTCAACAATACGGAAGGGCATGTATGTACTCATCATTATGAACAACTTTTACTATGGGCCAACATTGAAATCGCGAATTTAAAATCAGCTGTTCCATACATTTTCTCCAAGGTCAATGAACCTTTTGTATGGAACAGCCGATTTTATTTTCGCGATTTCAGGGTTGACTCCATAGTAAAAGTTGTTCATAATGATGAATACATACATGCCCTTCCGTATTGTTGAACCTTTTTGTTACACATTGTATATCAACGGCGTAAGTTCTAAGCCTCTGCAAGGCTTATTACATGGGAGGCGCAAGCAAGCCTTGTCTACAATATGTAACAGTGCCGGCGCCGGCACGCTTTCACTTTTCACGCCGATTCTACTTCAGTCGGTTCAACGAACTGTTTGTTTGTGGAGGTTGATCTGCTGCAGAACAGCGAAGGTCGTTGTCGAACGAAGTCGTCTGCGATTCGTAATAAAGGTAACCGGCCAAATATCGGAATCACGCACCGAGGGATCTATATTCAGCAAGTTAAACTGTTTTGCTGAACATTTGTTTTCGATTATTCAGAATGGGATCTTTACTGCGAGTCTGATTATCACCTTGACACTTGTCGTTGAACTTTAAACTTAACACTATAGAGTGTAGGTACTTAATCAAACCAAATTTGTCGTTTCCACGTATTAAGATAGAACTGAATAAAAAAAATGATTTTAATCCCTTGTGATTAATTTACATTTATAGACAAACTACATTTTATGAGTTTGAACATGTTTCGATGCTCAATTTATTCAAGTTTCTATTGTGAACGAATAATAAAACGTTAAAATATTATGCAAGTTAGAATTATAACTCGTAGCTTAAAAGACCAACCATGTGAATCCTTAAACAAAAAATCAAGTAAATATGTAGGTAACTATACCTTATACCAGATTGTATAATTGTGTCTGAAAATACCTCTAATGAACAGTTACCATTGAATCAAAAGATCGGTAAAATGCCATTCAGACCTGCGCACTGATGGTTCCGCACTACACAGTATCTACACATCTTTATTTTGTTGTATTTATTCGGGAATACTCACGTTTAATTAAATCGGATACTTCAACTATAGTTTCGATCACATCCGGTGACCTTTTTCAAAGAGTGAAAACAGAGCCCGACGCGCGTGCAGCTGCGTCCTGCTTAGCACTGCCCTACCTACACATCCTTTATTATAATATGGCCGTATTTGTGTTATGTATTAAAAAAAACAACAGTTTTATTTATTTTGATTTGGTGTCCTTAGGACTGGTCTTAGTTAGAGCTTTACACGTTAAGTGCATGGGGACTGAATTTAATTTTTACGGCTTTTTTAATACAATAAAATTCAAATTCAACCAGCTCATTAATTATACTCGTCTTCTCTGGTTTTATCATATTTAGCAAAAAAAAAATCTTTCGCAATTTAACAAAAATAACGGTAAAACAGATTAATTACTAATAACAGCTTCAGGTGAAACCCTTCGGGCAAGGATTCCTAAAATGCGTAGCAATGACGAAAACTAGAACCTGCTATTGTTTTCTGATTACTGACTTTAAATTTAAACTGGTTAGTGGTTACGAGTATTTTCGGATTCCTTGCATAATAATTAAATCTTAAATATCAACGCATGCGTAAGCAATTATTAAATAACATCTCTATAAAATTAAAGATCTTTGTCTGAACTTGTTTTTTTTTTATTAATTCCCGATCTTATCATTTTCCGTGCAAGTATTCCGAGTTCCCACGATTTAATTTGTTTTAGTTTTTGTTATAATATTTGTAACAAAAAAAGAATAATTATGTTTATTGTTCATTTATTTTAAACACAGTACAGAATAGTTACATCATCTTATAACTTTAAACAGGGTTAAGCAGAACGGAAACACCGCTAGACTCGGAATTGCGTGGAAATTCTTTTCGCGGTAGTTTTTTTTTACGGATTTGTTATACCACTGGCTTTTCGGTGAGGGAAAACACTGAGGAGAGGAGACTGAGGAGACTTGCTTACGACTGGAGAAGAAATTCAATGGCGTACGTGAATCCACCAATCTGCAACAGGGTCAGCGTGGATATGGTCCAATTGCTTCGAGGTTAGGCCTACGTCTAGAAACGGACTAACAAACAAATTATATTGTGCTAAGCAGAACGATAGTACTAATCCAAAAAAGTATTAATATCGTTGTACACGTCGTGAACGAGTTTGACGATCGAATCAATTCTGAAAATACAGAAATAATATCAGCTGTTCCATAAAACGATGATTGCATCAAGTATAAGCTTCTTTTGGTTTCGTACCGCATACTTAACTCCTAAATGCGTGTTTGTTTGTAAATCACGCAACGGATCACGCGACGTGATGTTTGACATGGATCAATGGAGTGGTACAGATAGTTCCTGTAGGATAACATGTGAAACCACGGGACACAGCTAGTGCTTTCTTAAAATGTATCTCAACATACTCGGCTGTTTGAATTTCTTCGTCGTGAATTTTGAATTGTCTAAAACAATTTTAAAGAGTGTTGCCTTTAGGCGCTACCAAATAAAGAGAGAAAGATCATTATCATCAGAATATTTTTAATATATTTTAAAACAATAATAAGTTAGTTAGCTATAAAGCAATAACCTTGGTAGGATTTATAGGCAGGAGTAGGACTGCAGCATTTTTAATTTTTGATTCACAAAACACCATTCTGATTAAACTCTAGAGGCCTTACTTAAAAACGCTGTTTAAATTAACCAACGCCATGTATCTTCTGCGCATTATTGACTACTGTCATTTAACTTTAAGCAGCGTGTTTAAGTCTGGCCCTACGTCTGCAAAAAGTGTTCGTTTTCGAATATAGAGAATGTGCCAAAGTCCACGTAAACATTTTACTGCGATATTATATCTATCATAAAACATTTTTCAATAGCAACGTCGTGTTTACTGCAAAACAAGCATAATATATAAGGCATGTAGAACGAATAAATCGTAAAGACAAGCCAGCTATTTTTTAAACTCAATTGTAGTCAATAATCAGCTGATTAATGACATGCTGACAGCCAAAGTCTGAGCTATTAAGACCAGCCCTTATCTCGCGAACTCTATGATATCTTTGCAAACCAACGAGCATAATATACATTATGTGGAACGCACGAAATACGAAGTTAGAAAAACTTATATACTTATCATTTATGAGACTTTGACATTACGAAAAAACATCAGAAGGTCCGTACATTAAGCAGAATGTAAATTACATAGCTTTATAGGGTTTACAGGGTTTGCAAGTTGTAGTGGCAATGGGCAGACTACATCACTCGAAGAACTGGCAACCGATGGGGAAGAAAGGTTCTTGAGTGGTGACCGCGAACCGGAACACGCAGCGTAGGCGCGGCCTCCCACTAGGTGAAGCGACGACATTGTAATAGTCGCGGGCAACCGAAAGATGCAAATGGCAGGTTGTCGTACAGTGTGACAGTCTCAGGGGGAGGCTTTTGTTCAGCAGTGGACGTCTCAGGGCTGATGACGATGATGATGAAGTTACATTATTTTCAATGTGACCGCAGATAAAAATTTCTTACAAATTTAGTGTTAGTTGCATAGTTATAAGTTTATTCATAATTATGAGCGCAATGAGCTCCTTTTAAGAGGAACAGAGTAATATTGCTTTCCGAGTAACCCCGTATACAAACGCCAAAAGATTTCAGTAGATTGTGAGACATTGGATCGACTGGGTCAGTAACTTTTTAAAAGGTGTTTTAAACAGAAGATAGTTTATGCTTGTCGTGCTTACGTACTAGCTAGGATTATCTCTAACAAAAAAAAAGCTGCTCTATAGGTGTAAGTGAGAAGACAAGACGCAGGGAGCTAAGGGCTCCACATAGCAAGGTCAACAGAACAACTCGGAAATTTTCCTCACATCGCTTATTCGGGAGCTTTCGTCGCGAGAAGGAAATCTCTCTATCGAGTCCCGGACCTACTCCACGGATAACAAAGATGCAGAGACCTGCAGATGAAAAACTTCAAAATATTGATGAAAAAATAAACATAATTGTTCATAAAAATAACTCTTGTGATTACTTAATTTTCCATCATGTTTCGCATCTACCCCATATATATATAAATACCGAAATTTTAAAGGTAACGAAACCATCTTCAATCGCTTAGAGGAGTCCAAGGAACCAATTAGTGACCATGTAAGTCTTTTACAGGCGATCCAATTTTTATAAAACATTGTAATCAAGTAAGTACTTCAAATTATAAAAAATATAATTTAATTTTTAATTACAATTTTGCTTAAGAGTTTTTAAAATAAATAAAAAAACAAAAATAAATGTTGTAGTACTTGATATACTTAAAATAGCTAGTTATAAAAGTATCACTAGAACCGTTTCAACTTGTTAAAAAGAATGTAACAAAGAATATCTCCAGGATCTGCATAAAGGCGGAACCATTATTATGTTCTTTCCTGCCAGTTGTCCATCTGTTCTCCAATACTCTGTGGCCGTTTGGTTTTCCTCTCGCGTACCTGACACGAGCCAGGCGCGGGAAGTAATTTAATGTGGAAGAGTGTGTGTTGTTCCTCTCACAGATAACGGAGTAATGGGCGTTAAACTCATTTGTTATTCGGATATATTGCTTGTTAATATTTCTGTCGACGCTACAATCATTACAAGTCTGGGTTTTTGCGAAAGGGTTCAATTATGAGATTTAGATTATCCAGTAAAAGGTTTTCAAAAACTTGAAGCATTAAGAGATTAAGAGGGGTAGTATTTAAGTTCAATTGAATAAGGCAGTGACAGAGTGGTGATCGAGGCAAAGTGAACGAAGCGTCGATCGTCCAGCGGCTAGACAAGTTGATGATATTAATAAAACTATGGGTAAAACCTGGACCCGATTAGCAGATGATACCAAGAGAAGGGTCAATACTCACCCGTAGTGTGGAGTAGGATTATGAACAATAAAAAGTAGAGAATAGGCTGTTCGAGCATGAGTAAAGTGGGTTGACCGTGGCAGCTGTTGGCGCTGGACGGTTTAAGTTGCGAAAGCTCGGATTCCGCAGTTTCCGAGAGAAAGCGCCGCTTACTTACTGCTCGCTGACGGATTCCGCGGCCCTTCTACTCGCTTGTACTTACTCTACTTACGTCATATGATTGAGTCTAAACCAAGGAAATCCAAGGAAGTTTAGTGGGACCGCCTAAATGAGTCCTAGTATAATGTTAAACCAGTATGATGTACAGGTGTTGCTAAACTTGCAAAAGAATAAGTCCCCATACAAAATGACCAGTCACGTGAAATGTTTTGTAATGGACTATTTTATTATTGTGAATTTAGGAAACTTGTATTCTAAAAGTTATTCACTTTCAGGGATAGCTTAAATTCAAGTATTGATACAACTCCCTGAAACAGCCTGATGGTATATGGCCAGTGGTCATCGATGTGTAAGAACAGTTTCAACACTAAGCATTGCCGGTGCGTTGACTTTTCTCAAGGTATTTTTTTTTGCATATATTTAATAAACTTGAACTACAAATAAAGCAAACAAACCTACAAATAGACCTAAAGACTAATTAAATCAGCGGGACTACTCCAGAATTTTCAACTACATTTTTTTATCACCACACTCTAATTCAGATTGAGTTAAGAGTGACATTGACAGAAACAATATCTTCTGCTCTACACTCTATAATACGGAGGGATATCTTCTTGAAGGTAACATTTGATGGCCTGACAATAACACTGAAGGATGAAGGCTACATAGCGTAGAAGAGATAATTGTAAATGAATAAATGGAAGGATGAGCGACTAGACGAGTCTCAGCTCCGAGAAATACATAATCCAATTCCAATTCGGAAATTAGAAGTCTGTTGGATTACGTATTACGAAATCGCTTTTTGGCGTCGAATGTTCTCGTGGCATTTAAGAAACATTTTATTAGTTTTGGTAAATACTTTTATTAGAATGAATTAATATTCTCCACCGAGTAACCGCATGACATTCAGGCTGTAGGTGCACTTAATTTTATCTCGAGCCAAAGATATTAAGAACTATGAATGCATATTTTTATTAGCTGTAACCTTTTTTATGCTTTTTAACGGTTTTGGATAATTATCTACAAATTCATTTTAACCCTAAGTCATAATAGCTATATAATCATAATATGCTTATACTTTTAATATTTTATGGTCAGTGCATCATGCCTGCAAAATAGTTTCAGCGGTTGCACTTTCAAATTGTTCAGTGCCAATCCTAAGTTGTTTTAGATATCTTTGGACGAAACAAAATAAATGTTTGCAATGTCCCAGACAGTTGCTGGAAATGTCATTAAGCGGTCAAATGACGTGTCACTAGTAAAAATATTTCTGCAAACAATGGGCTATGACATAAATAGGTACCGTATATCATATTCAGCGTAACAATGCCACCTAAGAATTTAGCGGCTTATTTTCTGCAGTCAGGTTATTATTTCTCGTCAAGTAAGAAACTGGCAAAATGCGAGTCAAACTCGCGCGACAATGGTTCCGTTAGATATCTATAGAGTTAACTAATAAATAAATGTATCCAGATAAAAAACTTTTTATTTTATTTTATATAAAACTAGTAGTTAATTTATTATCCTCTGTGTGAACTAGACTATAATAGTATTTGGTTTATTAATTATTTGAAGTTATTGTTTCCATTATTATTATAGAGCAAATACAATCAAAAATATATATTTTTAGCCGACTTCAAGAAGGAGGTGGTTCTCAATTAGTTTATTTTTATGTTTTTTACCTCAGATCTCCGTCATTTATAAACCGATTTCGACAAATAATTATGTTTATAACCGGGACTTAATCGCGCACAAATAAATTAATAATAATTAAATAATAAAAATAAATTTATTTGTGCGCGATTATGTCCCGGTTATAAACATAATTATGTGTTCAAATCGCGAAAGTTTAAAAGTTCGATTTGGACAATTCATGTTTTATTTGAAAGGCATACTTTCATCGAAAATTGGTCAGTAGTTTGGTTTTAAATCAAAATAACTGGAAAAAATGTGTCATTCAAGTAACAAAGGTGAGTCGCTCGAATGTTTTTTAAAATACTACAAGTATCTGCTTATCGGGGATCCGCTTTAAGCTTAGGGCATTTCCATGTGACCTAGTAGTAGAAATTCCCATATCATTAAAAAATATTATTCATTTTAAATGATTGCATGAGAATTCAACAGAACTTCGTGTACGATCATAGCCACATAGCCATAGGCACTAAAATAAGTGTAGCAACACCTGTATTTTGGCCATTGTACCAACCAGGCCAGAATAATGTCATGTACATTTTATTGATTTAATCTTTATGAAGGAGTTATGTTAGAAACCCTAGACAAGTATTCGAAATGCATATAACTGCGAAGAGGAAACTTAACTAAGTAACTTAAAACTACCTATAAGTTTAAAACAAACCATTTCTTGAACAATGCGACATTAGTATTGACTTGGGCTGTGTGTGAGCCACCCGACCTTTCAACGATGCTGATCGTTTTACCGCTTGTCACACTTTGTTCTCTAGCAATGGACTAGAAAACGAATCTTTCTCGAACATTTTCTTGGAGTTGTTCTGTAATCAACCTGTGACGGTCTTATTATCCTATAAAATGAAATATTCATTCATCATTATCTTAAATGCGTGTTGTTGTATATCATTTCTACTATAGTATTTCAGCGAACCCTGCTCTACCCTAACCTACCCTAACAATTATACCCTAGCAATTGACCGATTTTGCTCATATTCGAAATTCTTGATTAGAATAATAAATTAAACAGTATTTTATTTAAAGATAGAATATTTTTTAATTATTAACACTAATGAATAAAAACTACATTAAGTAACTGAAAAATCTATTAATCAAAAAAATAGCGGTTTCCAAGTGGTTCCCAAGAACGCTGGCTACATTCCTGCGTTGAATTGCTAAAGATATTCTCTTCTTATTCTTATTAGAATTAAATACCGAATGTTTCTACGAAATGCCGGTAAATGGCGTCGCAGCAGATTTCCTCCTTTTTGGGGAAATACTTCTCCAATCAAAAATCGGACGACAAAAAGTTCCACGAAAGGGCGAAATAGTTTTTTGTGAAATTATAGAACCTATATACCAAGTTTCGTCAATATTAGTCAAAGTGTTAACATCCAAAAATCCGGATAGATGATAACTTTTGCCAGTTGCTGCAAAGATTTCGGTCGCTTGGTCAGCTATAGTATAATTATCGTTTATATTTCAGCTTCTTTATTTTTGTCAATTAAAAATTATTTTTATCTTTAAAAGTAATTGAACCACTTAAAGTAGTAACTAGGTGTCTTTCTCCAGAATTTGAGCGATGCTGTGAGCTGTAGAATTTGATTTCATATTTTTTTAAGTTCTAACAATTACCTCACAAATAGGTACGAATAATAATAGATAATGCTATTTTCAATTTTCCGTTCCGTGAATCATAATCCTGTTATTTTTATACCATTTGTAAGCTGTACCTACTCGTCACAAGGAAGCCAGCAAATCATTACTTAGTCTCTAGAAACTGGTTCAGCCATTACTGATTTTAATTTCTGTTCGCAACAGATCAAATGGATTTATTACGATTCATATTTTGTTGCACAATCCAACGTTCTATGCAAACTTTATGTACTTTAATAAATGTAAGTAGATTATGTAAACAAATTAAATTATTTTTTGTGATATCAAATTGTAGTTTTTCAGTAGTTTACAACCGAAATACTACGCCACCGGAACGTAAGTGTCGTATATTTGAATAATGGAAACGTAAAAAATATTTACGTGAAATAAAAGTAGTTTACGTAAGCCACAATGGAAGGAAGTAAACTCGGGCACAGTAGTAAGTTTACGCAACCGCAGACATGGTAACACTGGTAACTTTAGAGGTAGAGATAGTAGCACTGAAGCTAATTATAAAAGAACAGAGGTATAATTCTGAATGCGGCGGTAACTAGCGTAGCGAGCAAACTTTAATAACTAACTAAACAGACAAAAGTGAATTCAATGTTTTTAGGCGGCTTGAAAACGATTTTGTAAGGTACTAACTAATAAACTCTCAAAGCAACGCAATATTTATAATAGTTACTAAATAGTTGAGAAAACAGGGCCGTCTAAGACAAAGCAGCCCACGCATGTTCAAATATTTCATGTTAAGAGGGTTTTGTAGTGGTAGGACTCTACTGCAGAGCCCGCCTGGGGAAGTACTACACTTTTGCCAGTTATTCTACCGCCAAGCAGTAGTGTGCAAGCATTACTTTGTTCCGGTTTGAAGGGCAATGTGACCAGAGAAATTACTGGGTATGAAGAGATTTAACATCTAATATCTCGGGCGACGAGCGCAGTGCAGTGCGACACAGGATTGTAATCGCAAGTTCAGAATTCTGGCACTGCTCTTGTTAGTGGCAGGCGTGACACCTACCACCAGGCGAACGTCTTGCTCGTCTCGTCCGTTGATAGTATAAAAAAAAAGAAAGAAAATTACTGGTACGAGTATAGTATCTAGTAAAATATACAACATACACACAAACACACTATACACTAAGATCAGATATAGATAATGGGCGTTCAATAACCTAATTACTACCTATTAGTATAATGAATACTCATAAGAGCGGGAGCTGTTCATCTGCGCTCGTGTAATCTGCGGCTGCAATAGTGATGTAACATGCGATGCGACAATTAACTAGTAATTTGAGTAGACGTAGAGTGAGGTGTAGAATGTAGCTTTCTAATTAATGGGTACTCCTAGTCTTACAATGAAACTTAATACAATACTCTGTAGTTTATATCACAATGAGCTGTTCTACGTAACACAAGATGATATTAGATAAATAATCATGTTATATACACGGTTGTTTTAAAGGTAATACGTAAACTTTATCGGCCTTACTTAAAAAAACTTTTCAACCGTTAGTCACTGCTTAAGATGCTCTGCCATCTTCTCTCTGACGTGAAGTTGCACGTGCTAGAAAAGGACAGAGCAGTATAAGCAGTGACTAAGAGAATCGAGATTATTTTAGGTAAGGCCGTATCTTTTTAAATTTGTTACTCAGTAGATAGAGACAATAGTTGGATTTATTATTCCAAAGCAACTTTACTTTATTAGTGAGGTGTGTAGAGATATGAGTTTATAGACGAGTGGGTTTGTTGTCAAACTACTTACACCATGAAAAAAACCCAGGATCTAGGCTAAGAGAGACTTATAGTGCATAGGTACTATTTAATATAAACAAAATTTACTACGGGAACAAATCTTGAGTCGCGAGTTTATGTTTTTTTAATGGACAGCCGATTTGTTAGCACTTCGATTACAGGATTTGTTGCATAGTTGTTTCATATTGAAAGATATAATAAGCATACTCGCTATAAACTACACCGATAGAACTGTTGCCACTTAAGGCGGATCAAAGGTGATCAATATTTGAGCCTCATGAAGAAATGATTCGTGATTTATAATTATTATTTCGATGATTAATTTACGGATATCAAAGTAACAAGTGTATCATGACAAACAGTACTTACCTACATTCAAAATATATTGAAGAGTATTGCTGACGATACGCAATCCTTATCAGCTTCCTAATGTTTTACCTCATTTCTTAATTTTGTGCAAACGCCATTGTTTTCAACTTCCTTCAGACATTGGTCAACCGAAGAAAATCAGCGTAACAAGAAGGTTTTACGAGTTACCTTCAAAGCCTTGGTCGTAAAGACGTTTGCCTTCATACTGCGAAAGAGGAAAAGTCAGAGATAATGTTCGAGCGTAACCGTATACAGGTTTAGTCCTAATCAGTTAGCATCCTTTTAATGTCATATTATGTACATCAAAACAAACATTGTTTACTAGCTGTTTAATACATTTTGCCCAAGATCGATGAACTTTTTGTATGGAACAGCTAATAATTTTTTCGTGATTTCAATATTGACCCCATAGTAAAAGTTGTTTGTTTTGATGTACATAATATGCCCTTAAAAGGATGCTAACTGATTAGAACTAACACTGATAGGAGAGTATTTATCTAGGGATATAGATAGGCTGATGATCATTTCAATTCCTATTACAAATGCAGAAACAAAAGAAACTGTCTGTCCGGTACGTTTCGAACGGTTGAATATGTTAACGAAATAATAAGGTTAGGTTAGTTAGACATCACAAAGTTGGACATAAGGATACCTACTTCTTTCCTCGGAAAATGTGGGAAGTTTGTAAAATCCCGGATGTTTTTACAGTTACATGTAAATTATATTATAGGTAACTAGAGGTCGCCAGTGACTACGTCCGCGTACGGAAGAAATTCGGCCCGCTCTCAAGATTCACCACTTTGAATCATCCCGAGCAATCCCCCCCCCCCCCCCCCAGGGGTTGAATGATCAATGATCAATGACCAAATATCAATTTTCATCACTATAACTTCAAAAACAAAGAACTTTCCATACAACATTCCAAAATCGTACCTGTCAAAAAATATTGAAAGTTGAAAGTTGAGTTCATTTAAAATAAAAAATGCTGTATTTTTTTATTTTAAATTAACTATCCAAATCCAAATACTCGTGACAAAAAGTACAAAAACAAAGGACTTTCATACTAACTTTGATCCCCTATTTTACCCCCTTAGGGCTAGAATTTCCAAAAATCCTTTCTTAGTGGATACCTACACTTTCCAAAGAATACACCCTCCAAATTTAATGTCTCTAGGAGCGGTTTAGGCTGTGCGTTGATATATATCAGTCAGTGAGTCAGTCAGGACTTCTAATTTTATATATATAGATAAAGATAATAACATATGATATAAAGAAAGTAAAATACCTTTAGAAGATATTCAAAAGTAAAGAACTAAAGACTCACCGTGACCTTAAAGAGGACTTTATGTCTTAAATTAAAAAAAACCTTCTGTCTTCTGTGAACAGCAATCCAATTTGCCTACCCATTCCAATTTATATAACCTATTCGTTGACTTGTTCTGTGAACGTGAATTTTTGGACGAATGTATTTTCATAAAATCATAGATTACATAACTTCAATGTCAGTTTAAGATAATTATCAACGTTTTATAACTAAACGTAATAAAGTAACAAAAACCCAATTTGATTATTTTAAATGCCTCAATCAAATAAAATTTATGGAACCGCTAATATTCTGCGAAACCAATTGTTCAAACAACGTCTTAATAATCATTGAAATTGCAGGTAATCATTTACATTATAAAAAAACCATAAAGATATGGATTAAAGCTGTAATAGTTCAATTCTCAATCGGGAAGATATACAATTAATAAATTTAGACGTCTGTTTGGGTTTGGTTCTTTAATAGTTTTTCATTGTCTTTCAGTTCCATTACTTCCTCATGGTAGAATAACATAAGTAATTTTTTTTAAACTATTTATAGGCATATATCAAACGCAAGACTGCCATCTCGTCTGATGTTAAACGAAGATGCAGCCTACGATGGAGTACGATGGATGGATGGATAATTATGGTGGACATTATCTATAATTACCTATATTAATACACAAATTTAGTAATAAGATCTTTATTCAAGATATTATGATTGATATCATAATTATAATATGAGTTGATTTATATTATGCACGGTCATATAAAATCTAAGCCTTTCTCATCGATATTAGCCATGCCAGTATAATATAAGTTGATTAGTTAATCCGTCGGTAAGACGTGTTTAAGGGGAAATCAAGAATCTGCAAACGTAGATTCGATGGAGTGACGATATCATAGTACATGTAAGAGCGGACAAGCGGAAAGTCGAGCTGAATGGCGTGGTTTGGGAGAACAGTGGATTATAACTTCGGCACACATCTGTACGCACATAAACTATCGCTTTTTATGAAGCAAATAAATATACCTACTTACACTTATTTGTTTAGTACCTCATGAATCTTTGCAAATGTATCGTTAATAAACAAACAAACAGCTAGTGTGCGATCCAATCACCATAACATGCGGGCGGAGCGGTGCCAACAAACTGTTTGCATTATGCGAGTCCACAGCTTCGGAGCACTTCTGTAGTTGAAACTATATCACCAACATAGTGCCTACAGAACAGCTAAGGGTATAGAGTCTGTACCTAGCTATTGTTTTAATAGTTACGGTATAGTATATCGTCCTCCTTGACGTGTCCGTCAATGGCGAACCTTGCTACTTAGCTCTTGTGGCGAGCACGCAGGTGGCTGGCGAAACCAAATTTACTTTTAAAGGTCCTACTGCAAGGCGCACTGTGCAGTTGACCGTCTGCAGTGTAGGAATTGTAGGAAAGCTTCGGACGGGTCTTAATGATAAGGCGCTTCGCGTAGAGGTCTTGCAATCGACGCTCTTCAAAGTTCATAACTGCCTTATAAACAGAGCTGCACCAATCTCGTCTCTGTTGTGCGAGGTCTTTCCAAACTTCGCGCGGGATGTTACAAGCGGGGATATGGCGTTTTAGGACATCCTTGTAGCGTAAGTAGGTACTGACCTCCAGTAATAGTTAAGGTAACAAAATAACAATTCGACTAGCCTTTCGAGCCCCATACATTTTCATTAAGCGCTTCTAGCGGTAATTACCGGCAACATAGAGCCTGTCAAATTTTTTTGTATATAAACTATTCAAACTCATACTAATACTGAGGCTTCTGAAAAGATCTTAGTCCGAATCAGGCAACAATAGCAAAAGGGTGACATGCCATATACCCAGCAGATTGATACAGACTTATGATAATGATGATGAACTATAGATCCACGCAGATGAAAAGATTACTCTCCAAGTATGGAAATATACAACAAAAAGTTCGCGAGTTGATATGACATCCGAACGCTGACGGTCACTGTTAGGTACCCATCCAATACACGGTAGCGCTCAGTTGTAAGTACCGTGGTAACACAACAGCAGACTGCGTAAGTATACTGTTAGATTAATGAATATTGAAAATGCAAAAGATGCAAGACCGTCTAATTAATGGATTTTGGTCGAGAAAGTATCACATTATAGGCCGGAATGAAAACGATTCCTTCGTAACGTTGTTTTGTATTTTAAATACTTTTGCAAGAACGAGATAGTACAATACAGACTGATCTAGTTTGAAAGAAGACGAAAATGAGAAATCTGTTATATCACATTGTATATGCAAAAGTTATCTGTATCGACTTTCTTTTTAATAATTAAGTTATCGTAAAATTTGGCAAAGCCACAGGCAAGACACAAGGCGCCATAAACACGTCACAAGTTTAGGGGCGAGAGGGAGGGAGAGGGATGGGGGTCAACAAAGTGTGACATCATGCTAAACTTGAACTCTAACAAAAAACTTTATAATATTTATCCAACTTTTATCTACATATATTTTTTGGACGTAATTTCCGGATAGCCCATAAAGCATTTTCTTCATTTTATTTAAAAAGCCAAAGGTGTAATAATGTGTGCAAGCAAATACTAAATCCCTTATCCTCGCCATTAAGTGGCCTCGTAAAAATATCTACCTTTTAAGTTTATCCGCCAAGTAACTTTGAAAAAACAGACGGATTATAACTAGTCCGAGGTTAAATTTATACCAAGCGGTTAGAGTATATCGGGGCAAATAGATATATTGACAATAATTTGAGTCCTCTAGATATTTATACGTATAATACGCTTTAAAAAAAAATATACAACCAACTTCAACTTTGAATACCTGGATGACATTTTCATATTTTCTAGTAATTTTGATATAAAAACCAAACTACTGAACCGATTTTGATAAAATAAAAAATATATATGGGACCACCTCTAAAGTATTACCTACAAAACAAAAAAAAACCATCAAAATCAGTTCATAATTGGCGGAGTAATCGTGTAACATACAATCAAAAAAAATAACATAGTCGAATTGAGAATCTGCTTTTTTGGAGTCGGTTGAAAATGTTGTAATTACGTAAACAAGAAAGCGGCATGCTTAGTAAAAAAATATCTAAATGTGTGCTGTGCAACATTGCATTCAATCCCCCAGATTCGTTTGTCACCCTAGAGATGAGAAATGAGACAATGTCCGCAGCGACAGCACAGTTTTTGTGACAGTCGTGCCACTGACCCCGGAGGTCAACGTTAATTGTTAGCAAGGTGACTTCTAACTTCGAGACTAACATTAATCATGGAACATTAACTATTACGACGGAGTGTTTTTTGTATCGTCTGATTTTTTGTGTTATGTAGCTTTGTTTAATAGTTGTATTTATTTAAGCACAGCTTAGAGTGAGGCTGGCACAACTTCGGCTGGCAGGTTATGGTCAAACGCAATCCTATTTAGAGTAAAAAAGCACACCTGAATTAAATTATAATAGGGTCGCAGAAAGTAACAAACCAGGGATGGGAACTGCACCCATGCACTCTGCACTGCACTCATGGACGTTCGCGATTCTGATTGCGATAGCATGCCATCCCGCTCGTACGAACTTACTCGCGCCATGCGCCCTCCCGCTCGCGCACGCTCGCAATCAGAATCACGAACGTCCATGATAAGGGTCCAGAACTTCGAGTGAGCCAAGAACTACCTGACGCAACATACCTCCTATTAAAAATATGTTTCCAAGCATCTAAGAGCCAATCAAGTACACGAAAGTACTCTATTGCTTTGATATGATTTCCTCATGATGCTTTTTCTAGCCGACGACAGTTTAAACACATCGTTAGTATCTTTTCCATCAACTATAGCTCGATAGATTTTTTCCTATTAATTAGGAAACATTTCGACAAGGCTAACTAAAGAAAAACTCAAATTGAAACCAATTTGTAATCAGGTTTATTATATAGTTATTTATTTATAAAAACTTTGCATAAACATGTACCTAATCTAGATAATTACACAAAGCAATACTTTTTTGTTGTTATTTGAATAAGCTTATGCTGTAATAAAGATATTTTCATTTCATTCGTAAACACTTTGTTTAGTAAGTACAATCGAAATGTTTTTAGGGATCTCTCCCTGTAGAGACATCAAAACTCCACCGTTATGTAGATCAACGTCGGCTACTTCTCTTCGGGGGCCTATGCGTCTATTTTCAACCTTTACTTCAAACAGATTCATCCATAATGCCTTTGAAACAGGCTTACATTTTCCTCTCATTTTGCTTTTAAGCATTTTACAACACTCACTGAAACCCATAAAACGTGTTAGGAATTAAACAAACACAAAAAAATCGCTTCTCATTCCAGAGAGATAAAGTCCAGATTCCAACGTTTTGGAAAGTGAGCGAGCGAATATTTGGTTAGCAACTCGATTTTGATAGTGACGGATTTATTCGAATGAGTAACATCTGTTCGATTCGGGTATCGACTTTATTATTTGATTGTTTGCCAAACGCTCGGGCGTGTGCTGGCAATTACAGTTTTCATAAATATTGATTTTGAAAGTGATGGCGAAGTCATAGATTGAATAGCAACTGCAATAATAGTCTTATGGAATATGACGTCAGAACACAGAAAGGAATAGAAGTAGACGTCATCTATATTCAAAGCTAAAATTATTTATATAAAAAAACCCTCAGAGAATTATAGAAGCATTTACTACATTATCGGACTTTTAAAAAAAATCTTCGGAAAATTTACTTCAGCTTACGGAAATAAGTTTGGGAATGTTTTAAGACAGAGTTTTTAAAAGAAAAGTTGCGATTAAATGTGATATAACGTATGTAATATACAACATATGCTCTATTAGAGCACAGTTTTTAAAGTACTTTTTTTTATACGTTCAAGTGACGGGACGAGCAAGACTTTCACCTGGTGGTAAGAGTCACGCCTGCCACTAACAGTAGCAGTGCCAGAAGTGTGAACTTGCGAACACAATCCTGCGCCGCAATGCAGATGTTAAATCTCTTCATACCCAGTAATTTATCTGGTAACATTGCCCTTCAAACCGGAACACAGTAATGCTTGCACACTACTGCTTGGCGATTGAATAACTGGCAAAGGTGTGGTACTTCCCCAGGCGGACTCTGCAGTAGTCTTACCACTACAGAACTTACCTGTTATTGTAAAAGAAACATTGTGGAATATTATAATCAAATTAATATGAATACGAACTTGCAATAGGCTCGATGACTGGTGTTTTTGTCCTATAAAAATGTGGGCCACAAATATAGCTGATTAATGAAAAGAAAATGAAAATTTGATCAAAAATAAGCAACTTATAAGCATTTTAATATCATGCTAGACAGAGAGAGTAAACAGCAAATCGTGACGTCACTTCTCTTTACGCCATAAAAATTCTATTCTGACAAGTAAGGCGTGACGTAATTTTTTGTATTGTGGGTAAGGTACAGAGTTGTCTCTACCAAAAACTTTAAACGCTTATATATCAGAACATAAATGACCGATTTAAATTATTTTTTCAATGAACATATATTTACATTTATATTTAGTTATAATATATTTAGTTATAATAAATATATTTACTTAAATTCTTCATCGAAGCTATTGGTTTCAACGATTTAAACATCAGTCATCTACCCCATTGTAGTTTGAAGCAATATAAAATATCCCAACTGTTTGTAAGTCAGGCTCGCAAACGGAGGGACATAGTTAACCATCATAGCATAATTATATTGTGCCCAAAAATGTTTAACATGTACATACCTAACAGTATTTAAGTAAAACTACGAAATAGGTACAAACAAAATATTTTATCTCATCATACGTCACAGGTAGGTAAGTTTAGAGAAGGTTAAAACTATCAATAAAATTACCCATTTAATCTATGAAATTGGTTCGCGAAATCTAATACCGATAAATATATTCAGCTATTTTATCCATGTAGCTATACCTAACAACACATATAATGTCAAACTATTTGGCCTCTTATCACTGATATGAATTTAAACGTACATTACTTCGATCAATTCAAATGTTACCTATTGTTCTATTTTATACATACCTAGTTGAAGGTGTGTCAAAAGCAATACGCATCGGAAATCAACAAAGCAATGTCATGACGCACCGTACAACGTAATGTAGCAAATAGTTATTGTATAGCTGCAACAGCGATAATCTAATTAAAATGTCTCATCGTAATGTAATCGGGCAAGTGCGTGTCAGATTCTGAGAGAGGGTTCTGTACCACCACTATGTATAATTTGTATCTTTGGCTTAAGTGAAAATTCTTTGTGCAGGTTTGACTCATTCTTGGCCGGTTTTTTTTGTCTGTCTTATAGCTCAGTAGGTACCACCTAATACTACCTATGCCGGCTTTGAGAGATGTAGGGAACCGATTTACACTCCGGCCAAAAAAATGTGGTGAAACTTGATGTTAGAAGATGAAGTATTACAAACTTTTTTCTTGTTTGTTTGTAATTCTTCAGCTATCAGGCTTTGCTAAATTTGGGAATAGATCGAGCTGCCTCTGTGTCAAATGTCCACAAATATTTATTTATTTTATATTTTATTCTTATAGGGTTTGCAATGTCACAACAAATTAATTGCTTTTGTTTACAACAGATTTTACGAGTTAAAATAGGTAACATGTTTGAGCCGTACAATGACCAACGCTCCATTTATCTCGCTCGGCCACCGCAGCCACTTTTTTAATGTGAGATAATTAATAATGCTCTGCATTATTCAACTCCAAACTATCCGAACATGTGTTGATTATGAAACGTCTCGGATAACTCTCTCACGCCCACAGGCATGTTTATGTCAGTGCGAGAATATAATGTCAATGACATGCCTTTGTGATCGTGAACCACATTCTGATCCTCGACTGCTGGGTATAGCACGCGTAGGTGAAGAATGATTTAAAAAATTATATTCGTTTAGGACATTTGCATAATAATCATTCATCGAAATATCACAAAGATTCACGCAGATGTTCTTTACCTGTTGTCCGAATTGTTTGTCTTGTTATTTTAAATCATAGCACATGAAAAAAATGCTATAAATGATGTAGTCTCTATTCTTAATTCTTTCATTCTAATAACTTGTTGCGTACGTATGCACCAAATATGGTTCCTTTCGAGCAGTGCATGACATGCTAATTGGTTTAGTTGTGAAACTTTAACTTCTATTTCCAGAGCGATATGGTTATTTTTCAAATATAACTAAAACCATTCGTGAGTGACTTGAACTTTTAAACTTTTTAGCTGGAAGAACACCTTGTGCTATTTCAAAATAGAGTTCGTTTTTGCATACGTATTGTTGATTTGTGTGGGTTATATCCATGCAGTCATGCACCAATTTGGTTATGTTCGGCTCGATATCTTTATTGGGTTAATTTGTTTATACTAGTGATAATATCTCGAGCGACCGATTACATCATTGCGAGATAATAATTAACCCCTGTTATTATCAAAAACTTATGGTACTTACGGTGCAATTTTTCAAAACATTTATTATTTTAGATGTGGAACTGATGATACAATTTCAGCTTTTGAATGACCTGTTAGCTAGCTATCAGCTAGACAGCTGGCAGCTGTTGTGTAGAGTTAGCTTGCTAATACTTAACATGTATGAGAGAAAAACTCTTATCGAGTCATCAAAGTATCAAAATTCGTATTGTTTTACCTCTCCCTTTAATTCAGCGTTGGAAGATGGACTCACATCCCAGACTCTTACCTGAAAATAAAACATAACGCACATTACAACTTAAAGTCACAAGTCTAATCACCAACCTCACATCTTACTTTGATTTTTCTTTTTTTAACCTTATGATATGCTAATTTTGCCTCACATTCTGATGAGATTTAGTATGTAAACACTTATTTTAACCACTTTTTGGGCACCATTTCTTATTCGATACGACATTTATAGCGGAATTACACTACAAATTGTATTATATAACGGTTGACTTGTGTTTTGAAACAATACATGAGCTAGGTAAGGTTTTAGTTGACAGAACTAAACTAACTAAAGTATTTCTGTCCTTAGCTAACATGCCTAGTAAAAAAGTGACAGCAATATTTTAATCAGTTTAGAACTGTCAACTAAAGCCTTCAAAATTGACCACAGTGTTTACATATTATTAGTTACGTTACTGCAGAGAAAACACTCAACTTCTCACTATCGAAGACCTCATAATTCACTTAACATCAGACAAAATAACCAATTTATTATAAAATAGCTTTTCTATCCACTACAGGGACTAGACCAAAAAATTAAAGACCGAAAATACCGCAAAGACCTTTGAAACATCGGGTTATTTAACAACTGGACGCGGGGGGCTGGACATGCGTGTGTTCAGCGACTACACCTAGTATTACTTCATGTAGCAAGATGTTTTGTTTTTTAGAGGCAGGACTACTATTTTTCAGATTCCACTTGGGAAATACTACACCGTTTCCAGTTATTGAACTGCCAACCAATAGTGTGCAAGCATTACTGTGTTTCGGTTTGAAGGGCATTTTACCAGTGAAATTATTAGGCGTTAAGGGTAACGAGCACAGCGCAGTGCGGCGCAGGACAGGGTCTCCAGATTGGAGTTTTTTTCCCCATTTTGGGGAAAAAAAAGATTGGGGAAAATCATGGGGAAAGTTTTGGGAAACAGATTTTTTTTTGGGGAAAGTTTGGGGAAAACAAATAAATCAGCTGTTCCATACATTTTGTCCAATTTTGTCCAAGGTCAATTAACTTTTTGAGTGCAGCAGCTGTTTATTTTCACGATTTCAAGGGTGGCCACATAGTAAAAGTCATTCATACCATTCAGTATTAATTACCCTTTTTGTTACACATTGTGTATTATGTTATTCCGAGATATAAAGAAAAAAATATATCTACATAAATTAAGGTAAACACGAACCAAAAAATATTTGGGGAAAATTCTTGGAAATAGTATCTTTTTGGGGAACATTTTAATGTGATCTGGGGAAATTTCACATACTTATATCTGGAGACCCTGGCGCAGAATTGTATTCGCAAGTTCACAATTTCCCTGGCCCTGCTTCAATTGGCCCTGCTACTTATGTGCAAAATGTAAAGTAACTAACTTTTATGGGCTGGCGTGATGCTTACCATCAGGAGAATGTCTTGTTATTAAATTGCATAAAATTTTGTTTTTTTCGCGAACTCGATTACAGTTTTGTTTTTATCGCATCCTCAAATGAGTTGAAAAATCGATTCGGCCTTCGTCAAACCTGTTTCTTTGTCGCGCAGCAAATTATTCTATCGAAATAACTACCGCTTGTCATCAAAAGGAAAAACAAAGGAATTAGAATTCATCGAGACCATTCGGTAGGACGATAAAGAACGCCAAAAACTATAACATACTGTATTAAAAAGTCAGTACACGTTACCTATAAATGTACATGATTGTATTATCGTATTTATGCTTCATATTATTTCAAATAAATTATTTATATTTTGTTCATTGTGTAGGTACCTAAACTCATCATATAGTAATACTTCTTCTAGAAATCACGTAATATAATAGTGGATTTATTATTTATTCATATAATGAATATGTATATCATCATCATCATCATCAGCCCGGAGACGTCCACTGCTGAACGAAGGCCTCCCCCTTAGACCGCCACACTGTACGACAACCTACCATTTGCATCCACCGGTTGCCCGCGACTTTTACAAATAAGAACCGAACCTTTAAGGGGGCGACTAATGCCAAAAGTAAGTAAAAGGTGTATTTTTAAACACATAGTTTAATGATAAAGAACGTAAATATTCAGATTAAAAAAATACTACAGGTAGCGGAAAAACCTAAAGAAGCCGAGTAACCGAATAGAATTTTGGAAAATAATCTGGTTTATTTTTAAAAAAATATACATATTACCAACACAAAAAAACTGTTTTAATTCAAATGCTCTAAATTATCAGCGACAGCACCACATTATTTTTTACGAATTACATAGCCAAACTAATGTTTTAGTACAGTAGCCGTTTATTTTTTTTATTTCATGCCTACATGTTGACTAATTAAATAAAATCCCACCTAAATTGCTCAAAGCCATCATCATCATCAATTGTATCATGCGATTTTCGACTCTAAACTAATGCAAGACGCGCGGGTGAAATCTGTTATTTTTCTGGCATTAGTCGCACTCTTAACCGATGGGGAAGAAAGGTTCTTGAGTGGCGACCGCGAACCGGAAGACGCAGCGTAGGCGCGGCCTCCCACTAGGTGGAATATGTATATAATTAGTTTTAATTTAATTGTACGTATTTTAAATTTAATTTTAAGTACTTTTCATTTAGTTTGAAGTACTTTTAATTCAAATTTTAAGTACTTTTAAATATATTTTTACGGAAATGTGCTTAATTTAAATAAAAATCTTAACCATTAATTAATTTTACTATATTAATGTAGCTAGGCATACATAATTTTAGAATGAAGTACAGATATACATATAATCTGTAAATTATAACATAGCCTTAAATGATTACATTCTCTTTTTTAAAGTATGTAAGTAGGTGTTTATCAAAAAATAAAATAATAATAATAAAAAAACCTTATTGCTTTGGTACTAATGAGGCGTTGCATTTTATATTCTCGATCGGTTATTAATAGCCGAATTCAATAGAACTACAATATCGATTAAAACGTTCGCTCGTGCTAATACAAAGCCTCTTATAGCAGACAATGCGTTTATATTTAATGTAAGAAGTCTGCGAATTAATTAATTAATTGACATCACATTTATTAATAGAATTAATCCTACTAAGTCCTTATTTATGCAGAGTTATGCAAGCATTTGTCTACAAAATGATTGTGATATATGACAAGCTTTATTTTGCTTTATGAAGCATCTCATTCATAGCAAAGATAATATTAGTACTATTATTCAAAGCTAGAGAACTAGTAGGAAAACGTTCGGATCGGACCAGTAGGATTTACAAGTGAGCAAGTATTAACTTGGTTAACGGTGGTGACCATTCTGCGATCCCCAAGCCGCCTGCCAAGCATGGCATGGATTATGGCAACACCTCTCTATAAAGGGCCTTCGTCCAGCAGTGGGCGTTTTATGGCTGACGACGACAAGTATTAACTAAATAAAATTTAATATTTGCGGTTGTTTTTACCCTGATATTATTTTTTTACATGTTTTTTTTCTCACCTTTTCTCCCATCTCTACTCTGTCTAGCTAAGAATCCGTCCAGCTGCTACGGAGGGGAAAAAATACTAGACTTAAACCTTACACAACTCTTCCAGTGTTGCTTTTGAACATAATTATATGCTGATTACTGTATCACAAGATTAGCTGGCGTGGTTTCACCCGCGATTGTTGAGAGAAAAGTGACCTGTTTTATTCTAATCTATAAGCTACCTATACACCAAATTTCTTCCAAATCCGTTTCAGCGTGAAAGAGAAGGAGTAACACAACCCCCCAACTATTTATAATATTAGTAGTTGGATATCTATAATATTAGTAGATTTAAAATCTGAGTTTATTTCAGTTTCCAACTTATTAATTCCCGCCACAATAAATCACACTCTCATTGTACAATATGGACCGTTCGCAAAGTCATCGACATTTGCTTTTCGATCGACGTTTAATGAATATACTCATTTATATTCCAAGTAAATAGATTTCAATATGGAGCCACTTCATTTCTTTGAAATATTTACTTTGAACAGGTGATTTATTATAATATGCGATATATACTCATTGAAACGAACTTGTCAATTTAAGGATTGATATAAGAAAAAATGTTTGCATATTGATCAAGTTAAGTGAAGGCAAACTCTACTGGAAGAAATAAGAATTCGAATGACGATTTGTTTGAAAATGCGAATTGATATGTACCTATTTAGTTTTTTTAGGCATAAATGCCTTTATTAACCTATTTAGTTAATTTTATTTGTTACTATGCTAGCCTATCCTATTTTATAGGGCAAAAGTTTTTCTTCCCTCCGTCCACGTATTTTTCTATTAACTTCTATTTACATTTATTTTTTTATTTCAAGTATTATTTTCACCTTCTCTAGGCTGGCCGAGCGACCATTTTATGTCCGGGACCCAATCAGTAGTGGTTTTTGCCTATAGTTACTGTAACTGTAACTGCAGTAAAGTGCAGTAAAAGTGCTAAAGCATGGCAGCTTTTTGAATCATTTCATGATCTGGGTTTTGGAGCGCAGTACGTACAATTTAACCTGGACACGTCATAAAGCTGCATCCAGAACCACCTTTCCTCTCGGCTAACGGCGGTGAGTGTTCTGCGATCCCCAATCCACCTGCTAACCGTGGGGATTATGGCAACCCCATATTAACAGGAAGCTCTTCGTCCAGCATTAGACTTCTTAAATTATATTAGTATAGTATTATTATTACCTGTGCAAAACTATGAACAAAAATCGTTTGAAGGACGAAGATAGGGTGGCAAGGTTACAGCTTAAGCTGTATAACTAGTAATGTACATAAAGTGTTTTTATAAATTATATTTTTATCAGCTTGTCATGGCTACCACAACCAAAATGATTCAGGTAGAGCAAACAATTGTTAAAGTCTAGGTTAGTGGAGTCAGTAGAGATTACCGTGACTTTGCTATATTTCCTTGTTTAAACACTGCCTTATCTCGGTGTGGCTTAAGTTGAGTCAGAATGCAGGTTACTGCAGTGAGTCAATGTGCTAACTCTACCTCGTACCTATAAATAACGGAAGACTTAAGGGTAGACTGTTCTTTGACTATGTTCAGGCCAATTTGATGAAGTCCGTTTCCATATAAAACTTTATCAAGCTGACCTGAGCATAAAAAATGAAAAATTACTAAATATCCATAGATAACTAACTATGAATATTTAGTTATTTTTTTATTGGATAGTAACATTTTATAACCTAAAAATCACTTCCATATTGAATACTAGCGGCGACAGCCGTTTTTTTTTCCACTAACTCGATTTCATATTTCGCATAAATTCATTTAGCCGTAACATAATGAAGAAGTGACTAACATACATAACTATATAAACACACATCCACCCACAAACTTTACTTGTCACCTTTTCACGATCAGACGGTTGGGACGATCTTGTCAATCAGTTACAGAGGTAGCTGTAACTCTGGTAAAGAACATAAGTAGGTACAATGTAACACAGTACAATAGTTTATTGATAACACCAAAGTTATTTGTCAAATCATCTCAAGGCTGTTACATCTACACAAATATTAAAACAAAACAAAGACACAGAGACAAAGACAAAGAGACAGTCGCAAACAGCGAAAATAATAAAATGAATGGACGGGAAATAAGCGCACGGATTTTGGAGACTATATGTTGAGCGCCAGCTCTCCACTCGCATCAGTCATGTCTGTCTTTGCGACATGCGAGCAGTCGTACGACAATACAAACTTCTAATACATGTACATGTGTTCTCTTTTTGTCACGCAGTAATTAGATTCGCTATCTCTATTTTCTGGCAAATTTAATATGCATACTTTTAGCTAGGTATGCTTGACTGTGTTGACTTGTTAATTTTGAACATTTTGCAAGCGCTGGGACCGTCCATTCTAATAACACCGTCGCTGGTCGCAAGTATAAAACGAGACAAAAAACAAACACAATTAAATTTTTTATCACATCTATTCGAAAAGACCTACTTTGTTCTTCGCAAACAGGGCAGAAATGAGCTCTTTCCGCCCTAGGGAGGAAAAGTTATTTTCCGGGCGGTGATTTGAATTTGTAATGTGGATATTGTTAGTAAAAGTCCCAATCACCAAAGAGATCAACTATATTTTTACTAAGTTTGTAATTCTGTATGCTTGCAGAGAATAAAACCACTACTAATCGAATTACAAATAAAACTTAATACAAAGCGTTAATTATCATGTATACATATATGAATACTTGTAGGCTAGTAAGTATGTCTGCATTATTAAAATTTGTTGTCGCATCGTTTTCCTTCACATAATTACGGATTATTTAAGGACACAATAAGATTAATTCAAGAAAAAATGATTTTTGATATTTTTTATACTATAAATGGAAGTAACGTAGGCGTAAATTGCATAAAACGTACCTTGACCTTTGTTATAAATCACAATACTTGTATAATTTTAAATATTAAAATGAGTATAAGGTAATTATACAATTTTATGGAAATTAATACAGTTCGGTAATGTGGGTGGGATAGTTTCTATGCGAACATCCTAACTAATGTTATAAATTCGAAGTAACTTTGATTATCTGTCTTTTTGTTAGCATTTCATGATCAAACGGTTCAGCCGATCTTGAATATACTTAGTACAGAAGTGTAGCTTTTAGGCTTTCACACACATAACTGTGTATTAGCGGGCCTAAAAACAAAGTTCTGGTGCTAAACATATTTATGAATTAATAGAGATAGCTTTAATAAAATAGAGGTACCTTTGAAATACAGGCTAGAGGTGGGTGATATTCTGGACTTTGTTGTGTTACTTCTTGTAAGTTTAGTCTCGTATAGTAAGTAGCATCGCTGGAAACAGAGTATATCTCTCAGAAGAGCGTCTCGTTATTTTTATTTATAGCTATTGATTATTTACAGGATCATATAATTGTAATAAACAACCGTGAACATTTAAAATAACGCGTCTTATTGTCGCTATTTGTTAGCATTAAATTTGTAATTCTTAAAGACGTATTTGACAAAAAATAATAGTAGTTATAAATTATGAATAAAATAAATAACATATATTATAACACTCGACCGCTGCCCTAATTAGTAGAGTGTGGGAAGGAAAACAAGTCGAAAATGGCACAATCGTTAGAAAGGCCTTGTGGATTATTGCCAATAGAGCCCAGTAAGGACAAACACTAGTTTCAACAGCAGGATGCCTTGAAACGGGAAGTTGCTCTACTGCGTTACAGGCTGCTCTTCTGTTGAAATATCGCATGAAACATTTCCATGTAAATACTTAATATAGACACGAGAAATTTACATAACAATTTGAATAAACGAAATTCATATTTCAAGTACCAATGCTAGCGGTTTATTAACTTGATCCACTTTGAACTTAATGAAATTTTCACGAGTATGCTTGACAGTAAAAAAATGTTGTAAAATGTATAAGTAAGTAATTATTTGAGGCATTTCAAAATATTGAAATTGAATTACGCTACGAACGGAGAATAAAAAACAGAGAATTTGTGAGAACCCTGAGAAAAACATAGTGAATTTATTCTTCCTCAATTTCAGTCGTACCTTCTTAAGATTTCATTAATTTAATAGTTTTTCTGCCACGTTGTTTCTTAGAGAACTGTGTGTAGGCACTATGATAGTTTATATTTGCATGTTTGTTATATGACACCTTTATTACTATTGAAATAATAAACTCAAAAACAGTTTATAAACTAGAGCGAATCTAAGAACAAACGCAATAATTGCTTGAAAGAATTACTCTTTTCCTCCAAAACGTCGACTTTTCATTTCTGGCAAGTACGACACGTTTGTTACTCATGCACAGCGGCTAGTCCATCAAGATCAGTTCTGGCTGATGAATGACTCAACAAGAGTTTACCGCAGATCTCCACATGACCCCTGACTCAAGTTATCTGACCTGACTGGCAAATTAAGGGGTCAATCGAGTCGGATCCCTTGAAAAACGAGCGAGTGGGCGGCGATTGGACGCCTATTCAATTATAACTGAAGGCTGCAGATTTATGGGCCGCTTGAGATTTTGAAAATCTGTTTCGATTTAAACGAGATATTTACAGAAACGTTGTCAATAGATGAATGAAACCAGTCAGGTTCGAAAGGAACTCGCAGCCACCAAAAACAAATTATGCTTTTTTTGTTGGCCAGGGTCGGAAGTCTTAGTGCGAGCGCGAGACGCACTTGGCCAGTTTTTATTATTATTGCCGTCATATTTTAGAACATGCACTATATTTCACGCTAAGATTGACGCACACTACGTTTAAAAAAAAAGTGTTTTGTATCATCGTCCATCGTCGATGCGCTGGGTAAAAGTTGTTCTCTACTATGCCAACTACCTCGGTCCTGAGCTAGTCTGGTACGAGTTCGACCTACGATGGTGAAGTTTTCGATTCATCGTTTTTCATGCATATGGCAATAATTATCATGCATAGCGGTATTAGATGATAATTATTATAGTTATTAATTCTGCATACGGTACTTTAACATAAATTATCATAAATATTGAAACCGATGAAACCAAATTAGCTTAGAAATACCTACATAAACCACTGATAGAAAAAAAATAAAAAAAATAACTATTTTTTTTAATTAAAGTTTAAGTGAGAATTTCGTACAGCTAGCCAAAGTGGCTACAAATACCTCTCGCGTGTCCGACGACAATAATCCAATCCGTACATTTTTGCTGCATTTTATTGCACACAGAAATAGATCAATACCGTATTCTGCGCAGCGAGCGAGGTTACATAGCTTCTTGCATAGTTGCTTAGATTTTGTTTTATCTATTGACTTATTTACAACAATAAGTTTATCTTTTACTAAAAATAAATACTATCGACTTCACGGTTACCGTCTAAGTGAAAGAAATGTCATATGTAAACGCGAGACAGTTTTTTTAATTGAGATTTAAATAATCTTAAGCACTAGGAAAACATTCGCTTCTCTTGGCTGTTTTACTTATTAAGTAAGTTGGAGTAGTAGTAGTAGTAGTTATAATATTATTGACCAGGCTATGCCGTAAAACTGCATCCAGAACCATCGGAGGACGGGCAGCTTTCTTCTTAGTTAACGGTGGTAACACTCACTCTGCGATCCCCAAGCCGCTGCGTGGGGATTATGGCACCCCCAAACAATATGTCAGATAAAATTTGCCCATGGCTCCCAGAACCCGGCAGCTCTTTTATTCCTGGGTTAGGTTGCAGGTCAGGTAACGGAGGATCGGGGCTTTTTTTAAGGCCCACTAGGTGGACCGACGACATTGTAAAATTCGTGGGCAACCGGTGGATGCAAATGGCAGGTTGTCGTACAGTGTGGCGCTCTAAGAGGAGTCCTTCGTTCAGCAGTGGACGTCTCCGCGCTGATGATGAGTTGCAATAATCTATGTGGCTGCAGCCTCGCGCAGCACCCACGCTACTACTCGCGGTCACCCATCTGACTACTGATCAGATCATTCGTTCAAAGAGGATGTAAAATACTACGTATGCTCGGCGGCTTTGGAACACCTATATAATAAATCTACGCCACGAACGCTGCTAGTCCAAACAACAGACACTGGCCATTATACACATTTGCATTTCCACTTAAATTTAAGAAGTTTTAAAATTGGAATGGAATTGCCAGCAACATTAAAAGTCGAAGCTAGACTCTAACGAGGATCAAACCAGCATCACTGATGAACCCGTCGAGCCAACTTTTTGCCACCAGACATGTGAAATGGTGATTATCGCCTGCAGCTAATTCCACGCTCGATGACAATTACCATTCATTGAGTGAAATTCTCTTAGCGCGTTATTAATGGATCTGCGTGAATCCGAAAGCAATTTAAAAAGCCTTTAAACGCCAAAGTACTTCAATATTTATTGAGTGCAATAATTATTGGCTGCTTTTAAGGCTTATTTGTCTCACAGTGTATATAATAGTATGATCAAAGCGAAAGCTAAAAAATTAGAGTAAGTGCCATGAGCTAAAAAGGGCATAATCAAATTCATTAGCATCATTTGGAACGAGCGCCTAGACATGAAACTGATCACATTTGTGAATTAAAGTCTGGAGACAAATAAGTGGAGAGATTTATATACTGCAGAGTTGAGCCATGTTATTTAAAAGCCAACATTTATTGCCTGCTGAAAAAAAAACAAAATAATTTCTAATGACGTAGTATACCTACGCAACTAAATTCTACATAGCATACTACATAAATAGTTTGTAGATACTGTACATAGAATACTGCTTGGAAAGTTTTACACGTATTTGCCTTTTTACGAGCTTTTATTTAACCCCCGAACTCAAGGTGACTTGATCAAAGTTGTGACTAAAAACATTCCTGATCAAATCACCTTTCAATTAAATAAACAACAAAGCAAAATCGGTTCATCCGTTCCGAATCGACGATGCCACAGACAGACACATAGATGATAATTATACAAGTTCTTTTAAACTTATAACACACCTCCGTGCTTCGGGGGGAAGACTTACTGGTTTAATATGATCAATGAGGTTTAGTTGATTTGGTGGTTCTGATGAGAATTTATATAAATCCAGCTATATATGCGATCTAAAATATTGTATTTAAAAAATAAATGAAGCGGAAAAACAGAAAATATAAGGTAAACTTCCGCAAGTACTTAATTTAATTACTTGTTTACCTGATCTGAGCCGTTTTTTGCCGTTGAGAGAGAGGAGCTAAATCCTCCAAGCCGTTGATTAAAGAAATAATAACGAGTCCGTCAGCGTCGTTACATTCGTTAAAAACTTTGTTTTCGCGCCGCGAGGACCCAATTATCGACTAATTACAATATCTGCACGTGCCGACCGAAACACAGATTAAAAGTACGTTTCCTTATCAGTACTCAGTTTATTTACGATATCGGATGTGTACCGATGACTGTGGTTACATGTGATTTGAATTTATTTGACAAACAAACATTGACCGCAAATTTGGCCTGGTACACCTATCCCTACCAAGCTATCCCTACCGGTAGGGATAGGTGAAAAAAATCCACTTTGATCTACCGGTAGCAATAAGTGGAAAGCTTAAACCACTTATACCTACTAAATAAATAAATAGAACACCACCATTAGACCTTTGCCCAGCAGTGGGCAACACAACACAACACAGGTTAAATAAAAAACAATTTATTTTTTACACTTTTGCCAATCATACCTAGTTTTTGCAACATTTGTTTCGTTCATGCCTATTTAGCGAAAAAACTGACATATTTTCCTTTTATTTCTTCTTTTAAACATTTCTAATGTGTATATCAACGAAGACGTTAAGATTACACCTATTTATGGGAGTATCTTCTCAAGAACAATAGAATAATCAAACACTTAGAAGTGTGAGATGTGTCGACAGAATTTTCACGTCACAGTCGAAGCTCCTGCCGTTTCGTCTCCTGCTATCCCGAGGACCGCAGCCGTCATCAGATATTGTGTCACCGTGGACAACCGATGCGACCTCGATATGATGACTTTCTAGTCGTCGCGCGCGCCGGTCCGAGACGATCTATGTGTTACGACATGCTTATCGCGTGGCTGTCATCACCCGGGATTTTTACCGAACATTAGCAGACTAAGGTTTATTTTTAAAATATTTAATCCATCTCACCTGCTTGAACATAACTAAGACGTTGCTAGGTGAAACAAGGCGTGGCGACGATATCGTCACCATTGTGGGTCGAACCTGGACTAAATTAGCATAGGACTGAGGCAGGTGGCATGGCAAGAAAGAAGCCTATACCCAGCACTGGGATCGACTATGAAGCTGAAGACATTTGAAGTAGTTCACAGCGTAATTTTAGTATTTCTTACTATTCTTAGTTTGCTGTTCAATTATATCAATAAGTGGTGACACAGATTGTAAATGCCATTGGAGCAGACCTCTAAGTTCAAATTATAATGCCTTTGTAGGTCGACGCAGGACACACAACACAAAAGAAATCACTTTAACTAAGCAGATATGAAAGGGGCTTAGATTTGTCAGTAGGATTTACTTGCCTGAACAATCTACCCGTGTCAGAAGCTTTGATCCGCAAAATGAGAGTTGACGTTATTACTACGTGTGTTTTATGATTGCCAAACTAACGGAAAACTCGATGTCATTTACTATTCGTCTAAAATCTGATGTAATAACGTGTTTCACGACAATGGCATCTATTTTCTACCTTTCTTGGGTACAAAGACCTGATCTGACTTGAAATATGAAAGTGAGTAAAGAAATCAAAATCACAGACTGGTTGGTAAATCGCATTAGTTGCGCCGTCGCACACTACTGCACAAATACTAGTGAGTGACTATCACTAGTACTTATGCAACAGTCTGCTACTCTTCTTGTTCTTCTTGTCGAGTCGATGTTTCGTTTGAGGTACCTATATCAAATGTTTCGACCAGAACTCGGCCACCCCAATAGCCCTCTCCGTGGCCTTGTTTGGGTCGCTAAGGGAGCAGGTTGCAGGGCACGCTGCACGCTCCAGCAGGTGTGACATCGTGGCGGCCACAGCTCTGCTAGTCTCGGTCCAGGATAATTGCGCACCGTTATCTCACTAGCGCATTTCAATATTTTTGAAGATATGAAATCACTGAAAATCTAATGAAAAATCGCAATCGGTAAAATGACTGAGAATAACGTACGAAGATTCAGCAAAGAACAAAATTTTGATTCAAGTATTTCATTCATAAACCTGGGAATAACTTAAAATGCCATTTGAGGTTCTTAAAACTCATGGTTTCGAAGTAGGTAAGTACCTAAATAATATTTTACTGAACCTTTATTCTCAGCAATTTCACCGATTGCGATTTTTCACATCTAAAAAGCGCGCGGTGATCTGAACCCTTTATTAGTGATGTGAACTAGTGCCTAGTATCATCGTGGCAGAATAGCTGAAAACTTTAATTCTCCCAGGCCATCCACCACATGCGTAGCAGACTCAAATAACTAGAACAAGCACTAAATAACCAAACTAAACATTGTTTTATAAGTTAAACTGAATTCTGCACATATATGTTTTCTTTATAGGATGAGTCATTGGCAATTTTTGCACATTCTCCGTAATGATTGTACCGTAACCCACATACCCCGTTTCGCAGCACGACGGCCGTTATGCACGCATTGCATAATGCTGATTCTTATGTAAATGCCTTGATTCGGATTTTTTGATGGACTTCGGCAGGTCGACTGATCTGCTAGAATGTTTTGAGAACACCCAATTAATCACACGCGCTATTGTGGAGAAAGGGAGGGTTTCTCGATCATGTAGATGTAACCCAAGTTATGTACCTCGGTTATTGCAGCATCTTTTCGTCACTCTCGTCGTCTATTTAGTTAGTTTTTTCGACTAGAAGTAAGTTTAAAAAATAATAAACCGACTTAAACTATTATGACCACCTCGAGAGTATAACCTTCCAAATATAAAATAAAAATTCTAATTCGTCCACAATTAACGAAAACGAAGAAATTGGTGAATGTACATAAAAATACATACAGTCTAACATAGAAACACATACTTAATTTGAAGTCGGTTAAAAAACAAACATATAGTCAAACACAGAATCGTTCTCGTATTTTGGAGTCGGTTAAAAAGAATGGGATCGATCTCGATGGAATTTGACAAGACGGTAGAATCTATCACGAGGGGAATGAACATGTTGCCCTCCGACAGATGGGCATAAAATTATTTGAATATTGCCGGTAATATCGCGGAATACAACTATCATTATTGACATCATAGGCGGTCATCAATCAAACGAAGGGGTATTAGCAGTTAGATAACGATTATTTGTTTTCGAAGTATCCCTGATATCGTTGTTAAATTCGTATATTAAAGCAATCCATACAGTTAAATTGAACCCTAAACATTACCGTATAAAGGTAAATATTCAGTGACATCTTCACCACGTGCTAGCAGCAAAGTAATGAGCTATGTTATGTCGTGCTCTATCCAATCGCCGCCGCGCAGCCGGCGGCGGCGGCGGCGCGCGCGGCGGATGATTTCCCGCTAGCCTTGGATAGTAACGCAAAAACTAGTGACGCCCTGTTGACATTTCGGAATAACAAAGTGTTGGCTGTTGGGTTATGTCAGCGCTTCTTAAGCGTGTTTTATCTCTTTAATGAACTATTTGGTTGGCCCGAATTGTTGACCACGCGACCACGGTACCGATTTTGCATATATTTAGGTTTTATTATTACTAGCAGTGCGCTGTGGTTTTCCTCATCGTCCTAAGGGAATCGTAAATTTTTTCGAGATACAAAGTACTTAGAAGATATCTTTATTACTGACAGTCAAATCCATGCAGCCGTTAGCCAGCGTGAAGAGGCATCAAGCACACACAAACTTTCGCATTTACGACTACAATATTGCTGTGAATTATGATGATATACTCGTAGTTTTGAATAATTTGCTATTATTTTGTACTTAGACAAAAAATACAGACAAAATTGGACACTACTGTCTTTGTATATAATTATGTACTTACTACATTACTTTATAAACTTGTCGTCAATTTGTCAATCGCATTGTCAACAATGGGCCGCAGGCAGGGGGGTGTCACTCCGCAGTTTAGGTATGTTCGGCCGGCGCTCCGTTCAGGTGCAATGCAAGGCAGATTCCAGTCGCCACCCGCACGTTAGCCTCGTCTTACGTAACTAAGCATACGTGATAGAAAGAGAGCGGTATATCTAGGTGAATATAGCGAGCGGTATCCAGCGCTGTGCGAGTTGAATTGCTACTTTATTGCCTAGTAGATGGAGTCCTTATTTATTTCAATTCCTTTGCGGAGTTACCTTTCTGTACGGAGTACTATTATTTATTCTGTGCCGCATAGAACACTATTACTTTATTATTACTTATCTCATACACAGCCCAGCCTCAGGAATGCATCAATCAAGGATAATGACAAATGACTGATTGCATTTGTAATTACTGATAAATTTCCCTAAAGAATCTTGTCAAAATAAAACATTTGTTCTATTGTTTAAATTTTTAAGACAATGTAGAGATATTTTACTGTGACAGAGAACTTAAGTAATGTATACTGCACACAGGTGTAAGATATTTGTGTGTGATTGTTCTGCTGTGGTAGAAAGGTTAAGGAAGTCACGTATGGTCAAGATGGCGCCATCATTTCCGGTACTGCGCGTGCGCATAGCATGTCTAGCAACACAGTAAATACATATAATTATACTCTAAACGGGTTGTTTCCAATGTAAAGTGTTTCCTATACATTCATTCTCAAACTACTTACATTTTGTACTTAAGAGATTTTACTATAATCATTCCAAGGGCAACATTTCCGTATGTTACAGATTATACGATAGAGCAAAATTTTCCAAGTAGGTCTTTGGTCATAAGCAGGCGAGCTCTTACCATCAGGGGATCGTCTTGCCTTCGTTCATGTCTAGTACTTACATGAAAAGAACGCAATAGTTAAATTGGGATCAGAATATTTTTACTTTTGATCTTTATTTAGTTTCAAGGAGTTGAGTACGATTAATGTTAAAAGTAGGCCATGTAAAATGTGTCAGCATGGGAAATCAAAAAATTCTCTGGTTTCGTGTTTATACACAATACAGATTAACTACTGTTTTTTCATTAAACTGTGGCTTCACTGGATAGATTTACGAGGTATCGAATAGCGTTTAATAATTATAATGACATTAAGTACAATACATACATTTTGGCGTGGAGTTAATTTAGGTAACTATTGACATACTCGGTTATGGAATACTAATCATCGGTATAAAATGTTTCTATAGAATATTCGTAAAGGTTGTGAAAAAAAGTTATGAAGCTTTGGACTTGCCCGACGAATACTTTTTTCTTCTTTTCTCATGAGAAGTTTACGACATCACACGTTGTGAATTTATAGTATTTTTTTGAAGTATTTTCAACCGACTTCAAAAAATTAGGTTCTCAATTTGACTTTGTATGATTGTTACGCTATTACTCCGCCAATTATGAACTGATTTTGATGATTATTTTTTTGTTTATTAGGTAATACTTCAGAAGTGGTGTCATATAATTTTTATTGAAATCGGTTCAGTAGTTTGGTTTTTAAATCAAAATAACTATAAAATATGAAGATGTCATCTAGGTATACGAAGTTGAATTCGGTTGTATTTTTTTTTAAATGCGTATCATTATTAAGTCATCTGTAGTAGTTATTGTCAAATAAGTCATATTTGAACTTAAGTAAAACCATCACGGCAAGTCATACTCATGTCCCATTAAAGTGATAGATACTTTGAAAGATGATTATTTTCTTCGCATAGTTATCGAAAAAGTTTTTTTTTCACTCTAACGATACTTACTAGTAACGGGTAACCATAATAATAATATTTCAAGTATTATCTTATTTTTTACAACTTCATCAACACGAAGTTTTTACTTCCTGTGTTTGTTTTGAGGCCTCTTAAAGAAGTGTCTACCCATGGTGTTGACGTACATTAGGAGTTAAGAGGTAGTATATAACTAAAACTGGTATCTATTGATACTTACTTAGTTTTTGTGATATTCGCTCATCAATTAGAACATGCGGAATTGATTATTAAGAAAAAGTCACACTATAACTGCTAATTAAATCTTTTATTATGATTTTTGACAGTCATGTTTAAAAATGTAGGCGCTAATAAATGTAATTTTGAGTCAGGTTTTACGTGTTAATTTCTTTTTTTTTCTCTTTTTAATTCTTTTTTGTCAGTAGTGGTATCACAAAGGCACGCCAATGTGTTTTATGGGTTTTGTGAACAGTTATACATTAACGCTGGTCCGCGAAGTTGACTAATTAAACCGGTCGCCTCGCTGTTTGTTCAGCCGATTCGAGGTAATTTTAGATAACTACTTTTGTATTCGTAATACTTTGTGTGTAAATTATGTAAAAGTTATGTTATGGAGTAGGGCTAGGATTCCCTCTTCTGCTATATACTAGTCTAGCCGCCCCTTGGTTTCACCCACGACTACTGGAATAAAAAGTATTTCTAATAAGCTCCCTCTATGCCAAGTTTCATCCAAATCCGTTCAGCTGTTTCAGCGTGAAGGAGTAGCAAACATACACACACAGACAGACAAACAATCAAATAATATAATTTTAAAATATTACTGTGATTTCTACTGCATTGCTTTAATATCGTTTCGAGTTACTACTAGAAAGAAGGGATTTAAATACTGTGAAAACTACTTCTACTGCTTTATTAATCTGCTAAGTACTATTAACTGATGTTAATGAAGAAGCTTCGTGCGGGCTACGATGAAAGCAACGCTTGGACCAATCACATAACGAAACTTGATGTAAAGTGAAACAGCGCCAGATAAATATATTCAGCGGTTAAAGGTATGTCAAACAAGTAGGTATAGACTCGTCAATGTAAACATTGATGTAAACAGAATTAAATACAAGTACTTTAAATACAAATTCAACCGAACTCAATTTTGATTACATAAATTACATCTTTTTCCAGTTATTTTGATTTTAAAACCAAAATAATGAACCGATCTTGATAACATTTCTATGGAACCAATCTGATCTGACCATTTCAACAAAAAAAACCCAAATCCGTTCATAAATGACGTAGTTCTGAGGTAACAAATATTAAAAAAATATACAACTGAATTGAGAACCTCCTCCTTTTCTGAAGTTGTTTAATTAGGTAGGTGTAGGTATTTAACATGATCGTTGACCAAAAATAAACTAAGCGCATCGATTTATTGGCACGCATTTTTTTAATATCCCATTACAATGTTCCCGTGTTTTTTTATATTTTAAGGGTGAAAACATCATTGAAACGCTTCTTATATTATTTACGGGATATTTACCGTGATTGTATTGTGGAACAGTTAAACGTAGTTTAAATAATCTTAGAACTGTAATAAACTATCGTGATAGCTTAAAATAGTGTTTAAAAAACATTTATCCCTAAATGGGAAAGACAACGACATCAAACCTAGATATTTTTCCACTGATAAGAGCTAGGAAAATATCGTGGATAAGCCAAGCTAGCAAGTATACGGCAATTAGGCTAAAACTTTTATAACTACGAGTATATCAGTAAATTTTACTAATTCAGGTCTCAAGTTCATACAGCCTGAATATGTGACAAAAAAGCACGCCTATCTCTCTCTAAACTATATAAACTTTATTGTGGTTCCAAATAGTTCGATGTTTACAATATGCAAGAGGATGGAATGTTCTGTTATAATGGCCTTTGCAGATTTATTGAATTACAAATTATAGACGTTATGTCATGTAGGTTCTAGAATTTCTATCTCGTTGACCTCAGGCTCGAGATGTAATTTCGTAACCTATACGTGGCTGGAATACTTGACGTTTTGCCAATGTATAGCCGCCGATAGCAGTCAAAATATACTTAGGCTTTAACTTGCGAAATTTATAGAGTTTATTTGTGTTGAAAATATTTCAGAGCAGAGCCATTGTTTATATACGCATACTAAGACACCGCAAGGAATTAGCTAGTCATTGTGTACCTATATAAATGCAAATTGTGTTAGTATTTATTTTTTTGTATATACATTGGGGGGACATTTATTACACACAGCACCATCTAGCCCCATACTAAGCAAAGCTTGTATTATGGAAACCAGATAGCTGACAGAAAAAAAATGTATATAAGTATATACATATTTTTTTCGTAAATACATACTTATAATACATACTACACCCAGATACAGAACAAACATCGATGTACCTCACAAACATTTTTGTCCTGGGTGGGGATCGAACCCACGCCCTACAGCTCTGAAGGCAGACATGCTACCAACTGAGCTATCAGGCTGTCTATTTTTATTAAGTTTATTTTCGTTGTTTGTTTGGACCAGCATGGTGGATGAAGCATCGCCCAATAGGCTAGATGATTTGTTTTTTTTATTGTCCTATTAAAATGTGGCCCAGAAACATAGCTGATTAATGAAAATTAAATTAAAATCTGATCAAAAATAAGCAACTTATAAGCATTGACGTCACTTCTCTGTACGCCATATAAATTATATTCTGACAAGTAAGGCGTGACGTCATTTTTTGTTTTGTGGGAAAGGGACAGAGTTGGCTCAACCAAAAACTTTAAATGCTTATGTATCAGAACATTCATGACCGATTTGAATATTTTTTTCAATAAACATACTATATTTACTTAAATTCTTCATCAACTCTATTGGTTTCAAAGATTTAAACATCAGTCATTTACCCTATTGCCCTTCGTACACAGATCTATGTCCAGCATTGAGTAGGTATGTTAAAGGCTAACGCAGAAAAATTGTGTGATTGTTTGTTTCCATTAAATCCATTCCGTCAGGATTTGGTACGGAATTGAATAAAACACTTCATCCAAATCCGTGCGTGATGTACTTATTTAGTGAACATCTCCTACCATCTCATGGAAGCATATACTCAGCAGCGTGATGTTTGAGTGTGATGCACTCTACTGGTATTCAGTTTTTTTGTTTATCACGTTACATAGTTGTGTAAATGATGTTTTGACTATATTTATCTCTTTAGTCGTAAAGCAAAAGAAATCTCATAAAAACTTTAAAATTTGCATACACGAGTCTACTATCAAAACCAGTGGAGCGAGTTCTTTGACGTCATGTAATTGACTTTATTTAAAATTATTATTCTGTGCCGTATTGTTTATTTCAAACTTTACCCATAATTATAATTAACGATTAACTGGGCTCCTTATAAGTAGGTACCGATCATATTTCCGTAGAAAATGTTACCAGTTTTCCGTCTCTTACAATATTGAAATTGTAAATTATAATGTTTTAATGAGGGATATATTGCGGGTCACAAATAGACAAGATTAGCCCGAGGCAGGAACAATGGCATAAGGGAGACAAGACCAGCACTGCATGGGTCAATACGGACTGCCAGTATATGACGCCCAATGTTCGTTCAGGACCAACTTAAAAATAGATTTTTGCTGTTATTATAATATCTATCGACTCAGTTGTGGATTTTTTTATGCATAATATATATTTAACTAAGCAGAAATCCAACTCATTCAGATTTTTATTATGTAAAATTTCTTTCAATTAAGACACGAAAATTATGAATCCAAACTAAAGTATACAAAGAAATGGCTCATATTGAATTTGCACCGGGGCACCGTATTTGAAGCACCCACTTAACGACGGCAGCTTGCTTCTGAAGGTCCAATAATGTGTATTTAGTTCCTACGGCAACAAAAACATTACCTTCGAGATTCGAGATCTCATTGAAACCTTTGTCTCAACTGACAGGAGGCGACGAACCGAATGATTGAGCTTTAAGTATGTATTTGAACGTTCTTACAGGCGAGGGATATCTTCAGAGGAGCGATTCCAAGGAATTTATATTCCTTTTTCAGTATAACCTTATTGCTAAATGTCGTGGACGAATCCAGAGACCCCTATATTCCTTCCTTCTAGACTAATATTTAAATTGGACGAATTTTATTAAATTGAACTATTTGCTTACAACATTTTTCGTGGATCTGATCAGCAGTATTCATGTTTTCCTCAACGAATATAGAGTCACATGCTCTTTCTCCCAATAAATACTAAGATCTTTAATGCTTCGCTTGTAAAAATAATAATTTTGTAACGTGTGTTTTTCGTGTAAAGGTTTTGTTCTTTTTAGATAGCTTTCCTAAAAAAAAATTTGAATTTTAATCGATTATATTGAAAAATTCTACGTTCCTGAGTAAAAAAAAATAATATTTGCTATCAAAAATCGTGACCACAATGCTACAAGCTACTAAAGGTCAAGCCTAATCCAAACAAAAACCATCGGTTATTGAGTTTGTAAATTAAATTGATATATTAATTAAACTGTCATCACCAACATCATTTTTGATTTAGGTCGATCAATCATTCGAGAACTATTAAGGGACACGCACGTCAAGTAATGAATATCTCAGATACTATACGAAGCTAGAAGAAAAAATATACAAAGTATAAAAGTAAGTACTTAGGTACTATTTATGTATTTTCAGTTTTGTTGACCAAAATTTAAGTTTACAGACAAAGAAAACATCGGGATACTATACTTTTATATCCATCACAACCGCAATATACATTGATGAAATTGACGACTAATTTACTTTTTATAACACTAGACAAAATATTAGAAATCTATGTAATTATATTTTCATGGTTTTAAATTATTTCGAGGCACAGTAAAAAAAACAAAAAAGTAGAACTTCGTTAAGTTTCATTCACAGACAAATACTTTTACTGAATCACGAAACAACATTTTTTCTGTAAAGTTTTATTGATTTACATAGTACGTGTCATAATAATATTATTACTAATAATAACATAATAATTATTATTATTTGTCAAAAAAAACCAACGTACTAAGAAATACTATGCTAACTGTACCCGGTGCGGTGGTGGCCATGAGTCCATGACGCTGGCTGCACTGCCGCGGGCCGCGCTGAATGCGATATTAGACAATACTTTGGTAATTTGTCACGGAGGAGTCATGGAGCCCTTTTCTCCATAACAGGATGCAGCCAATTGATACAGATGCCTGCATCAGCCCACTTGCAGTCAGTTTATAAAGTCAGTGCGTTTTATGACTTGCTCGTCATTGTTCTGGAAGCATCTTCTTCCATTTACTATGCGAACGTTAGCACTTATGAAAGATTACGATTAAGAAGTAATTAGGTTATACAATCTTATGAAAATTATAAGCACGAGCACGATAAGTGTACTTTTATGGCTTAGTTTATTGCAATAGTTTGATGGATGAATAATTTATATACTTAGATGCATGTGACATTTGGTTTAGCTCATACAAGGAGGAGGTATGGGACATTTGTACCTAGCACTAAGCCACCGGCGTATGGTAAATGTCCTAAGCATTTACAATATTTTTTACATAATATCCTAATAAGATTTTATACAATTATAAAATACCGATATAATATAACTAAAAACTGGTTTAGTATAAATCACGATTCTTTATAATTACTATAATAAATTATATTACTGTGATGTCGTCTAACCTACGAAAACCGGCTTCAAGTTGGATCTTTTGCAAGTCTGTCTATGGAATATATTATGTTACATTAAGTTCCTGTCGATCAAGGAGACGTTTAGGTAAACAATAGCTGAGTTATCGACCAAAATATAAATACTTGGCGAAATATAAAAGCCTAGAGTTGTTTTCGTACCACATACGTAAATAAGTTAAAGAGTCTAAGAGATTTTTTATTAGAACACGAGTATGTTTAATCATAATTCGAGTGGAAAGTAAACTGCCAAAATTACTGTGAGGACTTGTTATGGAAATATTTTTAAAACTGGATGTTCTGTATGTACTGGATGTACTGGATGTGCTGGCCATTGTAGTTATTATGACATCAGTATGAAATTTCATATCTTAATAAGAATATTACAAAAGCTAATGTCTATGTATCTGTCTATTTGTTACGATAATGTACTTCACTTAAAATTTGCAACAGAAAAATCAACTGTTCCATAAAAAATATTCATATAACTGAGGCATTTTTATTTATTTTAACATCCATGATATAATATTAATCTTACGAAGACAGATTAGAAATCTTACGAAGTCAGATTAAAGGCTCTGCGGCTCACGACTCTGGAAGAAAGACGGCTGCGTGGTGACTTAATTGAGACTTTTAAAATCCTGAACGGGTTCTACAATCTTCCTGACATCCATAGCATCTACTCACTTAAAGACTACACTAGAGAAAGTAGACGGCATAAAATTCTTCTGCAGCCAGCTCCATCACAGACCAACACTGCACACCACATCCTCGGCAATAGAGTCGTTTATAACAGGTTGCCTGAGGATATAATTTCATCCAAATCCTTAAACGCATTTAAGAACAGTCTGGATAAATGGATAAAAAAGGAGAAGATAGACTTAACAGACAAATACTGAAACTGTTTGAACTCAACACTGTTTGATATAGGCACATCAGCATAATGCTGCTCGCCTATCATTAAATAAATAAATAATGTTGTTTTTCATGTCATAGAGAATCATGCCATACAGAAGCTGATCCTAAGAGGCTATTGGCTAGTTGCGAATAAATCTGTAGATTCAACTTTCCCGAACAACTGAAAAACGTGAGTGAAAAAGCGATTACGAAGAAAAACCAACATAGAAAAACGTAAAAAGCAGCTAGTATCAGATACTAAAAATAAATGTCAGTATTATGATAATGGACATCATAATACTTAATACAAGCAAAGTAACAAATGTCTCCGAAGACAGAATCTCATTAAGGACCTCAGAGGTGATACGAGTAGGTACCTACTTATTAATGTTTCCTACGAATAATGTTATTATTCTGTGACCAAATTCTGGACGTTAAGGAGAAATAAATCTATATAAAAGTAAATAAAAGGCATGTTCGTATAATTATGTGGGTAAGTAGCCAGGGGAGCTGATGGCGGTGGCGTAGGCAGGACGATGCTTGTTTTATTATTACTCTATTATTATAAATGTATTTTATTACAACTGGTATTTTTACATTATTTCACTGTTATAGGAGCAGTAGCTGCTAGAACACCCGTGCCCGTACTTCCTGCAACTCCATTTGAAAGTGGCGGGCCAAGTCCAGCAATGGACTAAAAATAATCAACTTTTTTACTTACAAAAAAAAACTAAAATGAATTGTATCTGTGACTGTACCAGAACTTATGTTTGATATTTGTTGGGAATAGAAAATTAAATACGATTATTAACGAATACATACCGCTGGTATTAGTTTTTGGTTTTAAAATGGAATAGATCATTAAAAAGGCTAATTGTACTTTATTATGGTAGCGTCTCTTTTATATTATAACAGATTATAATAAAATATATCTAAAGCGAAATACTTATAAAACTTATCCTTTTGTTTTTATACAGCTGTATAGCCTATAAGTAGTTTAAGTAGTCTACGTAGCTTGTTGTTGCTAATACAGGCTAATGCTATAAATAAAAATATTGACTTATACGTATATCTTGCTGACATAATTATCCAGAACAAACTTTCAAATTAAATACGAATGAATTACGAATCAAAGTAGCCAAATACCGTGGAAGTGGCGCAGACGTGCCACCCGACGACCGCTCGGATCTCTCGAGTAGGACCAGTTTTTACCGACATTAAAATTTATTTTTATATTATTAACTTCCTGTATGCCTTATAATTAACCAATAGGTATCAGTATCACTAAAAGATTTTGTTAAACTACGAGCATAATAACGCGTTGTTATTTATATAAACTATACTACAATACATACAAATAATGTCCATGTGTTAGGTAGTCATAAATGTTATATTACGATTTATAAATATTTTCCTGTACTATATACTAGGCAGTTAGAGATGATTTTCATACTAATCTATAACCAGACAGGAAAATATATTGTTACTAATTACTAATGTTTATATAATTATTTATAGATAAAGCCCGTGCTTGTCACATTGTTTAGTTTTGGTATTTCGTGGTGGTAGGACTCTATTGCAGAGTCCGCCTGAGGAAGTACCACAGTCAGTAATTCAATCGCCAAGCAAGCAAGCATTACTGTGTTTCAGTTTAAAGAGCAACGTTACCAGAGAAATTACTGGGCATGAAGCTGACCAGCGCAGTGCAGTGCGGCGCAGGATTTTGTTCGCAAGTTTAAAAGTTGAACTCACAGAGAGTTCAAGTTTGCCTTTCCCGTAAAGTACATTCAAATCCTGAGTTGAAACAGGTTCCTTCTAGGTGAGCGTGTATCATTGCTGACCACATCGCTGCTTAACATCAAACAGGATGAGGTCAAAAGCAAGCCTAGTTAGAATATTTAAAAAAATTAAGCCGAAAAGGAAGTCGTTGTATTGTGAAAACATCTAAAGAATAGCTGACGTTATTTCACGGATTTAATGTTATTTATTTTTATCAGGTGCTCCCTGTGTTTAGGTACCCACAGCTCACCCCATATTAAATAACACTATAGATATATTGTAAAAAACATACATTCAAATTGAAGAACGATATTTTTGTCGTTTGAAAATAAATAAAATACGTAAAAATATTGGTAGATGTTTTACACAAGTCGGCGCCTTAGTCCAGCCGGGTTATTCACCAAATCGACACAAGGTGCTGGACACGCGTGTGTCTAGTTGGTGAGACTCGAAATATGTATCACAAGTCCCTAGCTCTAGCCCCAAACTAAGCAAATCTTGTACTATGGGAACCAGGTAGCTGATAGATTACTTATGTGTGCATTTAAATCAATAAATAAATAAAAATAAATATACTTTTTCTTTACAGAACTAACATTTAAGTTCGTCTTACAAGCATTTGTCGTGGATGGGAATCGAACCCACGCCCTCCAGCTCTCAAAACAGCTACCGATCCAGCTATAAGGGTATAAAAAAAAGTTTTTATTGGCTAAAACAATTTTACTACATCACAAAGCAATTTCACGTACAAACAACTGTAAACTTAACACATGTATTCCTTTCATTAAGGTCTCGATACAAACCGTTTTGTTTTGCTTCTCACGTCACGGAGAAAACATGTTTGAATTTTCTTCCAATTTCTTGTTCAACAGCGGCGCAGGATTACATTCAAGTTCACAATTATACTGGCACTGCTACTGTTATGGGTAAACGTGACGCTTACATCAGGCGAACGTCTCGCTCGTCTCGTCACTCGATAGATTAAAAAAAACAAGCCCGTAAGGCTACTACTACAACAAGAAAGTAATTCATGTTTTCTTTTAAGTAGGCTACCATGACTTCAATGTTACAACGTCTGCACAGCGCGAAACGTTTTCAATAAAGTCAAATCAATGCTGCTGGCATATACCTTTGATATTTATGTAACGGCAGCGAGGTAGAGTATATAAGTGTTAGAAGGAACATTGAGCATAATTTCTCATAAAGTCATGTCGAATCGCGGCCCACATGCAGTCATTAAGGTCCGACTATAAATACCTGTACTTATCTCTCAGCACTAGTGATGGGGCAAGATCATCGATGATTCAACGTTTCCGATAATTCCGTTTTTCGAGCAATATTTTAAGAAATGGGAAGCCTTGTGATTTTAGTCATTTTCAGTATGATAAATAAAAAAAAATGCAAAAGGTTCTTGTGGTTATCAATTTTAGTTTAAAAGCAAGTAGTTGGGATTTTAGTTCATTTTTGAAATTCAGACAAATTAAAATTACTTAGGCGGTGAGGTAGAGTTACTTTCGTATTTATATTTGTGTGTATAATTTATAAATTAATGACATGATGTGATGTGATCGTGAGCTGAAGACATCGACTCGACGAGGTGTGAGCTGCACAGGTGTCAGGTCATTAAGGGCCAGCTCTAGCAGCCGGGGTCCCGTTAGCGTAACGGGAGGAAGCAGCATTAACCACTTAATCGTGCCCTTCCACTTGCATTTCTGACGTTTACTTAGATATTAGCTGGAAATATAGCGCTTGTTACGCTTACAGCTACGGATAAGCAAGTATTAGGCATGTCTCGCTATTACATGCAAAATGTAGACTTTTAAACATAGACTGTGATGTAGCAAAGTACTTAATTCTAAAAAACTAAGAATATAAAATATATCACCGTTTTGTGTTACAAGATTTAATTTTAAAAACTGGTCTTTGAATGCCAATATACACAGATTGCTATATTTTTTTGTAAAACAAATTGCGAATCCGGTTTGAATGGTAAAACTGGTGACTGGCTGCATTATTTAGAAGAATGCTATGTATTTTGACTTTTGAGTCATCATCAGCCCGGAGAAAGAAAATTCGATAAATTATAAGCGAATTTTTCAACCATAATAAAATTCTTAGAGAAATCTCGGTCGATTAGCGCTTTAAGTACCTACTCAGTTAATAATATTACAATAGTAATGTAGACTATAGAGTAAAAAAATATTTTATTTCTAAAGGAAAGTTAGTACTGAAAGCCATGGTTTTATCTTCAGAGCGTGTGTTCTAGAACACATACGCATAATAGAATATACGCTTTAAAAATAAAACAACCGACTTCAATTTTGACTACCTCGATGACATCTTCATATTTTTTCCAGTTATTTTGATTTGTTCCAGTAATTTTGATTTAAAACCAAACTACTGAACCGATTACGATAAAATTTATATGGGACCACCTCGGGAAGTATGTCTATCAAACAAAAAAAGTCTCATCAAAATCGGTACACAATTAAGGGAGTAATCGCTTAACATACATACCTTTTTTGAAGTCGGTAGAAAAATAATTTCACTGACACAATGCAATTTTATAATGAGCTATTGCGTTGACTTACGTACATTATCAAAAATCTAATATTTTCTACATAAAATGAACATTATTTTCAGAAATCTGCGTTGTAACTGTAAACATCAAAGTGACGAACCTGCCGACGAAAATAAAATGAATTGCAAATGCAAATAATGATCAAAACAATCCTCCGCGACCTCTGTCCTTCAAAGGTAGCGCTAAGGGTTTTGAACCTGCATAATATAATAAACAGTGAGACATGACACATTCAATCTTTTATTTTAATTCCTTGACAAAAGTCAGAAGTTGTACAGCGGGTATAAAATGAATACGATGTAGTTTCTATATCACTACACTGGTGATTGTACTTTTATTTAAAAAAACGTGTTTTTCTTTAGATTTGTTTTACTGTTTTGCTGGAACTATTTTTAAATATTTACTCTATTGAAGGTGGGCGTTGCCATCTCCGAGAGTTTCTAACTTTTGCTTTTGCTTTTTTTTTCTAATTATCGTTCTATAATTGTATTCAAATATTTGGCTGCAATAAAGCTATATAAATTGTTTTTCGATTGTTTCTTTTTTATTAGTTCGGAGTCTCACTCACCTTAGTAAGCCAGGTTTAAAGTTACAAAACTCAAAAACAACTGATTGAAAATTCATGCACGGCAAACTACAAGAGTATAACCCATTTCTCTTAATCCTTATAATGTTAAATTACTCATTTGGTTACTTTCAGGGGTATCGTCATCATCAGAGCATCTGGAGCATCTTCATGCCCAGTGCTGTTTTGGGAATATGCTAGGTGCTGATTTCATGGGTGCTCAAAAAATTGGAGCTCAATCGGGAATACCCCAGTGAAATTACTTGAAGATATTTGTTATCAAATATCTCAGGGTGACGAGCACAGTGCAGTGCGGCGCAGGGTTTTATTCGCAAGTTCATAATTGTAGCATTGCTACTGTTGTGGGCAGGCGTGACGCTTACCTACCACCACGTGAACGTCTCGCTTGCCTTGTACATCAATTCTATTTAAAAAAACATAATCAGCTTATCACAGTCCACTGCTGGACTAGCATTCTCCCAGGGCACGCCACTCAACCACTGCCAGCTGTCCTACGTGTATCGTCACTCCATCGAGTAGAACGCTTTGAACCTCAGGGGTATCGTGTCCTGTAATTTATTCATCCAAGACAAAAAATTATCTTATAGAGAACAAAGAAACGTTTTAAAGGTATTTTGACAATAAGTCTCCCGAAGCCCTTCAAATATACCTGGTTTACCATTTTGTTAAAGTTCAGAAGGAAAATATTTACTTCTGACTTTTGTTTATATATTTTCAGTCCTACTCGTATTTACGAATATTTCGGTTTGGCGAGATGCGCATAATAACCAGAACCACAGCTACAATACTATAAGCGGTCTGAGTACAATGATGTTGTTTTCAACCGACTTCAAAAAAGGAGATTCTCAATTCGACTGCATGTTTTGTATGTATGTTACGCGGTTACTTCGCCAATAATGAACTGATTTAAATGATTCTTTTTTTGTTTGGTACGTACTACATCAGAGGTCCCATATCTATTTTATCAAAATCGGTTAAGAGTGCGACTAATGCCAGAAAAATAACAGATTTCACCCGCGCGTCTTGCATTAGTTTAGAGTCGAAAATCGCATGATACAATTGATGATGATATGGCTTTGTGCAATTTAGGTGGGGTTTTATTTAATTATTCAAAATGTAGGCATGATATAAAAAAAATAAACGGCTATTGTGCTAAAACATTCGTTTGGCTATTTAATTCGTAAAAAATAATGTGTTGCTGTCGCTGATAATTTAGAGCATTTGAATTAAAACAGCTTTTTTTTTGTTGGTAAAATGTATTTTTTTTTTCAAATAAACCAGATTATTTTGCATAATTCTATTCGGTTACTCGGCTTCTTTAGGTTTTCCCCCCTACCTGTAGTATTTTTTTTATCTGAATATTTACGTTCTTTATCATTAAACTATGTGTTTAAAAATACACCTTTTACTTACTTTAGCCATTAGCCGCCCCCTTAAGTAGTTTGGTTTTTAAATCAAAATTATGTCATCCAGGTATTTGTAGTTGAAGTCGGTAGTATTTTTTAAGAAGCGTATTATTGTGTACTAGGTTGAATAGATTAGATATGCCTAATATAACTACTTATAAAGTTAGATTGTATGTAAAAAAACAACAAGTACCACTAGACTAGCTATGTGTTAGGTAGTAGTAGTCTAGTAGTCTATGGTGATTTATTCACTTATGTTTTACTTACGAATTAATCCGTTTAAAGTAATATTGAAAATACGAAAGCTTCTGAAAAACAATGTCTTTGCAAATAAATACATTTGGGACACATGCGTCAGACTCCGCTTGTTTCCATTACCTTGAGATTATTTGGGTGGAAAAATGTAGAACCTCCCAGTTCGGATGTTATCTCTGATGATCAACAATTGAATGCGCCATTCAATGATAATGAGTACCGAATATGTGTCATATATGAGTACCTACTCGCCGCATACTGCGCATATCATACTCATGACATTGTGGAATTGTAGATGGCACACTTAGATACAGGTGCTCACATAAATTCGTAATGGTGATAAGTAAGGAATTAACTTCGTATAGGCTGAGTGTCAGCCTTAGAATCAGAGTTAGTTACGCCGCACGAAAGCCTCTGACATTATTTTGACGGTTGCTGTTACAGAAATATAGAACAAACGGAACCAAAAATTTTACGTGTCACGGCTACGGTAGCGCTCAGAAATAAACGCTACTCCTAGTCAGTGGTCACCCATCCGAAGACTGACTGGATCGCCCGTTGCTTAACATTAGTGATCTTTTATAACCACCTATAGTTAAGCTACACCACGAACGCTACGGTGGTGGTTAAATCGACGGTAGAGAGACAACAAGTGCTTCGTATAATAATGTTCCACAAAACTTCGTTTAGAACCACGACTTTACTTACATTTTTCTACTTTGTTAGCAGATATTAAGCAGATGAACTCTTACCTGCGAACAATAAAAAAATTGCGAAATTAGCAAACAAACAAAAACAAATTAGTAAGTAAATATCGGTGGACATTTCACACAGCGCCATCTAGCCCCAAACTAAGCAAAGCTTGTAATATGGAAACCAGATAGCTGATAGAATATCCATCTATATATATAAAAGCGAAAATCACTCACTCACTCACTGACTAAACACGAAATCTCGAAAACTACTTGATCCCAGAAGCTGAAATTTGGCAGGTAGGTAGTTTATAGGTAAGAGACGTCAGTTAAGACGGATTTTGCGACAGGGCTGAATTAAGAAGGTAAAATAGGGGATGAAACTTTCTATTGTTTTTTTTTGTTTTTGATGAAAATGGGTATTTGGGTAGTTCATACAAAATAAAATTTGATGTTATTACTTTGTTTTGACAGAGCTGACTTAAGATTAAACGCGGGATGAAACTTTGTATGGGAAGTACTTGGTTTTTAAAGGTATAGTGATGACAACATTATAGGCAATTTTTTATTATCAAATTCGCCGTTAATCTTTATCACGCGGGTGGAACCGCCGGGCACAGCTAATATTACAAAAGTACGTGTCGAATTGATAACTTCCTTTTTTTCAAGTCGGTTTAAAATGGGTATTTACCCCCGTGCGAAGCCGGGACGGGTCAGCTAGTAAAATATATATTTTTAGTAAATACATACTACACCTAGAGACAGAACAAACATTTATGTTCATCACATAAATGTGGGGATCGATTCCACGCCCTACAGCTCTAAAGGCCGTTAAAATCAGTACTTAGTTCTAGAGATTACTTCCTACAAATTCAGATCCTACTGCTGAGCAAAGATCTTCCTCATTTCTTTCCGCGCGCTCCATAGCAAACTGGGACCAGTCAAGAAGGAAGGCGTTTAGGTCGTCCCGCCAATATAAGTCACAAACGCTACCTCCTTACAACACCTACCTTTTTGATAAGGTGTCAGAGTCTTCGTGCAACCTGTTGCATATAAACAGCAGTACCTATATTAAAAATCATCCAATATGTAGCTACGGCAGATGGTAAAGGTCAAGAACTACCTACACTGTTAATAAGTGCTTTGCTTAAGTGATTTTATGCAACGTCTACACCTGTGCAATATGCAATTTTCAACAGATTCACTTCTATCACGCGTGAAACTTTCATGTACTTACAATTACAAATTTAACAACAAAAGTATTGGATATTCCAGGTACAGAATCCAGGGTCGTAGATGAGACCACTAGAACTAGAACAAAAAAAATGAAAAAAAAATGTAAAGCAGTTGGGATGGAAACCCAGAGATTGCTCGTATGCAGCCAGAGATCATAGTTTATCTTACAGTTTAATTAAGCTTTAAAAACATAGAAATACCCAAAGTGTGGAAACACTTCATATACAATATTCAATAAACTAAGTAACATCTAAGATTACCTACTTGTCTTTGGGATTATTGTACTTAAATGGCACTTATCTTCCTCCTTGAATTTTTTGGGGTAAACAAATGATAGAGCTTTGGTCAAATCTAGTTATTCAATCTAATTTAGAAAATTGTTCATAGTTTAATTTACATTTCATGTTTCAGCTTGATACTCTACTAGTTGAATCCCGTCGGGTGGCTGTGTTCATCAAGTTACATTGTGTTCTGGCTTGTGAATACCTGAAATTATATTATATCAGACTGAATTTGCAGTTCATTTTAGTAATATCTATTTCACTGAGGTAAATCTAATGTTAAAATGACGAATTTCTTTAGTATTGTTTAAACAATCAAAAAAGAAAAGAAAATTATATCTGTCTAGTCTATTTTTTACACTTTTTACCTGGTTAGGATTAGGACTTAGGACGCATAAGTTAAAAAAGAACGCTTATAGGATTCACTGTTTCTTTGTTTCTGAATCTTGTATACGCACAATACTTAAAGCTACGTTATTAAGCATTTTAGGTCAGATGAGCAAACGAATGTTGAACATGTAAGTAAAATTATAGGTTTCTGTTTCATGAAGAGTTGCATAGTTGTTTCCGAAACTCGAATGTCGAGTCCGGTGGCACATGGCCGGTGGCGGCACCTCCAATACCGTCCACTTTCACCGCGAGCCGGATTGCGGGCGCATCACCGCGAGCCCGCCTGCGGGTGCATCACCGCGAGCGGCCCTGGCTTGCCGTGAACATGGTAAATGTGTCCGTGAGCATAGCAACCTGATGGCACTTGCCTTCGTCTTGGTTTGTAGTCGAAAAAATAAGGCCCAACGCATAAGTAATGCCATTAAACGTGTCAACTCCGCTAACATGCTGGGTGCGCTGACGACTGGTAGTGCTGGTAGTTGAGCTATTGAATTGTCTCTAGATTTCCATCAGACCCAATATAACTCTTTTGATTTTGTTTAGTACATAGTTAAAACTGTTTGTATATTCTTGTAGTCAACAAAGGTATTTTGTCGTGGAGAAGTACAACGCAGAAACGTATCGTGAAACGTGTCTTTTAGTGTTATTTTTATGTCTCCATAAAAGCCTCATTTAAAGACTCCACCGCTTTACTGCGACATGACCTTGAACTTGACCATGCTTGATTGATGCTACGGTTGTGACTAGCACAAGAATATTTACATGCTCACTTTTTATAATATGCACTTGAATTGACGCTGGCATATACAAATTTGCAATATCATAACCCTCTCAAAGGAATAAAAGAAGAAAAATATGTCCCGCTAGAAATTATAGACATTTTTTTATATGATACGGGGAAGTGGCCCCTTCAAATTATTTCTAAAATCTAAAAAGTTGTATACGTCTCCGAGAGCCCGCACGTCAACGCTTCCTGTTTTACTTGTTTTCGAGGAAACAGGCGTAGAACCGGACCAACAGTTTATCTACTCGTGTTGTAATTATAACAAGCCATTATACCGAATCTGACAGTTAAAACTTGTGACATAAAATGAATAAAGGAATAAATTATGACGCATTTACAAATACTACGTCATAATGTTATGGTAGAGTGACGATACCTGCTATGAAATCTTGCTTAACGATAAATCACATCTCAATTATACGAAAGGATAAAGTTTGTATAGCTAATTAACAATGAAATGTCGGCTGAGAACAGAATAATCCATTTAAATACATAAATACAAATACAAATAGTTTATAACACCAAAGTTACAAGTCAAATTTCATTAAATATGTCACAAAAAATAATCACGTAATAAAATTTAATAATAATGATAAAAATACGCTAATAATCACTTATTTTAAAATAAGCTTCAATGTCATAAAACAAATTCTCGTGTAACCACGCTCTGAGCTTGGTTTTGAAGCAACCGGTGGAAGGAGCATCCCGAATGGAAGCTGGTATACGGTTGTAGTTCGCGGGCTCCATAATATACACTAACCTCTCCGACTTGACCTATATTTGATGTTATCAAAAACCACATTCGATCGAACATAGAACGTCCTATTTTTTTAAAGTCGGTTATAAAACTAAAAATTTCTCCTTCAAATATACTTAGTTACTTTTAAAGAGAAATAAACTATTGTATTGTTTGAATAACCATATATTAAATAATTATTAATATATGGTTATTTATAATTATACAAACTACGTACTAAAAAGTAAAAAAAAAATAAGAATATTATTTTCATATTTGAAAAGGGCGAAGAGCAGCCGCCATATTGTTTTTTTTTTTTAATATAACCTATGTCACTCGGGATAATGTAAGGATTCTCACAATACCCCATAAATCTTAATCTGTTCAGTCATTTAGAAGTGATGGTGGAACAAGGAAACTCACATGCGTACATAGATATATGAACCCTGAAAACATTACATCAAATAATAATACGCTTTTTAAAAAAAATACATTCGACTTCAACTTCGAATACCTGGATGACATCTTCATATTTTCTAGTAATTTTGTTTTTAAAACCGAACTTCTGAATCGATTTCTCTGAAAGATTCCCTACCAAACAAAAAAGAATCATCAAATTCAGTTAATAATTGGCGGAGTAATCGCGTAAAATATTTTTAAAAAAAACATACAGTCGAATTGAGAACCTCATTTTTTGAAGTCGGTTGATGAAAAAGAGAGTAATGTTTTCAGAATTCATTAATCTACGTACGTGTGTATGTGAGTTTCTTTGTTCCGCCATATAACTTCTAAATGCCTGAACAGATTAAGATTTATGGGTTACCGTTAGACTCCTTATATTAACAGACGTGTAATAAGTTAGTTTGTGTATCACAGCATGTGTTGGTTTCCACGCAACTCCGTAAATCTAAAAAAACAAATGTTCAATGTAGAGATAGATTATGCCCTGGAAAACATCATAAGGATATCCAAATTTTTATTCTTACCAAAAAAATAAACAACATTTTTAAGATCTCTTAGAATTAAGATCGTTAGAGTCTGTGAGTGAAACAACGAGACGATGCTGCAAAGTAACACTTTTTTGCTGGTTCAACGATCGAAACCCTTCGCATCATACAGTTCATTATGTATAGTGACATTTATAAAAATGCTTGCAATGACTTATGTACCTACCAGCGAGTTTTTATTTATTTAGGCACAACAAGATATAATATCGATTTAGTATAACTAGCGCTCGAGGCGTGCTTGAGTAGATTCTACGATCAACGATGATGGGAAGGACCGTCTGGTCAGTCTTCGGATGGGTGACATTTACATCTGTCATGGATGAGTAGTTTCAACTGTCAGAATTTTATTTTTACCAATTTAGATTGCGTCAAAGGCGCAAAGAAGTCGCAAGAGAGGAATATATTACGAGTCGAAGCAATAAAAGAGCTTAGTGAGAAGTATTCTGACTGGCATGTATTGTATACAGACGGTTCAAAGAGTGATGACGGACAAGGGGCAGCGTTTTTTGACCCTACTCTAAGCCCTAATACCTCTGTTAGTAACTGTTTTAGGATAAATAACAATTACATCTCCATTATGTCAGTGGAACTCATTGCCTTATCTGAGGCGCGTGCATACGCTCTTAATAATCAGCGAGTCAGGGATGACTCGCTAAATTGTTGGGCTTGGTTGTTTGTCCTATATATTACAACTGTCAAGCCATGTAGAGACTTTCGGGCGACACATTAACTCTGGCTCTAGGGCTCGCCGTAAAGCTTAAACGAACTTACTTATTAATTAAGTGAGTATATTGATGTTTGTGTCCTGTAGGTACGCGCGTTGTACTTGTGGAGGCACAATTTTTTGTGGCACCCTCATTTTGCATGAATAATTAATTAAATGCATTTTAACCTGAAGGTTCGATGAACTGTTTATTAAGTGATTGACACTTACCTACCGAAATTCAAAAAAGGTTTAATACCAACTAATTGAATATTTAATAAACAAATACTTGGATCTTGGAGGATCTAGCTCTCTCTCACTTGGACACCTATTTAAAGAGAGAAAGAGCTAGATCCTCCAAGTATTTAAATGAAGATTAATTGATTCGCATTTCTTTTTCTATTCTCTTTTTTTGCGGAAACTAAATTGTTTTGAAGTACCTTTTCGTCCTTGAAAATATTTATGCGGCAAAAAATGCAAAAACTGTTATATCAGTTGATTAATTATTATCCAAGATATTTGAAAATATTTGAGTTTCGGACAAGATAACGTGTAATCTGCTTGATAAACGAGTTTGTTATCCGATATGTTTCTATAAAACGTACCTGCGACTGGACCGTCGCGTCATTCGACAGAAAAAATTAAAAAGTTCTTATGATTCTACGTGTTGCTGACCAGGAGTCAAAGATAATCGTTTATATATTATTATTATACTGTCAAGTGACGAGACGAGCAAGACTTTCGCATGGTGGTTATAATCAACTAGCAACTCGCCTTGGCTTCGTACATAATTATAACTTATCAATATTCGTTACGTAGTGTAACCCTTCTCGTTAGGTTTACTATTTAGTGATAATTGTAGTGAAGAGGGTGTAAAAACCTGAATAAAACTCTATCAGAAACATTATTTTACTACTAGAGGAATACATTACAATGGCAGGTTGTCGTACAGTGTGGCGGCTTTTGATCAGCAGTGGACGTCTTCGGGCTGATGATGATGAAGAGATGACATTAAAATTAATACTTTTTTTAAAATGAACTTTCAGTTAGATCTTTCTTCTATGGATGAACGTTTGTTTAGTTTACAGTAGGTACAGTACTCAATCTAATATTATAAATGCAAGTAGCTGTATGTTTGTTTGGCGCTTGTTGTTGTTTTGCACGAAACAACAGCAACGCAACGTTATGAGTTTATGCTCAAAAGCTGTGAGAGTTGGAGGCCCAGGAAATTGGACAAATGTTTTTTTTATCATCACTCGCGTACTCGCAATCGAACACAAAAACAAACATAAAAAAATAATTATTGTGAAATTAGTATAACCTTCAGTGTCCAAAAAACAATAATATGCCACAACTTGGTTTAATACCAACAAGCAGCTTTTTGCAAACAAACTCAGCCTAATGAGTTTACCTGGACAATATTTGGGATTCGTTGTATTCAGTAAACACCGTTGAATAGCAGAGTTCACGGCGTACTCGGCTTGAAGTTCAAAGATTTATTTTGATCATCATCATCATTTTCATTCTGTAATCTTCTGCTGAGCATAGGTTCCTCTTCTTGTACGCCACTTATAAATGTCCTATATTTTTTTCCAATAAGAGTTTCCAACCTGTTAAAATATTTTCACTTACTCGTATTGATCAATGACTGACCGAGTAAAGCAAAAACCAAAACTACAGAAAAAAAAAACAAAGTTGCGTACAAAATGTCGTATAGGGATTTCGATCTATCAGTTGAGGTTGCAACTATGTATCATACCGGGGGATTTCAAGTTGTCGCTCTACCGTGGCCTTAAAAAAGTCACGTCCATTTTCACAAAAATTAAAAAAAAAAAATATTATTATTATTATATTATATTATATTATTATTATTTATTTTTGTTCTGAATATTTGAAGGTTTTCTGTAAAAGGAAAACTATACCCATTCGGGACCGGGCCCATAAATGTTACAGGCGGCACAGTTGCACCCGCGCGCTGCGTATCAACGCTATGTGTGCCGACGAACGCCCGCGGTGACGAGACGGTTAGCCCACATACACCACAGACACAGGACAAAATGTGAAATGTTATGTCATCTTATTCACGTGCCCAGATGATACGTGCGTGTGATACGTGATGCTAATGACACATGAGTCGAATGACACCACGTTAGAGCCCTGGAGATGGTTTATTAGGTACCTCTGACTTAAGAGTTGATATAGGCTGAGTGCAGCTTTAGAAACCTAAAACTTTGCATTAGTTATCTAACTAATAAGTTTTTTTTTTAAGTGAGATAATACATGAGAGCGGAGCTGGATTAAAAAAAATATACAAAAACTTGATAGCGCTATGGCACGTTTCTACACGTATTATTATGGCCGTATCATTATAAAAATCAAAATGTTTGTGTCTCAAAAAAGATTATAAAAACTTACTTTGTACGCCTCGGGCAAACTGTATACTATAACTACAATAATTATTAACAGATACGTTTTTTAGTAGTAGTAATAAACTTAATTTATTATACGCAGTGGGCCGGATTATGTAGTATTCACGTGACAAGTTAGCACGTTAGTGTTTGTATAGTCACGTTCTTGGTTACTTTGAAACTGTTAAGATAGGTTATTATACATCTCCTGGAATAATAACCTAATAATGTTTAAATTTGTTTTGTTACATTTGTTTTATGTCTGGGCTGAACCGGTTAGCATTTGAATTTAAATTACTTTTCTATTAAACTAGGTAACTTTACGTTTTTGATTATAAATTATTGATCAAAGGTAGTTAAGGTAGGTAGTGTTTAAATTAAAAATATGTTTATTACCACATGCCTTAATCAGAGCAAACTATTTAGTTGGATTAAAACAATTAAAAAAATACATTAAATAAGTGTTTTTGAGAAGACCCATCAAAGCAATTAAAAAACCGAATCCGTTTAAAGACTATCTGCTTCAAATGTATTTTTTGCACAAATCTTGTACCAAAATATGACATTGAACTTGTTTGAATGTTGAAGAGGGTAATCAGTGGCACGACCTCTATAAATAAACTGATTTGCACGTTAATGTATCTCTGTTATTAAATAAATCATTTCTAAATCTCCCAAACCATTACAGAGCATAGCAATGTCTTTAAGATATATCGCATCGGTTTATGTAGGCAAGCGTGCTCCAACATCAACTACATGATGGAAACACCAGCAGGGCTAACATGCGCACCGCGAGAATTTTTTCTCGATTCTTAAAAACAGGACAAGGCTACGAATCTGTATAAGTTTGTCTCGTTTTCGCACGACATAAAGACACGACAACATTTTCTCGCTGTGCGCATGTTAGCCCTGCTGGCGAAGTAACAGATAAACGCAATCCAATTATTGGACAATAAAAACATTTCGAAAATTAATATACTTCCACATATTTCAATATGTTCTAAATAATCTCTTTCTCTCTCTCTCTTGCCAGCTCTATCAGTAATTTTTAGATAATATATTATATAGGTTAGTAATGTTCCTATTTAATAAGGAATTTCATGAAAGAAACAACTTTTTAATGAGTGTTTTATCTGTCATGATATTGGTGTGTGTGTTTAGTATCAAAACGGCAGTGTACAAGTTAATTTAATGTGTATACCTATTGTTTCTCATATGTAAACACGTGTCTACTTGACCTCTTTCTTTACCAACACATTTGTTTAAAGGTATATCAGCTGTTTTGTAACAAAACAAATACTTACTATAAATAACAAAATTGATGTGAGCACACGTGTAAGGTAAGTGACAAGGTCTAAAGCTAAGAATTTTCAAAAAAACATATTTGATGTGATTATGTCATAATAATAAAAATGTATTAAATAAATAAAAAACAGATATATCGAAACTGTAACAAACATATAAATATATGTAAGCATCAATCTTTGATTATATACCCAGGCAGCTAGATCCTCCAAGGTATCAATCAAAGCAAAACAAGAACAATTGAATTTTTTTTTTAAACCTCTAAATATCTGATATTGTTCTAATAGATTAAATTTTGTGATTAATAATCGCAAAACTTCACAAGTCGATGGTTGTCGCGGGCGCCCCGAAGGAATTCGATTAGCTATACGTTCCAGTTAATGATTAACTAACTTAAATGCAGTTTCTAAACACAACCATCATTACTTAATACAAATGGTAATACCAAGTATACACACGTCTTACGTCCCTCAACTGCCGTAATAAGCATTCAACGAACACTTCGGTATAAAAGTTATTCTTTCGTGGTTGAGACGTTGATCTTTTAACCAGCCTCTGAGTGCTCACTGACGTAATAATTATCACAGAATAAACAATCATCATTTTCATCATTATCAGCCAGAAGACGTCCACTACTAGACGAAGGCCTCTCTCTTAATAGGGAGGGGTTGCCATAACCCCCACGCTTGGCAGGCGGCTTGGGGATCGCAGAGTTTTACCACCGTTAACTAAGAGGATGCTGCTTCCCATCCTCCAGTGGTTCTGGATGCAGTTTTAGGACATACCCAGGTTCCAATAAACAATAGTAGCATCATATAAGGAACTTCAAAATTCCATTTACTACGGGTGAAACCAAACAGGTACATAAAGAAACATCTAGAATCTAGATCCACCGTACCAGTTTTAATTGTGGCCTGTCAATCAGCTATCAAGCTAATTTTGAACTTAGAATAATGAATAATAATATTGTATCAGATTCATATTTGGTTTACGCAAATTTGATCACATTTCTCAATTTCGCGCTAAACTCAAGTGGCTACCTATTCGCCTTCGGCGGAATGCTCACATCCTCGCACTTTTATATAACATTTTATTCAATTCTACTACCCCACGCTATTTAAAAGAACGGTTTACTTTCTGGCATACTTTCCACTCCCTACCCCTTAGGTCCAAAGACAACCTCTCCCTTAAGTCCCCCACCGCGCGTTGTGAGACATTTTATGGTAAGTCGTTTGCGTTCCAGGCAGTTCAGTTGTGGAATGCACTACCCGTGCCTATTAGACAAGCTCCTTCACTCGCCATTTTTAAGGAGCAAATTAAGCAATTATATTTATTGCAAGTGCCTCCTCGTTGATGCTAGAAATTTCTCATAATTATATCTCTAATGTGTTGTCATACATATACTTTGATTATATAGACAGGTATAATTATCATTGTACATATAAATATTTATGTTATATATATTAGTTTATTATAAATATTGTAGGTATTTTAAGTATTAGTATGTATTTTTACTATTACATATATATATATATTATGTTAGAATAATATTATGGTACATGTTTATGATTTCACACACTTTTATTTTCTTGCACACCCCGTCTTCTATGCATTTTAGAAATCCTCTCCATCCAAAGGTTGCCTGGAAGAGATTGCTTTTAGCAATAAGGCCGCCACTTGTTCCAATATTTAAGTTTATTAAATTATTTCTTTGTAATTCTTGGTGTGAACAATAAAGAGTTAATCAATCAATCAATCAATCAATCAATAATAGTATTTTTTATCAGTTGGACTTTGGTCAATCATGGTCCTTTAACGAAAACAAAAATACCATTTTTAGAAAACAACTTTTCTACGATCTATTTCCAGTGATACTGGTTTATCTGGCGCCTCCTCACATATTGACACAGAATTTGAAACATTAAATTTTATATGTCCGTCGTTTGACAAGATATTTGAATTTCAAATATACAAACAACGAACAACAAATGAGCTAAACTAATACACAGATGTATGTATAACAGGTAGGTAATATACGGGGTTTGATATAATTAAAGGTACATACATTATAAATATATATATATGCCTACTTACAACGTTTTTAATAATAAAATATAAGGAAGATAGTCTAAATAACGTTGAACTCTGGCACTTAGATAATTTGGCTTATCGATATCACTCAATGTTTTATAAGTTCCAAAAATAAGTATTTAAGGTTGTTGCCATAGTGATGTGAAGTTATAATAGTAGATTATGTACCAAGGGGATATGCTTTGAAATCGCCGAGTGGATTATGTCATCCAGTGCATGTTTGAGTTTTCTTTATAGTGTACCGCGGGACGGTATTACATAAGTCTAAAGGAGGCGTCTTTTTAGAGAATTCAGTGTTGATCCCTTAAAGTATAAGCTGTATAAGTTAGTTGTTAATGATGAGTACATAAATACCCTTCAGTATTACTACACCTTTGTTACACGTTGTATACCTACGTGTATACAATAGAGTAGATGACTGATGTTTATATCGTTGAAACCATGCAATAGCTTTGATGAATAATTTAAGTAAAAATAATATGTTTATTGAAAAAATAATTTAATTCTGTTATTTATGTTCTGATATACTCGTATAAGCGTTTTAAGTTTTCGGTAGAGAAAACTCTGCCCCTTTCCCACAAAACAAAACATGACGTCACTACCTCTGTGCATAAAAAATAAATGAATTTAAAAAAAAAAAACTGACAAGTATGGCACTTGTCAGAATATAATTTATATGGCGTACAGAGAAGTGACGTCACAATCTCCTCTCTGTCTAGCATGATAATAAAATGCTTATAAGTTGCTTATTTTTGTTCAGATTTTCATTTTGTTTTCATTAATCAGCTATATTTTCGGGCCACATTTTAATAGGACAGTAAAAAAAAACAGTCATCTAGCCTATTATACATTATACACTGAAGCTATTCGGATATTTTTTTAGGCAATTGATATAATTCAAAGAAAACTAATTCCTGACTAAAACTAAAAATATCTATGCAGCGCCGGTTTAGCCAAGCATAATCAAAAACACGTTTTTCATGTTGCCATGACTAAAATATATCATTCAATTAAAAATCAACTCTATGTACAAGTGATTTAATATAAATTCTCATTCGTTTTTTATTTGAACACTCCTAAAATTAAGTATTACCGAATTCAGAGGATAATATTATTATTATTTGCGACACTCAAATCATTTATAATGAATGTAGAGTTGAAAAAACCGGTGAAGTGAGATCTTCGTCTAACAAATGACACTCAATAACTTTTTTATAATGAGCGACATTTTAAAAGATGCAAAAAGTGCGCAAAGCCTAGGCTTTATTAACGCTTCATTTCTAGATTTTACCCGTTAGGCACAAAATTAAATAGCGTTTAAACTTAAAACACTGATTTAAACTATCAAGGTTGTTCATTACATTTCTATTTATTTTTACGGGATATTTACCGTGATTATGTTGTGGAACGAGCTCCCGATATTTCGGCGCAGTTGCATGCGCCATGCTCACGGGCAGACTGAAGAACGCCAAAAAAGTGTCAAAAACTTTGACATATCAAGAACATACAACGAACTTCTATATAAATAAGACTTATAAAAAAAACTGTAAATAACTCTACACAAAAAATATTATGTCTAAGAACATAGTCTAAAATACTTGGGTTATTCACCAAGTGGACTCGAGGCTGGACAGGCCACGCGTGTGTCCAGCTGGTGAAACTAAAAATTGGAATAAGTTGTTATTTCGCAATCTGGACACGCTAGAAATGTCATGCGTGTCCAGATAGTGAATAACATGTCTGTTATCGTCAACTGGACATTATTATTCCTTTTTTGAAAAAAAATACGGTCAGGTTAAAAAACGTTAGAAGTTTTCGCTAGAATCTCACTAATCGCAATTCACAACCAACCTAATGGATTAGACATGTTGAAGAAATTTGTATTTCTACGTAATTTATGCATAAGGTTATTACACGGCTCTAATCTTAACAGAAAAGCAAGGTCATAATTTAGGTAACAATAAATAAGTATTTAAAATTACATAATTAGCCAACATTTTTTGTTTCGCTATTGTATAATGGCAGTAAAATGAATAAAACGTTTTATTACGGTACATAGAATGGAATGATTAGTGTTTGAATTCCTAATTAAAGGTTAATTGATCAATCAAACTCCATAGAAAATTTATTACTTCAGCAAAACCTACGACTCATTCTGTGCCACCTCTAAGCAAGAATCATAATCGAGATTTATTAAAACTACTTGTGTTATAAAATATATTCGAATAAAAAGATATTGCGACATATTTCTGGACCACTGATTTTATTATGCGAAAAAAAAACATCACCATGCCTAGTCAGAATGTCAAAAAACTGTTCTTGTTTATTTTTCAACCGACTTCAAAAAAGGAGATTCTCAATTCGACAGTTTTTTTTTTGTATTTTACTCGATTACTCCGCCAATTATTATGAATAGATTTTGATGATTTTTAATTTTTTGGTTGGTAGGTGATACTTCAGAGGTGGTCCCATATACACTTTATCGAAATCGGTCCAGTAATTTGATTTTTAAATCAAAATTACTGAAATAAATCATAATATCTGGAAAATAGGAAGATGTCATCCAGGATAGAAAAGGAAAAAGGAACATGTCGTAGTCGGTTGTATTAAAAAAAAGCGTATTATTTATACAATCAAGTGACGAGACTAGCGAGATGTATGTTCGCCTGGTGGTAAGCGTCACGCCTGGCCTGCCAGATTTCAATTAGCCAGCAGAATACTAGAAAGTATTATCACTACTAGTATATAGATGAAATACAGGGTAGACCCCCGATCGCCGCTCGAAAACGGCACTGTCTAAACAAGGCATAAATAGCGTAATAAGCCTTGTTTTGCTCTCTGTCACGTGTGACCGCACCAATCGTGTGACGTGCTACCATGTCGAATGTTATACACGCTCATAAATGTTTTACAAACCTATAACAGGGTGTTAAGGTTCATTATTAAAATGAAACAATATCCGCTTGTGGACTTTTTTTATATTCGCTAGAGAGGTATCATATCTCTATAAGTAAGCATTGGCGCGTGGCCACTTTTGAGGTTTGATTTTCATAGAGACTGTCATATATCTATAGTACCTACTATATTTGTTCTAAACTAGCATCCAACAGGCTTCTCACTATATTTCCCTGCAACCGCAACTCACTCATTGTTGGGGTATGAATCATTTACACAATCATATCATATTTTTATGAACTTGCCGTTATTGTTGCAATACGAGTATAAGTCAATGCGCGCCGAAACCATTGTGTGCAGTTGCGACATGAGTCGACGCTCGCATACTGGCTGCATGGATTGCATTGTGCCTACTTACATTATGCAGGTTTATTGTAGTCATTATGAAAAATGTGGCGAAACCGTTACCGCTGCTACTAATCTAACTTGGATAATGAAAAGATTAGTAAATATAAGTACATCTTTATAGTATTATCGTATTTTAGTACATTTATATTGAATATACAAATAGTCATCACTCTTTGATAAAGGTCAGCTGATATAGTCGAAGTATCCGATACAAAATTCTGGATTAAAAAAAAGATGAAAGTCTATTATTATTTACGGGATATTCCCCAACACAATCACAGCATAATCACGGTAAATATCCCGTAAATAATAATAGTAGAACTTTAGTAAGCAACCGTGATAGTTTAAAGCAGTGAAAAAATATTTCAGTAGAGAGGTCTTTAGATATCCCTCTTTCATTAGGTTGAGTGAGTTAGGGATTGAGTTTTCACATAACTATGACTCAAGTGTAGCCTAAAATAACTTACTTACTGTTATTATAGAAAGTATTATCTATTCAAATATAAATAAATAAAAACGTTTTTATAAAAACAATATAAATAAATAAAAACGTTTTCCGTAAAAGACGTACGTTTACGTTTTTCAGATTGTCGCCATAGAAATTTCATCAAAATCGGTTCTGCGTCGTTACTAGGAATTAAATTAATCCTATAATAACAGTAAGTAAGTTACGGTTTAAATTAAATGGCGGAGTTCTGAGGTAACAAACTTTTAAGAAATACAACCAAATTGAGCATCCTCCTTTATGAATTGGGTTAAAAATCGTTGACTACCATAGCACACAAGTATGGCGTAATACAACATACGCTCTACATATAACCGTATTGATGTCAAGTGTTCCTGATTACAGGGAACGCTCCATTTTCCACGGCGCGCGGCGACACTTTCAAGCGAGACCACGTCAATACTGACTGGCGGTACTCGATATCCACGCCAACATCAAAACTGACTAGTCTATGTGACTACTTAGCGATTTAATACTTTTGTAATCATTATACATTTATACATAAACATGATGTGTATGCATAAGTTTGTTTATACTTAGTCAAACGACACGTGGGTCTTTGAATGCGAAACACTAAACGATCGTGGTTTTGGCGCCAACGTGAAAAAATTGCAACGTCATAATAATTATAACTTATTTTATTTTTTAAATATCTCATCATCGTCTTGTATTTTTGAGTTCTTTATTCGTTATTGAGTTATTATTTATTAGTTTTGTAGTGTTTTTGAGTGTTCGTTGTTATGGTGAAATGTGCTAGAGTGTAGGTAGTAAGTTATTATAAAGTGTACTGTAGTATAAAATGTATTATTTTGTCATGTGCACTGTGCAGGCGTTATCTCTTACCATCAGGAGAGCGCCTTGCTCGTCTCATTACTTGTTCAGTACTTGTCATATAATCTTTAAATTATATTATTACTTTATTTTATTAGCTCCCATTTTGCAAATTGGCGCACAGGATGGCTTGTGCTTTGCTCCATAAAATATATCAGGAACCAACATAAAATGTTGGTGTGAAATTAATTATCAAAATTGTATTTAAATAACAAATTAGGATTTTTTAAGCATTTATTTTGGAATTGTAAACTAGTAATAAAATTAGTTTCAAATTTAGAATCTATCGGATAGCTTTATACAAAATATTTGGTTATCTGTTGGAAGCCGTATTACGACATGACGTCATATACGCTGACTCGCTCGCACTCGAAGAATTCTTCCATAAGCGAGAAAGAGAAGCTAGATCGAGGAGACCATTTTGAAAAATAGACATTCACGTCGGAGCCGCCGTTGCGCGTGTTACGGGGTGAATCACCTTTTGGATTTTTTTACATCTTTTTGAGAAGAGAATGACCTGAGGGAGCCAACGCCGATCCCGCAGGGGACACCAGGTCCATATTTCCGTCTGAGATGACGTAAAACTCCAACTTTCAAGAATTATTTTGTGACGCGCCATGCGGTCACCAAACTAAGGAACTCGAGCGAAATTCTCATTTGAAGCTTTGAAGACAAGGCAATGTCATTTCACTGGAGGAGCTCCATGAAGCGTTCGAGAATCGGATGATCCTGCAGAAGACACCATCAGCAAAGGATCCATCAGATAACCTCCTTTCATTTATTTTATTTTCCCAATTTTTCTCGTCATTATCTTCCATCGAAACAATAGCAATCAGCTTATTTAAATATTATTCCAACATATTGTAACTTTGCAAAAAATTTATTTCTCTTCTCCAAAAATTTAATTTTCTTATGACAAATGGCGCCCGAACAATTATTTACTTAGAATTTAACTTAAAAACAAACCAATTTTATCTTGTGCAAAGGTGTATGTTGGAATTTATAAACAAAAGATTACAATTTAATCTACTGTAGAAGTAGGTATTTTCACAATTGTGTTATTGAATTTGTGTAACAATTTTTCTTGTAAAGATGTATAGTACACCGTCTGTTGACCGTAAGTTAACAGCGGAGCAAACGTCAGATTCACCTCAACCAGAACTCCAAAATTCACAGAGCTTAATAGATATACCTGTTTCAGATTCAGAAGAAATGAATTATGTCAATACCGATGTGAGGATGGCTCAAGGAACAATCCAGTCGCCATTATGCAAAAATATCCACACAAATCCTAGCACTAGTGTTATAGATCCAGCCACAGACGGTGACAAGTATATTCCATTTATGAAACAAAGGCACTCGACACAAAACAGTCATGTACCAGTCACCCAGGTAACATATGCAATTAATAACAGTTACAACTCCAATTTGAAGTCCTGGGGACTGAAGTATAGTGGTGATACGTGTGTTGTTGAATTTTTGAATCGAGTGAACGAAATTAAGTTAGCAAGAGATGTGTGTGAAAGTGTACTGTTGAGAGGTTTTTCAGAGTTGTTAGAAGGCACTGCTCTGAAATTTTACAGATCAGTTCGCCATTCGTTACCCACTCTCTTCTCAAACTTTTTATTAAAGTATTTTGTTTACTACCCATAGTAGACGCTAACAGAAGTCAATGTATACTTTTATTGCAAAATTCAGATCAATAGTTTTTGAAATATAAACAAAAACAATATTTATTTATTCAAAGCAATGCAGTATGTAAACACACATATGGCGGCGCTTATAACTTTTTCAAAATTGTAGTTACAGACAATTATTTTTGATTTATCGTACCTACGCATATCTAGCTACCTATAGATACACAATTTTGGCTATCGGTTCAGTATTATTCAAATTAAAATGAAAACCGTATGTTCACAACCAAAATTCTCAAAAGTAAAAAAGAAACACATAAGTTTTAAGTTTGCGTTTTTACCCACATTATTATTTCTACGGATACTTTAGGATACTGTAAATCCATAACAAATACTGATAAAATCATAAAATCAATAATTATTTCTTTACAAACAAGTTTAGAATTTAAACATTGCAATTTTCCTTGTAAACCAACAAGTTCATGTAGGTAAAATGACATACTATATGGTCTATACTCAGACTAAGTATGACTTCTATTCAGACATTGAACTACTTAAGCGTTATTTATACAAGAATTTACTTATTTTGATTTCCAATTTGTATAGAAAAGACGATTCTTTTTCTGTCTCAAAGACAAGTTTCAAGTATTAACAAAGTGTTGACCTACATTCAGGGAAAGACTTAAATACTTACTTTGAATTAACTTAATAACAGTATTCAAAGCTATTGTTTTGTTTTGGACAAGTATCCATTGCTATATAAAGCAAAAGCAGTATATTTAATACCATTTTTTTTGTGTTTTGAGACTTGGTAATTTTTGTTAAAACCAAGTCTGTGAAGCAATTTTTTAAGGTTAATACCATTTTTTTGTGTTTTGAGACTTGGTAATTTTTGTTAAAACCAAGTCTGTGATGCAATATTTTTAAGGTTAAGTATGAGTAATTATTTTTACATAACCAACAATAAACCAAACGTTCAATAATGCATATTTTCGTGTGCTTATTAGTTCTTAGCCTACATATTGGGCAATTTTCTGGAGGATCCTATTTAAAGGCAACCTACCATTAACTATAGCTTATTAGCTAATTATTTGGGAACGATTTAGTTCTAGTCTTTTTGTTACATGCTAACATACATACCGGATTTGACTAACGACAAGTTTATACCTAGTATGACTTAAAATGTTTTCTTATGGCTGAGTTAAAACACTCGGACATGCTAGCAATATTTAGTAGATCTACATACATACATACATACCAAACTTACCTTTTTGTCTTGTAGATACCAAAGGTTGTCTGTGAACCTTCTAAGATTAACAATTAATCTTTAATTATAGTTAGCAGCATCTAGTGCACGGATTCACTGCGTAGATTTAATTTAGGTTTAAATAATTAAGATTTACCTGTACTTAATTAAAGCTTATACTTAGTTTATCTAATGTTTACAACGATAGATATTTACTTTAAACATTAGAAGTTTTCACTTCATACTATTAGACAATAGTGAGACTTTATTCTCATAGAATTAGGTCATTACTAGAAAACCCAAACTGTAGGGTATAGATTATTATAAGAATTACAAACATACTAACACATATTTACTTACCGTTTAAAACCATTTAGATATCATTGTTTTTCAGATAAGTTTTGTCCGCACCTACATAAGAGTGAATGGATATTTATATTAACAGTTACCTTTTAAGCTACTTGCTATATACTACTTTTGTTTTATTACACAATGTGTTATTTCTATAGGTATATCCTATACCATCATGTTATGTATGGAGTCATGAGGATTATGAAAAGTGAAGCAAGTATGTCAGAATAGCTCAATTTAACTATGAGATGCAAGGAGATTTATGAAGTTCGATGTAAGTTTAAAGGTGTGAGTGGTGATTTTGTAAGAACTAGGCAGTGTGAATATTATTTGAATTCCTTATAGGTACCTATGTATGAAAGAATGTGAGTGATTTATTTTATGAAAGTGGAATAACAGTTTATTTTGCTAGATGGAATGTAAGAAGCTTGCTGAAGTATCAACCTCACTATATTTCAGGATTCCAACCTATAACAAAAAGTTTCTTTTCATGCCTACCCCGTCTGTTCAGACAGTAAACTGTCTTTTGTTTCAAAAGGGGGATATTGTCATATAATCTTTAAATTATATTATTACTTTATTTTATTAGCTCCCATTTTGCAAATTGGCGCACAGGATGGCTTGTGCTTTGCTCCATAAAATATATCAGGAACCAACATAAAATGTTGGTGTGAAATTAATTATCAAAATTGTATTTAAATAACAAATTAGGATTTTTTAAGCATTTATTTTGGAATTGTAAACTAGTAATAAAATTAGTTTCAAATTTAGAATCTATCGGATAGCTTTATACAAAATATTTGGTTATCTGTTGGAAGCCGTATTACGACATGACGTCATATACGCTGACTCGCTCGCACTCGAAGAATTCTTCCATAAGCGAGAAAGAGAAGCTAGATCGAGGAGACCATTTTGAAAAATAGACATTCACGTCGGAGCCGCCGTTGCGCGTGTTACGGGGTGAATCACCTTTTGGATTTTTTTACATCTTTTTGAGAAGAGAATGACCTGAGGGAGCCAACGCCGATCCCGCAGGGGACACCAGGTCCATATTTCCGTCTGAGATGACGTAAAACTCCAACTTTCAAGAATTATTTTGTGACGCGCCATGCGGTCACCAAACTAAGGAACTCGAGCGAAATTCTCATTTGAAGCTTTGAAGACAAGGCAATGTCATTTCACTGGAGGAGCTCCATGAAGCGTTCGAGAATCGGATGATCCTGCAGAAGACACCATCAGCAAAGGATCCATCAGATAACCTCCTTTCATTTATTTTATTTTCCCAATTTTTCTCGTTGCCGTCATCCATTGGACTATCGCCATCAGCGTTTTAATATTAATATTGTATTAGGACTTATCAAAATAGTAAACGCATTGTAACCTCAAATAATCTTTTGTTCTTTTTTCTCCCATATAACTTTAGCACAAGATAGATAGGTAAATTATAAATCATCAATTTCATTTTCAACAAGAGGCCCCCTGTACTCCAGAGGTCTGATGTTTCGTGACTGATACGTATCCAGGAACCCTAACTTTTTGTTTTATTCTTTTTGTTATTTGTTTTGTCTTTCTTTGTCAAATTACAATTTTCTTATGACATACTATAAAAAAGTATGAAAAGGCGTGAGGCATATAGGTAGTAAACCAGTATATTTAGGCAATATTTAGTAGGCTGGGTGTGTGAGGGTTATAAATGTTTACTAGAGATGTTTTGTTGACTGTGAATTGCTTCGCGTGACTGTGACTTGTTTCATAATGATACATACGATAGAGATTGACAATAAACTTGACTCTAGCAATACGTGATACATTATTAAAGATTAAATTCTTTAGGTACATTTCTATTAATAGTTAAGCATCAATGTTTATACGCAAGTGAAAAGTATATGGCACCTACATTCCACGAAGATCAGAAAACGTTTGTCAAATCCATGTGACTAATAAATTAATATCGTGAAGAATAAAAGAAGTCAATTAAGAAGACCTTCCAAATTAATGATGATTACCTAATTATGAACCGTTTGCAATTTAGGAACGCCTAGGGTCGGGTTACCTGGGCTCTGTATCAAAACAAGCTTGTTTTCAAAACTGATTCGAGGCCTTCGGTTCACTGAACTTGCTCTCTGGTTCACTATTAACTATAAATTGTTCCGAGCCAGCGGCTGAGAAAACGTTATGAGCTCGTTGGATTTAGTTATAGTGAAATTATATTGGAATGTCTAGAATTGCATCTTAGTTATTAACCAGTCAGGTGTGAACGAATTTCAATTATACGTGGATTTATTATGATCGATTTGATTTTGCTTTTTTTTAAATTATTATGACGATTGAGTGACGAGACGAGCGAGATGATCGCCTGGTGGTAAGCGTCACGCCTGCCCATAAGAGTAGCAGTTCTAGAATTGTGAACTTGCGAATTCAATCCTGCGCCGTACTGTACCTACCTACTACGCTCGTCACCGTGAGATATTAGATGTTTAATCTCTTCCTTCATACCCAGTAATTTCTCAAATATTGTCCTTCAAACCGAAACACAGTGATTCTCGCTTTGCAGACTGCATGGTGGTTGAATAACTGGCAAAGGTGTGGTACTTCCCCAGGCAGACTCTGCAGTAGAGCGTCTAAAATTGTATTTTCTTCATAAGAAAAAATAAACGTAAATAAAGTATTGCAACATTTGCAACAGATAAAAGAATACCATACTAGGAGGTGCCTACTTTTTACTAGCTCTTTCCCATGAGTTCTAACGCCAACTATTATACCTATTAACTTTAGATTCATTCGTCCGTGTTCAACGTTTTTCAATATATTTCTTCATATGTGATTCGATTGATTACATTAAAAGATAAAGAAGAAAATGTCTATATGTCCGTATGCCATAATTTATTACAATTACAACCTGAATTTTGGAGATTGTTTAGCTTTTTCGACTACTGTTATAATACCTACCTCAGTAAGTTTTATTCTGTAACATATTATAATTTTCTCATACTGATCTGAGTTCGATCAATATCGGATACTGACTTTCCTTCGAATTTTCTTTTAAACTTAATTTCCTAGCTCGCGCCCGCGTAATTTTAGCAAACTCATTTTATAAGTTAGCTTAGTAGAAACAGAATCAGGTTCTAGAGTTCTGTGGACTTTGCCGGTAATAATAAAGTTTATTACACTTGAACTATAGAGCGTAATAAAATGTTTATTGAACGCTAGCCATATTAGGGGTCAATGTTGTATGTTATATCCTCAATTTTATTCAAAGTATTCTACACGAATTTTGATTTTAAGTAGGTATTAACCTAAAAAGGTAGGTATATGCAAACGCGTACTTAATTACATAATTTATGATAACAATTTTAGTACCGTTCATTAAATAGGTACTAGTTAAATTAGATCATTCAAGTGATAACTACTTTCTGCCATTACTACCAGCTATTTCATTGTCGTTCATCAAACTTCGAAAAACTTGCAATATAAAAACAGCATATCCAGAAAATGTTACGAGTATCTATTTCAAAATATCAGCCCGATAGAACCCCTTCGGCCGTTAAGGAAACTGAAGTTTGGAAACTGGTTTCCTGAACCAGTAGAAACCGTCCTAAAACTCCTATAGTTTTTTAAAGTACCTACATATAATCAACTCGTATTGTATCGTAACTCGTGTGTGTATGTGTGAGAGTAGTAGATACAATAAAATCTTGAAAAAAATAGTATGATTTCATACTTTACCTCAAGTACAAGAACATAATATTATGCAGGCAACCGAACGTGTTATACATGCATATGGGTTAACAACCCGCTCGATAACCGCTACTCGAGTATCGACACATTCCTACTACTCAGTTATAAGTGCACGCGTGCCTTTATCTATTGTATAATTGTAATACAGTTAATCGCTGATTAGAGAGAACTTTTGTTATGACGACTATTGATAAAAAAAAAACAGGCCAGTGGGATTTGAACCAGCGCAACGATCCGGGTGAAATCCCATTGCTTTAGTTACTGAGCGTCGAAATGTATCCCTACCTCCCTTATTTTTTTTAATATTTTATGTCGAACTCATACAGCAAAGATGTCTTACTAACTTAAAATGTGTTTATCGAAACGATGTACTTTTAAGTTTAGCAGCGCGACATCGCGATTCTTAACAATCGATAATTTTGACATTTAAATCGGTAAAAATCGATGAAAATCGGAATAGTTATCTCAAAATTCGTCAAATAAATCAGCTATACTGACACGTCAAATTAGCGACATACAGAACGGTACTCGCGCTGCTGATCGGAATTCTTAGTGCGAGCTCAACTCGCACCTAGGGCTAATTTTATAATGGGGTGTCATAGCTGCCTTAGGTTTGATCCAAAGTTTAACGTTTCGATTTATTAACGTATTTTTAAACAAAAAAAAAACATGCACATTATAACGTTTTTGCATGAAGTTCCGTTATTTAAATTAAATTAGAGACACTCAATTTTTTTTGCATTTGTAAAGAAATTACCGACATAATTATATATTTTATTTGAAAAGTACAGTAGAAAGCGATATTTCTATTGAAATAAAACCAAATGCGTGTCCAACCCGTTCAGTTCAGAGTGACGCCGCCGCTACGTAGCCTGTAGCCATGACATAACAACGCTCATTATTTTTATTTTACAATCAAACCGTGACTCGAAAGCCGTTGAAAGCCTTCGCCGTGATGCCAATTATCTCTGGCCCCTTTTTATACTCGTTAGGAATACTTTAAATACGTTTTTTTTTAAACGAAAACTGGTATTGTCCATGAAACACGTCATTACTTCGTTGACAAAAATAAAAAATATAGCACATTTGTCATTTTGTTACAAACCCAGTCAAGTGCAAGTCAGTGTCACGTGCTGTGGGACTTGTAGACACAACATTTAGCAACGAGTTGTATTTTATTTGGTTCAGATGGAGCAGTTAGTGCGAGCTCTGCACTCGGTCAATTGTTATTATTTTAATGTAATACTTTAAAATTTGCGCTACAATAAAACGAAGTAAAAAAAATCTATATAAAAAAAAAATGGTTTGCTTTGGACCGCTGTCTCGCCTGTTATTAAGCGAACATGCGGTCTGCGATGGAGCTCTCTTCAACTCTCTTGCCTAGAAGAAATTCAACCAAAAACAAAAAAAGAAAACAAGTTTATTATTATTATGGATAATCGATAATAAATAAAAAAATCTGCCATAAAAATATATGCACATGTTCTACGAATCAACCTACCTAGTAACACTTGCGGTTCTTAAGTAGCTCAATATATATATAACAAGCAGACAGACGGTGAATTAGTAATAAAGTCTCGTTAGAAACCCTCGGGTACAGAGTCCTAAATAACGTTTGAGCAAGAATTTGTCATTAGTCATTACTGACTTGATTCATTCTAAAGGTAAGTACAGTTCAGAAAACAGATCGATGAGACAATCAAAAGCGACATTAACTTGAAAATCTTTTCAGGCTCACAAACTTTAATTTGTTGAAATCACCTGACTACGTAAATGTTCTAAGAACGTTGTCAGTACGGTGCAGCAGCGGTTGGAACCGGTGACAAATCTAATCATGTCGATAATTTGAAGAAATATAAACTGCTTGGCGTCAGTAATAGGGGTCATGGTGTTGGCAAGCCGATCGGTGATGGGAGCCGCCGAGCGTGTCGTGGGAGCGACCAAACAATGACGCTTGGAATGTGATACGAAAAAAATAGACCGAGCGAGATGGAGCTACGAAAATAAACTTGAAATTATAGTAATGAATGAGAGAAAAGATCTGAGGCGAACTTCCGTCGAAGGGGGCTCAGGTGACTGGATCCCCGGCGGCGGTAGAGTATCGGGTAATAATGTTTCGAATAAGAATCACAAGACAAGACCTGCAATAACTTGCTAATAAGAAAGGTAAATAAGCAACTATGTTCATTAAAAGACTGTAATGTTTGCTGTGGTTTGCTATTGAGAAATTCTGTAAATGACAAAATAAAAAATAAATTGTATTGTATTATACAATAGGTCGACTCCTTGGTGTGGTAAGTTGTAGATCTATACGAAATATATTTGTTTGATTTCTTATCCGCATTAACTGCGTAGGGCACGTCTCGTAAAATCTGTTACGAGTATGGCTGTACTGTTATTTAGAAAAGTTGTATCGGTCTATGTACATCCAGGTTTGTTTTAAATTTCATTATTATCCGACACGTGACGGATTTAAATCGGTTACTTTAGATTGAAATATTTAAAATTGAAGCGTAATTTTAAAAACGCTTTAAGTTTTAGATTCCGCTTAATTTCATATACCAGTTGATGCGACGAAACATTGTTTTGTAGTGTTGTCATCTTCGCTTCCAAAATAGGAGAGCTTACCCCAAAAAAATATTTTGAAACCATCGAATAGGTATTTGGTTTGGTCTGGACATTACAATTCCAAGCATTTTTTTTATAGGTGTGAATAAAATAACTCGCAACATACACACTGAAAGACAGAGCCCGAACCGTATTTGGAATCGAAACAGCTATTCTAAGCAGCTATTTAAAATTCAACTATTTTTATTTAGCTTTATGTTTAGCTATTTATTTGACCACATCGAATTGCAAGTGTCGTTATCGGGCACACTACTGAACATGATACACAGCTCAATATAAATCGCCATCAATGCTGTCAGTCTCCAAATTCCTTGGAGGATTTAGCTCCTTCTTAGCTCCTCTTTCCCAAATTCACCAAAAATGCGACTGTAAATTCACAAGGAAGTATTTGAAAAAACGTCGATACACGCTCCTGATAGCACTATCAGGCTAATACAAAAATATGAGCTGGACGATATTTTTCTGGTGTTAACCACACTTAATGACACGACCACATAAAACACTTAAAAAATTACTATTTCACAGAAACACACACGCACATCAGCTAGAAGACGTCTACAGCATGACTTGAATTACTATTTTAGGATAGCAGTAGGTACTGCTAGACTTGACGTACAAAATGATCTTTTTTTTATTTATTACTGACCAAATTTTTTTTTACGACTTTAAATAATATTTACCGTTATACCTATACCAAAACTTAAACAAATTGAGTGCCCTCGCATTATGTATATTTGTAAATATATAATATGTAACTCTTGTTAATGTTAAAGCAATTACGTTATAAAGTACATTAAGTATTATATTATTTTTAGGTAAGACCTAATCAACTGTAGGTATATACTACGACATTTAAGTCATACACATATAAAAAATACAGGATAACTGCGTGGAAGTATAATATTTAGAATTAAACTGTGTAGAAGTTGTAGTTGCTTGTTTAAAATACTTATTTGTTGATATTGTAAATGACGTGTTGTTAAATAAGCCACATGGTGGGAACACGTGAAGGCTTAATGAAGTTGTAAATTAACTCGATGACTTGCGTCACGACAATTAAGACCAGAGCGTTGCCAAAATTCACCGCCATTGTCAATCTGAAGTGGTTGCTGATGAATCTTCTAGCATACTTATAAACGTACAACAATACACGCGCCTAAAAATAAATAAATAAATATTGGGGGACATTTTACACACAGCGCCATCTAGCCCCACACTAAGCAAAGCTTGTATTATGGAAACCAGATAGCTGATAGAATACTTATGTACTATTTTTTTTGTAAATATATACTTATAATATATACTACACCCAGACACAGAACAAACATCTATGTTCGTCATATACATTTTTATCCTTGGTGGGGATCGAACCCACGCCCTACAGCTCTGAAGGCAGACTTGCTACCAACTGAGCTATGAGGAAAAACTAATTAATAAGATGAATTTGTCAAAATAAAACGAGTTCTTTACTCTCTATTGCCAATAATCTCCAGCTTTTGTACCAATGAAATATATATCATACAAATAACCTTCACTATATAGTATCTATTTATTAATCGAATCACATGAATTTTATGATTTAATCACTGTGTGATTATTAACTAAAATCGTGTTATTACATTGTTTTGGGATAATGACGTATCGGTCGTAAAAACGAAGTAAGCTTATAATTATTGCGTTTGAAGATATAATAATTTTATTTTATATTTTTATTAAACTGCAATTACCTTTGAAAACAATCAGCAATTTGAGCAATCATTTAGTTAATTTCACGTATTATTTAAAAAAATTGCCCAAAGGCCAAAACAGACCAGAAATAGATACTTAAAGTAAAACTATAAGTTATTTGAAAAGGTCTAAAGTATTATTTAAATCGGTAGTCGCAACAGTATTTTATACCATCAGATAAGCGTCGTCAATGGTAAGTGCTACCACGTATTTGCTCCTTAAGAGTAGACAAGTTGGTCACTTCTCCATAGAAACGCGGTAGTATTACTACTCCACTATGTAATTTTGTAGGTCCAAGACTAAGTATTATATCGATTAATCTCTTCATTATCTAGGATTGTAAATTATTACGAAAGTAAAAAGTTAATAAACATAAAAGTTATGAGCCAGGAAACATCTTGTATTTTAGCTCAATTTTAACGCCACATTGGACGTAAATATGTGTGGACGTAAATATGTATGGACTGTGTCTATGGAGGCTGCATTAATGGCATATCATGGTCACGTGTCGTCTCTTTTAAGCTACGGCCTGATAATATGGGGGAATTCAGTCGACATAGACCGAGTTTTTAAAATACAAAAGCGTTGTGTAAGGGTTATTAATAAAGCTTGATTTTTGGATACCTGCAGACCTCTTTTCAAAGCATGCTGCATACTTCCGCTACCTTGTATGGACATTAAAAACGTTTGTACTTTCACTAAAGAACATCCAGATTATTTTATGAATCGTAGAGACGTTTTTACACGCCAAAAAAGAATCAAGTTCACCAATTTGCTCTATCAACCTCCAGCCCGTAAAGATTTCTACAAGAGAAATGCTTATAATATGTGTATATCAATTTATAATAAAATACCCACTAATATGAAATTGTTAAACGGCAACAAATTTAAAAAAAACGTTAACTGATTGGCTTCTGAAGAATTGTTTCTATAGTGTAAAGGAGTTCATGGATTTTTCAAATAGGTAACAATAAAGATTACATTAAGTCAATTTAACCTATACATTAAATTAGAATTTTAACATTTGCACGTCTGCTTGCAGACTGAATACTGTGTTCCGGCAAATATTTAATTAAGATCTCTATTGTACCGTATTCTTGCAAATAAATGATTTGATTTGATTTGAATAAATAACATAAGGAATACGAAAACTCTAAAATAATTTATCAAGCGGCATAGTTTAGTCCATAAACATTTCAAATAACTTAAGTTGGAATAAATTAAATCAGAGTTTATTCAACCACATTACTGCAGCCAAAGGTGAACAAAAAAAAAGTGCGCGCTCATTTATCTTTCTTTCTCCCTTTCCCACAGTTTGTTTGATGAAGAGAGCATGCTTTTAGCCGCGCCCACCGATGAGTTCGAGCCGTCAACTTGTCGATCCTTAATCTAGTTAATCGTTTCAAAATATAAATTTCAAAAGCTGTGTTACATGCGGCATTGCATGCAACTGTGAATGTTTTAGTTTTCTTAGATATATATTATATACTTCTTGTTTCTTCCGATTCTATTTACCATCGACGTCTACGTGACTTTTAAAAAGTATATCTGGATGGATTGATAATATAATAATTACCAAGCATTACCACTTCATTTAGAATCAAGTAGGTACTTAAACTCTACCGTAAAGACTTACTTCATTACTTAAACTAATGCATAAATGAGTAGATCGTCTGCCTCCGCTTCATTTCTAGTTTGGATATTTAGATATCTCTGTCCTCGACTGACAGACATAGCACAGCCTAAACCGCTACTTAAGTTTTTATGGTTTGACATGTTAGGTTTTCAAACACAGCTCAAGACATGGCATGGCGTCATGGCATCACGCCATGTCGATGATGGACTAAATACCTTAGTCAGCACTGTAATGGAAACTGGCTCTAGTAAATCTTTTGAAGAAAAATTTTTTTTGTAGAAATTAAATGAGCTCTATAATCTGCAAAAACTATAGACCTCTAACAGGTCCCTTGTCGTGAGCACCAGGTTCATTTAAGGAAATTGTATATTTTGTTATCTGTAGAAATCGTCTGTTGATTTTGCAGTAGCAGGTGAAACTGCAAAATGTAGCTCGTAACACAACAACAAATGCGGGGAATTAATGAACCCGGTTGCCTCTTATTCACAAGTCAATGTCATTAAGCCGACGGATCACGATCATAACAGAATTAGCCGTGATCTTCGCATTCCGCGGCAAGCCGGCTTATCTCACGAACGCAAACATTCACGAGATAACGCTTCACTATTTCAACCACATGTACATAATATTGTGTCTATGACGTCTATTAGAGTAGTTAAGCCGAAGAATTAGCATATGAAGCTTGTCTCTTTACCTGTGTCGTCAAAACCTATATATGCTTTAAAAATTGTGATATAACAAATTTGTTTGCATTTATAATTATCTTCTAACAATTATGCCGGAGAATGCTCTGAAGAGCTTTTTCTTATTCTTGCGTTGGAGTTCTACCATCGCACATCTCATCAAAAGACTCACCTCAGAAATGTAAATCTAAAAATTCTATTTCGTATGGGTTTCGCACTTAATGTTTCAGGTCAATTGCAAAATAGCCGATGTTCATCCATCAAAACTTTATAAAGGCTTCCATAAACAAGGTGGAAGCTGCAGGTGGCGGTTTGCTTACGAGGCACATTTAGGTGATTTAACAATCTGCTTGTTTGTTATTCTTGTGAAGTAAAAAGTGTTTTCATTTACTATATAAGTAAAAAAAGTATGCTAGCCAAAGAAGCAGGGAAGTAATCAGTACCATCAAAAAGAGAATTATCAAAGTTAAATGTCAGCTTAGTTGTAAACATGAGATAAACTACCTGTGTATATGTCCGGGTTTTGTATAATTAGATAATACTCCATAACTGCTGACGGTTGTAATAAACGTAGTAATATAATTAGATTTCGCTTATTACTGGCTCTGTAGCTCTAACAAAGAATAACGGAGCAATATTTTTTTGTATGCGCATAAGAAATTTGTTGGAAAATCTTCAAAAGAATATACTTGACCATCAATGAAAGTATAAGATTTTATTTACTTAGAAATTTGTGGATGTACCTATTCGGTAAAATATTTAGAAGTCGTTTAAACTTGTCTATTGTACATTCTTAGTCGATCGAATTTCTATGCCTATCTTTATAATTACATCCAGTCTATATTGTATAAAACATGGGTATTTTCGAAGATTTTCGATATCCCCCCCTTTCACAATATTTGTAATAATCTGTATTTGAAAATTTAAATGAAAAAATAATGTATTCAAATATGTAACTGACTTAATTTCTTATTCTTATAGTTTTTGTGTTTACTATTATGTATTAACTTAATATCTTATTATAATAATAAAAAACTTTTATCATTAGTTATACCAAATTGTTTACCAGCAGTAAAAAAGGAAAGCTCGTTTACGTAAGTTATCTGTCTAAAGAATTACACGGTACACCCCTTGGATGCATTTTGATGTAGTGATTAGTGATATATAATTAAGACCTGTACATAACGCTGTTTGCAATCTTTCAGAAGAAAAAAATCTACTTGTATAGCACGCCTGGTATCAACATAGGACATTGTGAAATGTAGTAAAAGTGAGTACATCAGGATTCGTGGCAGAACTTTCACTATCTTTTGCCTTGTCCGAGCCGAGACCAAGGCACGTCTGACCTGCACCGACATTCATCCGGTATTTACGAGCAAACTTTGATTTCGCACTTGCGGTGCAGTGAGACATAAAGTTCAATGGATGATTAGAATTTTCCATCGCACGAGCTAAAAGCTATCTATCTTAATTGAGGTTATCATTTTCATTTATATTACGTTTATCAATCTCATTTTATAGACATTTTGGTACTTATGTGTGCATGTTTTGCCACACTAACCCCCTAACGCCTAAACTAAACTTAAATAAAAGATAGGATCAACTTATAATTTAGTACGATGTTAAAAATAGTAGTTGTTATAATATGATATGATGTAAATTAATCAGCAAATAATAATATTTCCCTGTATTAACGGGAGGCTTTCGTCTAGCAGTGGACGTCTAACGTCTGGCTGATGATGATTATAACAATAAATATAATTACAGAGAAAGGACTAAAACAATTACCTGATTTCTAAAATAATAATTATAGAAATAAGAAAAAAAAGACAGAGTATATTGTCATAATCCCGATTTTAACAAGCTATTTCACTCGAGTTTTCTGGATGTATCGTAAGTTAAAAGAAAAAATACATGCAGCTAGTGCTTAATTGGCAACACCTGCTGACTCATTAGTAATTACTAACGAACCCCACAAAGAGCATGTGAGCCATGATCGCAGGTTTCACTACAATTGTTTCAAATAGATAATTCGATCATTAAAGCAGACCGCGACGCATGTCATGAGCTAGAGAAGGAAAGTCCTCACGTACTTGAAGACTATAATATTTACATAGACTCTTTTGTTTGTATTCCGAAAGAAAGTACACTTGCACATGGAGGTTTGCAAGAGTTTAACGTTATTTGTGCGAAGCTATTCAACATAGCACTAAGATAAATAATAAATTTCTCAAGTTCAACGGCGCACTCGACTGTATTATTGTATATAGTTAAAGCGCCTATCATATAGTAAACAATAACAATGCAATTATTATAAATTATTCAATAATTCTTCATAATTATTGCCATTTTAAATCGCCGCACGCTCGTTAATTTGGAATCAATCTCTGAATTTGGAGATCGAATCGTTTTGCTCGGACGATTTGCCTTGGTCCACTTACGCAATGTTCGTATTTACGGACTAATCGACGGTCCGTCCTTATTATGCACCGCAAAAAGTTGATTTAACAGACAAAATGTTATTAATGAACTGCTGTAATAAGTTACTTTATAAGCGGTAGCTTGGGAATTAATCCTTGCTTTGCTAAAGATAGTGGATAAGCCTTTAGATTGCAACAGCTTTTTGCTACATAATTTTAATAATTATCCTAGTACCAGTACCAGTTGTAAATTGTGTTGCCAAAGACACTTTGTAATTCGAACGTGTGATTCTGACGAAAGCTACTCTATGCATAATCAATTTGTTTATTGGATTGTGACAACCAACATGTGTTTCATCGGGAATGATACTTGAGCCCACTTTTCTTAACGTTTACGAAATCGCTTATCAAATCATTGACCCGGATTCTTTTGATATCTGCAAATATTTGGTTTAGTGATCCAGTGGTAACAGTACCTTATCTTGTACAACTCTACATCAAAGGCCCTTACAATAAACACTTATACAGACTTACCTCTAGCCCATCCAGTAAGGACGTTTCCAAGGTAAGCCACTTTGTACACGGGATCTGGGTCGCTGATTCGGACACTGTTGGTCCTCCGCAGCAACTTGCCGAGCCCTCGGGACAGTCTTCCGATAGTTCGAGCGGTGAAATCCTTCCCTGCACCTTCAGCCAGACACACTTCACCTGGAAGAATAGATTTTGTTTGTCCATTTTCATGTACTTTGTTCCCCATCAGCTTCGGCATCAGCAGCGGTATGGACTTTTTCCGCTCCGGCGTCAGTGTCTTGGCCTGGTTCACGCTGTAAACGTTACAGTTCTTTTTGAATGTCTGACCGTTTGCGTCTTTGGTATGGTCTACATCATCAGTCTTGTCTAGTTTATCTTCGTCGGTCTTCATGAGAATCCTTCCGTTTAGGTTTTCGCTGGAGGTCGTATTGTTGTTATTGAGATTGTCAGTGCTGCCCACGCTGAATCGACGCTCAGAACTGGAACGCCTTTTCATGAGCGAGGGATTCCTCAGCATGATACTCGTCTCACTTGAACTCCTGTTCTTTAAAATGTGAATTTTCTTAACGCGCGTGACAGCGCAGTCGACCTCGTCTGCGCTGACCATCCTTTCCGTCTTGCCTTCCTCGTCGAGGAAGCGCACTCTCAGTCCGTTAGGTTTGCAATCAGCTTTTTCCGCATCTTTCAGACGATCCGGCTGACTTTTTGCGCCTGCATCAAGGCAATGGCGCTCGTTTTCACTCAGCGTTCCGAGAGCCATTTTTCTCCAGTGAATAAACCTCGTTTTTAGTCAGCGCTATTACATTCTGATCGGAAGTCGAAACCGCTCGAGAAAGTTCACAGGAATCTTGTTTCACAAATGACACAGAATCTAGTTGGATACTTCGATAACGAATAAAACACACACCGAGTAGTACACACCGCGTCCATTAACGAACGCCACCGGTTTGGAATGTAGCCTTCTCCACACTCACTGAATGCACCCGTGTGCAGAGAAAGAACGTCTATAAAAAGGTGTATCAATTAAAATTCCATCTGGTGCACTACAAATAATTGTACAATAAACAAGTCAGATGACTGTTACACTTGTAAGTCACTCAAGAATTGTTAATGTCGCGAGTGGCACGAGGTGCACGGTACACGCGTGCGTGCGCGACGGCGGGCGGCGGTGGAATGCTGCGGCGGCGGCGCGGCGAGCGGCGCGGGCGCAGGCCGGATACAATCCAGGCTTTGATTTAATCCACTTGCAGTTTAGTGCGCAGTTGTCGGCGGATCATCTGGAACAAAATATGTGCTGTTAGTAATGACGCGAGGATCATTGGACAGAGTGGCGCGACGGTACGGCCGTCCGTGACGCTACGGATAGCGTATCGGATAGTACGTGCGCGATTGGGACGATCGTAACAGGTGCTTTTGCTCTACTAAATCACATTCAATGACAAACCAGCGACACATGACTGTTCATTCAGAAGAGTTATAACAAGATATTTGTTGTTGTTTGTGTTCATTTCTTGATAATAATACTAATAATGTTTTTGTCTTCAACGCAAAACGATTAAAGCTCTATAAAATAATACGTCTTATGATAACGAACCAAAATTGCTTTAACAATAATCGCCATACAATTACCTACTCAAAGATATAAATAAGTACTAGTAAATGCAGTGATATATTTTATTTGATTAGATAAGCCGACCGCCATCGAGCGAGCGTCTTCTTGATCACATTGCTTTTTACTTACCACAAAAGTATTTTTTGCCCCTAAATATTTGTTTCTTAGCTCCACAGGCTGCGGGGTCCGTGCCTTTAATCAATTTTAACGAAATTTTACACCTAATATCTTAAAGGCTTTACAAAATGAATATACCAAAAGATCCTAACTAAGTATTACTAATTATTGCTAGAGTTGCGTGTGTACTCCGAGCAATCTAGCTCCCGCAAGAAGCACCCGTTCAAGAGTTGACGCCAGCCATTTGCCAGCCATCGCGCTACTCAAAAGTAAACAGTTTATATGATGTTCTTTTAGATACGACTACCACAGCACAGCACTACACAGTGCTATGGCAATTTTCTTTGTTAAAGTAATGATGTGAGACAGACACGTATCATAAATTCAAGTGAGGTTAATACTTAAATAATTTAAAACGTTCCCCTATTTGAGACAAAGACTTTAAATAATTGCACATGTTGTTTCACTGTTGTTTTGAAGCATTGTTTGCTAACACAAGTAATGCAAATATTATTTTCATGCGTAGGTACGTAATACTGTTTTTCTGTGAAATCATCGACGAATTTCTGGCTTTTTCATGTGCATTTAATTTATTTTGAATAGTTTTGTATTTAGAATGGCCGCCTTATCTAGAATGGAGCACGTTAACATATTTGAAGAATTTGTTTGTTTTCATTCGTAGGTATCGCAGTTTTCTGAAAACAAAGACTGATAGATACTTATATACTTCCCTTTTTAAATTTAATAAATAAAATATTATTATACCGTAACACTCTTCCTTGTAACAGTCAACGAATCTGATTTCGTGCATAGCAGCACAACAGGCTAGATACTTTTTTAGCAAATCAGGACTAGTCCAAAGCGGAACTAACCCAAATAAAAAATATCAAATCGAAACGTTTTTTATAAACCGGGGGGAAATCAAATCGTCTATAGATCATTACCAAAAATCCCAAAACCAAAAACCTAAAAACGAAGACTGTCTGAACATACACAAATTAGTAGGATTATCTTGGTTCTGCTCAAAACGTGGTAAAGTCATTAAGTAAGCATATAAAAATAACTATTATTAATTCATCTATAAATCTATGATTTCGCACATCAATATTGTATCTAAATACATAGAATACATGGGTGTTTGTAATGTATTGTGTTGTGAGTACTACTTGGAGGATCTAGCTCTCTCTCTCTATAACTATATAATCAAAGGAGCGCTCTCATGGCGTAGTACGTCTTTTTATTTTATTTTTCTGTGTACACACACATACTTTGGGTTTCAATCCAGTTCAGATATTTTTTCCATTTACTTAGTAAGAAATCGATTGTTATCTGTTTTGTGTATCATACATAAATAAATAAATATTGGAATCACGTATTTATATTACAGCGCTTTATTAGTCACCCTAGTAAGTATCTCTTTACTCTCATTCAGAAATTTCTTTTAATTTTATTTTTTGTGAAATGACAACTAATTAGACCAACGTTTTGTTTTTTTAAACTATGTTTAACTATTTTTTATTAACATTTAATAATTTAAGGGTCCATTGTACTCATCATAATATGAACCAGTTTTATCATTGGACCAAGACTGAAATCGCCAAAAAACACCTGTTTCTTACAAAAAGTTCATTGACCTTGGACAAAATGTATGGAAATACTGATATTTTTTCTTGATTTCAAGGTTGGCTACATAGCAAAAGTTGTTCTTAATAATGAGTACATAGCCCTTCAGTATTAAGTATACACCTTTTTGTAACATGTCGTATACAGTTTTTCTTTATTTAAGGATTTATGTTATTATCTTTCATTAGGCGTTTCCAAAACAAACTCAACAAGGTTAATGTTGGGTAGCCTTTATCTATAAACATAATATTGTTATACATACGGCATATAAAACAAAGGGAAAACCAGCTTCGCCTTGACCCGGTAATACTGTAAACAGTAATACTGCCTGGCGGCGTTATTTTCCTATCATTGAAGATTATTTTAAAACATTTACTTATTTAAAAACATTTATCCAATTTATGATACGGCAGAGTTTTTTTTAAATTCAAGGATACATTGTCATTTTGAAAAGAGAAAGACGTGTGTGGTAGACGTGAGACGTGTGACGGTAATAAATAAATAGGTTAAACTACCATGAGCCAAAGGCATGGCGAGACTTCAGCGTTGTTTTTTATTTTATAAAGGTAATTTTTAAAAAACCTAAAATCGAACCAGAAGTTTGGTGGGCTGCAGTTCTAAAGTGATTTTTTCCAGTCATTTTTATGTAAGTATATTTTCGTTTAAAATATGATATACTTACAACTGTTATAATATTTGAAACTACAGGACAAAGATTTTATACATTACCACGTCAGTTTTCATAATTAGACAATGTTATGTTATTGTTAACAAAAGTTAGGCACCTATCTATGTAAGTAGGTAGCTTGAATTCGTCACACAGGCGTTGAATCTATTAGATATTCTGTGGCTGAACAACAACGTATTGAAATTCAATGCTTTGTGGTTTCTGAAGATCCTCAGTTGACGTCCGGATGCCGTGACAGGAGGGTTGCATAGAAACCTTCGCGGGGTTTCAATAACATATTGTCCATTCGATCCTATTCACGCAATAATTCAGCTTGGAGGCAAGTATTTGGAAGACGCTCAGATGAAACATTGATAAATTTCTCGTAAGTTCTGGAAGCATAATTATGTGAGTTTGTCAACAAAAACTTTAGCCTGCTGTCTAGCTATTTCAGATACATAACTTTTTCAGGTGCGTTTAACAAGTACTTAAACCTACATATAAAAAGTAAAATCGTGGTAGCCCAACGAGTAGATCGCTAGACTCGGAATAGTTTGGTCGTGAGTTCATATCCCAGGCCCGTACCAATAAGCTCTTTGGAGTTCGTGTCCGGATTTTCATATATAGCTAGTATCTATATGAAGATCTCGGTAAAGGAAACCTCCATACGTCCGGAGAAGAAATTCAATGGTGTACATGAATTCACTAACCCGCAACTGGGCCAGCAGTCTGGTAGATAGGCACATGGCCCAATCACCATTCGAGGGTAGGTCCAGCAGTGGGCTATTAACAGGCTGATTATGTATGGCAAGTACCAAATTATGAGCTAGCAATTTGCATTCTTTCTGAGTTATTGCAATCCGATAAAAATAACTGATAAAAGTCTAAATAACCCAAAACATGCCCGCTGCTAACTCACGGTGGCTCTTGCCTTGAAGAATCTAGAGGCTTTAAAATCTCTCAAAATACACTGTTGCAAAAAAATATGAATCCAGCCATTTTTTCCCAAACTAAACCAATTCAACAATTTTGTACAAAAACTGTAATTATCAAAAAACAAAAATTAAGCAATTATCTTGACCATTGACATCATTTTAGCCAAAATCAAATTAAAAGGTGCAATTAAATTATGGGCAAATTTTTTAAAATTCAAAAACCTCCCATTGTTTAATTAACAAAATACGTATTTATAATAATAAATATAATAAAGTTATTTTTGTGGATAATTGACTACAAACCTTTTAGTGTTTTAAACAAAAAATGTTATAACTGAATTATACAGTCACCACTTAAATATAAGAAAATCGCTCTAAGTTAATTTAGGTTTTGTGAAGGCTCAAAGTTTTATTAAATGGTAGGTACCGATTAACTAATCTCTAAGTAAGCACCCAGATAACTTTTTGCTCGACAAACCATCGTAACACAACGACAACGTGTACGGACATACCTACTCGTAATTCTTGATTTTGTCTACTTTGTCTCTTTGTCTGCACACCAGAACAGTATACAATTTCATTTGCCATACGCTAAATAATTAATGAAAAGAAATAGATAGTAAATAAAATCATTTATTCGACGATTGTTTTGTAGAGCTAATATGTAAAGTGCTTATTGTTTAGTTCTTTGTTGGACACATACGAGTGCTACATGCATTTACAAAAGAAGGATGTCCCAGCCATCCCCGCGGTTAAAGTAATGGGTATCGTCATCGGCCATAAAACGTCCACTGCTGGACGAAGGCCTTCCCGTTAGTTAGAGGTTTTTTTATTTATTTATTGTCAACAAACAGTACACAGGAAAGTATAATAATAAAGTAGTGTTATTAGGCTAGGTAGCTGGTGCACCAGCAACGTAGACCACAGATTAATTATTAAATATTTAGAACATAACGTGAAATATACTAACACTAACTAGTGCTTAAATCTAGGTTAGATTTTCATCTAACCAATACATGAATTAATTTGATTTCATTCATCATTATCAACCATAAGACGTCCACTACTGGACGAAGGCCTCCCCCTTAATAGGGAGGGGTTGCCATAATCCCCACGCTTGGCAGGCGGCTTGGGGATAGCAGAGTGTTACCACTGTTAACTAAGTGGCCGCTGCTGCCCACTCTGTGGTGGTTTTGGATGCAGTTTTAGGATATACCCTGGGTCCCTTGACTATTTTGATTTGTAATAATATTATAATAAGCTATTCGAAGGATCAAGGGTTATGATGACGAGGCTGTCATGACCGTACAAGTGGTGAGGAAATTAGAGTAAATTATTATAAGACAGTATCAAGTGCTATACTTCCTACCACCACCACCCAAAACATCGAACACTGATCTCCGGAAACCACTAAATCGTACATGACATATGTCGATATTATAAAAATGATCGTTATAGGATTGATTCATCCTATACAAAGGAGAACGGTGTTGCCATATTCCCCACGCTTGGCATGGCTTGGGGATCGTAGAATGCTTAACACCGTTAACCGAGAAGACGCTGCTGCCCGTCCTCCGGTGGTGCTTAAAGGTTGCAGTTTAAAGGACATACCCAGGTCAAGAAATGGGTATATTGGCCCACACAAAAAAATAAGTCTAGAACACAAACATGAACTTTATAAACCAATGACAATGACGTCTTACTTTAACAGTAAATATATAATGAAAATTATAAACGAAAAACGATAGATCAATACAGATCAGATAGACAGCGTTTTTGGTAAATTGACAGTAGCGCAAACGAGGCCTGCAGCCGGAATATTATTTCTTGCATTAAGAATGGCCACTCAAGCTTAACGAACTTAGATACTTAAGTACCTGTAATCAAAGGAAAAGACGTCCATCCACGTTAATATAGAAGTTGAAGTTGAGCAAAAGTGTCGTTTGCCAACTGTTAGGTACTCTCCCGGGGAACAATGCCGTTTGCACCACAGCAAGAGACGCTGGCGGCGTGACGCGCATAATGATGGGACTACTTCTTACCGCACTAGTTCCATACAATAATTATAGAATAAATGTTATCCAGTAAGGTTTGACTAGATACGCAATTTGTCATATTTTTTTGTGTAAATGGTCTTGTTGGCTGTCATCTCGCCAGATGTTCAGCGAAGATGCTTCACGGAACATGGTAAACTACTCATAACTTTTTACTTGTTTTTTTTTCAAATATGATTACGTTGTTTTTAATTAGATGTTACAAATATATTTTACTATATTCAATGTACGAAATTACAGGAAAGCACCTGCATTAAAACGCATTTGGACTTTTTATGACATTTTTATAGAATGTTGTCTGGAATATTTTGCAACAAATGTACGTCATTGGTGAATTTAAATTTGGACTGAGTGACGTGATAGTCGTATAAATATGCAACCTGCAATAAAACATGCCACCGGGAAGTTTTGGCGCCAACACGGAAAATAGTGTCGTCCTGTACCTATTTTATTATGGGTGTAGTATTTATTTACGAAAAAAAACGTATATATGTATTCTATCAGCTATTTGGTTTCCATAATACAAGGTTTGCTTAGTATGAGGCTAGATGGCGCTGTGTGTAAAATGTCCCTCAATATTTTTATTTGTTTTTTTTATTTATTGTTTTTTTAGAATAAATAATTAATAATATGGTGAAACATCGCATATTGAATCAGTCAATATAATATTCAGTCACAATACTGCGTGAATTATTGTAGGCAAGTGATAATATAATGTGGTGACATGTGTATAATTTGTTTTGCTGAAAATATTTTTTAAGGTACTTTGACCAGATTATTATACACCAAGGATTAACTCATTAAGTATAAGGATGTAACAAGGACACGCTGTAGAGTCTCATGCAGGCTATCTAAAAAAACTCTTAATAAATCGACAAATTGCTTTGCGTTATTACGGGAAAATCCTAACTAAATTGCCTATGTTTTATCAATATACCGGTAAACACCTATACGCTTAATCTACGGTTCTGTTTATAAAAAGACCCAAAGAAGAGAAGAAAGAGGTCTTCCCCAGAGACTTGTAGATCCCTCGTCTCCGATTATCCGGTTTATTCTTCCTTGATCTTTAATCGTGGCTACAGTATAAATGTCAGTACAACCATAATAACGACAAACACTCAATCATTAAAATTCGTCTCAAGCAACAGGAAAATTGCCGATATAAATTAAATTTTAACTGAATTTTTATACCCACTATTAAACTGCCAAATAAATACACCTATGTAATGTTTTTAATAGCGGCAAACAAGCAAACCATCCGCCTGGTGGTAAGTAAGCCGCTGGCTGTAGACACCTGGCCATGGTGTTTTCAGAGCGTTGCTAATTCGGAGAGATATTGCTACGCTCAACTCTATCCGTTAATTTATAGAACGTGCCTTAAAATGAAAACAAACTAATTTGTGACTGAATACAAAACAACATTATAAATTAATAGATTAATTATATTAATAGAATAATTAATAATAAATCATATGAAAGTTAATTTATACATCTTATAAATAATATCCTTATACGTGGAGTAGACTCGGGACATCAGACTTTTGTCTTTATCCACCGAGCTACAAATTAAATCAGACTTACAAAGACAGAAAGGAAAAGACAAAGACAGATTATCTATTCCGAGGCATTTCCACGTTTATTAATAAGTCGTCGTCAGCCATAAAACGGCCACTGCTGGACGAAGGCCTCCCCCTTTATAGAGGGGTGTTGCCATAATCCCCACGCTAAAGTAAAAAACGCTTGGCAGGCGGCTTGGGGATCGCAGAATGCTCACCACCGTTAACCAAGAGGACGCTGCTGCCCGTCCTCCGGTGGATCTGGTTGCAGTTTAAGGACATACCCAGGTCCTAATAATGGTTATAAAGGTAAGTACCTAAGGTTTATTTAGAAAACTAGCTGCGCTCTGCGATTTTTAGGATAAAAAGTAGCTCATGTTCAAGTAGCTTTTTTTTCCGCTCTGGCGGGTAGTTGTGTAAACACATGTTAAAATTGCTCCTTGTTCTTTTATATATTTTTTTAATATTAAACTGGATTTACCAGTCTCATTATATGTGTTATATAGTAGTGTAGTGAACATACATTCTCTGCCACCATCATTCTCCTGAAATACTGAAGAATATCTTTGCAGCTCAATTTACTTGCATCACTAACATAACCTCTAAAATGAACACTCAACAACAATCGTTCCTAGAGATGATGGATGCCCTCAACAAACGTATGGCGCAATTCGAGGGTGAGCTGCAGAATACCCCACCAGCAAGTAATTCTATTAGCAGCTTGGCGACTGACTTTGCTACCTTCAAATCTTTCACTGTGCAAATAATGCGCCAGTTCCAGTCGCAGTTAGGGCTAATGGCTCAAACTGTAGACAATCTTGAGATGAACAGTCGCCGCAAGATCCTGCTTTTCCATGGCTTACCGGAAGATAAACAGGAAGATGCTGCAGCACTGATTGTACGCACAGTTACTGGCAATCTTAACCTGACCACATTTACGGCAGCTTCAATTAGCCGGTGTCAACGAATGGGTCGTGCCGGGGGCGAACGACCTAGGCCCATATTGGTGAAGCTCAAAGATCCTGAGGTCAGACGTAAGTTGTGGACTTCGAAAACTTCTCTGAAAGGCACTGACATCACTCTCTCGGAGTTTCTCACTAAAGCTAGGCATCTAGCATTCGTCGAGGCTAGGCAGCGTTTTGGCGTGAAGAATTGTTGGACCCGCGATGGATTTATTTACATCCTCGAGCCTAACGGGAAACGTCACCGTGTCAGTAGCCTCGGTGAACTGCAGCTTATCACGCCTGAAGATATCCTGTCGCCCGCTCCGACTGCTGCACCTAAAAAGGCTGTGGAAGTGAGCGTTAGACCAAAGAGAGGAGCAACTCCATTACAAAAAATATATAGGTCATAATCTGTCGTTCTTGCTGCTTCATTATTTACTTTGTTTTGAACTAGTAATGTTATTATGCAGATATTGCTTTCGGAGTCTTAATTTATTTTTCGAAGATTTGTACATTAAAACTATTTTTTGTATTGTTTTTGCTTGACAGTGATATTGACATTGACAAACTAAAACAAAGACACGTACGGAAGAAAATTTTTTTTTTTCTTACCTTTTCATTTTTGACTCGTGATAGCAACGTTATGCTGCTCAAATGTATAAATGCATATTATTTCTTATTTTTTTGTATCTTTTCATTGCTAGTTAAGTACAAGTCTTGGTACAAGTACACATTTCGTGTTGTATTGAGCTGGAATCTGTTCTAGTTTATATGTTTTATTTATCTTACTAGGTGGCAGTAAGTATGTTTTAAGGAAACTAAAGGACTTCTTCTATTATTATAATACTCGTTTTTATATTTATATATTAACACCTAAGTACCAACGTATATTTATTATATTTATATTATACTATATTTTAAGTGTTATTTATATATTTACTTGTAGTTAATCCAATATTAAGCAATGTATAACGTTAGCGAAAGTGACAGCTCCAACGGCGATAATTTTCTGTCTGCTAACTCTTCTAGTAGTGGTGATGATAGTTTTACCAGCATACCTTCACTCTCTGATACTTTACAAGCACAGTTGTCTGATGTACCGGAAAACTTTAATGTCATACACATAAATGCACAAAGTATTCCTAGTCATATAAATGATATGCAGGCATCACTTAACAATAAAAATATTCATGCTATAATTATATCTGAGACTTGGCTAAAACCAAGTCTTCCCTCTGTTTCTTATACTTTACCTGGTTTTCGCCTGATACGCAATGACCGTACTCACAGTCGTGGTGGCGGGGTGGCTATTTATCTTAGATCCCACATTCCTTTTTCTGTAATTAGCACCTCGGCACAGCCTCCTCCCTCCGATGCAGGCGAACACTTATTTGTAGAAATTATTTTGTCTCACCATAAAATTTTACTTGGAGCCTATTATTCTCACTCCTTGCTTGTAAATTACTTTAAATCGTTCGAAAAACTCTTAGAAATTTATATCCCTCTTTACAAACACTCTATTATTATGGGCGATTTTAATACCTGTCTTATCAAACAAGATCACAGAACTTCTTCTCTTAATTTTATCACTAAATCCTACAACTTGCAAATACTTCCTCTTCAGGCCACTCATCACTTTCCAAATTGTACTCCTTCACTTCTAGACTTAATAATTGTTTCTTCCCCTCAACAAGTAGCTAAACATGGGCAGTGTGCAGCTGGTTTTTCATATCATGATTTGATATTTATGTCTTATAAAGTTCGCCCTCCAAAAGCCAAACCTAAAGTGATTCTTCAGCGCAATTTTAGCAGAATGGACGAAGTAGCTTTTACATCTGATGCACGTAATCTCGATTGGACGCCGGTGCTTAATGCAGAATCTGTTGATGATCAGGTTACTATCTTCAATTCGTTTCTCATACAATTGTATGATAAGCATGCCCCCTTACGTCCTATGAAAATGAAACACCTTCCAGCTCCTTGGCTTACAAGTGACATTAGGCAGCTGATGCATAAAAGGGACGTAGCCAAATACAAATACAAACGTCGCCCTTCTGATCAGTCAAAGATGGCTTACGTCAATGCTCGAAATCGTTGCAATACTGCTTGCAGGGATGCCCTTCGCCGTCATGTGCATGAATCCGTTGATAAAGAAGATTCGGCTCAAGTTTGGAAATTTCTGCGGTCCATTGGAATTGGTAAATCCCAACAGGATAGTATCCCCCATGATTTAAATATTGATTTACTAAACCTTCATTTCTCTTCTTCGTCGACTATTGATGCCCTTTCAAAAAACAATACCCTTCTATCTCTTTCAAACTTATCAATTCCGGACTTTCCGCCTTTTGATTTCAATCCACTATCCGCTAGTGACGTTAAGAAGAGCGTACTCTCTATTAAGTCTAATGCTGTGGGCAGTGATGGCATCAGCCGCAACATGCTGGTACCAATTCTTGATTTTATCCTTCCTATATTATGTGTTATTTTAAATAAATCTGTTTCTACCGGAGTTTTTCCAACAGCATGGAAAGACGCACAAATTATACCTCTTCCAAAAAAATCCAATCCCAAATCTTTTTCAGAATATCGTCCAATATCCATTCTCCCTTTCCTATCTAAAGTTCTTGAACGTCTTGTCCACAATCAGTTTAGTAGATATCTTTCCTGTCACAATCTTCTCAACCCGTTCCAATCAGGTTTTCGCCCTGGCCATAGCACTATTAGTGCTCTTGCTAACATTACTGACGATATTCGTTTTTCCATGGAAAATCGGAATCTTACCGTGCTCACTCTTTTGGACTTTAGCAATGCTTTTAATACGGTAGACTACGATGTTCTCCTAGCTTTATTACGCTCTTCTAACGTATCTCCTTCGGCAGTGGAGTGGTTTAGCAGCTATCTCTGCGGACGTAGGCAACGCGTTCGCCTCGATAACAACTACTCCTCTTGGTGTGACACGTCAGCTGGTGTTCCACAGGGTGGTGTTCTTTCTCCCCCTCTTTTCTCCTTCTTTATCAATACCATCTCTCACAATCTTTCGTCTTCGTACCACATGTACGCCGATGATCTTCAGGTTTACTCTCATGCACCCCTTGAAAAACTGCCTGAGGCAATTAGTGCTATTAACAATGATCTCGCTCGTATACTCGAGTGGAGTAGAGCGTATGGTTTAAAAGTGAATCCTTCCAAAACGCAGGTCATTATTATAGGAAGTTCTCGACTGATTTCCAAAATTGACTGGTCTACGCTTCCTCAAGTGGAATTTGACGGTCATACAATACCATATAGCGAGACGGTTAGAAATCTGGGCATTACTATGGATTGCTGTTTAAGTTGGGCTCCGCAACTGGAAGCTACCAGTAGGAAATTGTATGCCACGGCTGGATCATTGAGGAGATTACGGAACTTTCTTCCCACATCTACTAAAATTGCGCTGGTGCAATCACTGCTGCTTCCCATTCTCGATTATGCCGATGTCTGCTACTTAGATCTCACTGAGGACCAATTTAACAAACTTGAGCGCCTTCAGAATTTCTGTATAAGGTTTATATTTGGCTTGCGCAAGTATGACCATGTTTCTCAATTTCGCGCTATGCTCAAGTGGCTCCCCATTCGCCTTCGCAGAAATGCTCACATCCTGTCATTTCTCTACAACGTTCTGTTCAATCCTACTACCCCTAGCTATCTCAAGGAACGTTTTAAATTCTTTCACGAAACTTCTCAGTCTCGTTCTTTGAGGCAGTCGACCGCCCTTACGCTCATTACGCCGAAATATTCTACCACCTTCTACGAAGATGCTTTCACTGTGAAAGCCATCCGTTTATGGAATTCGCTACCGGTCACCATCAGACAATCTCAGTCTTTAAATGTCTTTAAGAACAGAGTGAAAATGCATTACCTGTCACAGTGCTAGGGTTTGTCGGCTGTGCTAGAACAGTTACTGGTGATCACACCTGATTGTCCTATATTACCGTTTGTTGGATGCTGCTAGGTTCAAATCAGTTTTCATGGATTACGTGTATTAAATATATATTATATTTATTTATAGTATTTATTGTCATGTAAGTATATATATTATTATATTTATATATATTATTGTTCAGTTATGTATCTTGTATTTAATAGTATTATTTTATTGTATTTATTAATAAGTGTTATGCATCTCCCGTCTGTTTTAGATTTAATTTATTTCAAATCCATGGTTGCCTGGAAGAGATCGCTGTTAGCGATAAGGCCGCCACTTGTGGCACTAGTTCTTAAGGTTCTTTCTTTTATTGTAATTGTTATTTTTGGTGTGCACAATAAAGTGTTTCTATCTATCTATCTATCTATCTATCATGTTTTATACCAAATTTCATCCAAATCCGTTCAGCCATTTCAACGTGAAGGAGTATCAAACATACACACACCGACCAACTTCCGCATTTATAATATTTTGGTAGGACTAGGATAAAATTATTAAATTAAATTTCTTATCAGTTAAATAATTAAATATTTTTATATGAAGTGTTAGAATATAATAATTCACATAGACAGTCATTCTATTACATTATTTCCATTCTTTACTTTGAATTTTATAAGATTTATGCAATACTGTAAAATTAATATCGTAGAGAGTAGATATTATTGGAATCGTGCAGGAAAATGATTGCAGACTGCGAGTCACGTGAGCTCGAGTAAGCTCATTTGTAACCTAAGAGTACGTCCCAGATAATGCACAGGAAAACTCAAAATCGCGAGTAAAGCCATGGAAAGTGGCAAATAAAAACATAGGGATGATAGCTCCTAGTATGGTGGCTATATATAGCAACAAAATGATGTGAAAATTTTCTGGAATTAAATTATATTTAATTACTTATTCAATATTAATCTTAAATAGACTTTTATTACGAATCTGAGAGTCGAGATGAACAAGTTGCTTGCCTGATAGTAAGCGTGTAGTCGTGCTGTTGCTGATGTCGGTTGAGTGTCGCTCAGAACTTCGAACTTTAAGATTACGTTCACATGAAAAGCGTTTAACTTTCAGCGTTTTTCATCCGACTTCAAAAAAGGAGGTTCTCAATTCGACAGTATGCTTTTTTAAAATTTTTGTTACGCGATTACTCCAATTATGAACTGATTTTGAGGATTCTTTTTTTGTTTGGTAGGTAATATTTCAGAGGTGGTCCCATATACATTTTATTGAAGTCGGTTTAGTAGTTTGGTTTTTAAATCAAAATTACTAGAAAATATAAAGATGTCATACAGGTATTCGAAGTTGAAGTCGGCTGTTTTTTTTAAGCGTATTATGTAGTGGTAGACTCTACTGCAGAGTCCGCTTGGGGAAGTACCACACCTTTGCCAGTTATTCAAACGCCAAGCAGTAGTGTGCAAGCATTACTGTGTTACGGTTTGAAGGGCAATATATCTGGTAACACCAGATAAATTACTAAGTGTGAAGAGATTTAACATCTAATATCTCAGGGTGACGAGCGCAGTACAGAGCGGCGCAGGATTGTATTCGCAAGTTATAAATCTGGTACTGCTACTGTTATGGACATGGACAGGCATAACTCGTAGCACCTGGCGAACGTCCCGCTCGACTGCAAAAAATACTCCCGTTTACCCGCAATTCCGCAATTCAGAAAAACGCGCGTAAGCAAATAGGTACTTTCACAACTAAATCCTCCAAGACACCTTAAGAAGGTGGTTAAAGATGAAAACGCCTGTTATATAAATGCTTGGTACGTCAACATAGCCTTGCAGTTCAATCTCAGATTTTGTATACTTTGTCTGTCACTGTCAACTTGACATTTAAGCAATGAGTACATAACATGGCAAACTACAGACTGCGCGTGAGAGTGCATTGCGTACTGCACTCGTGCCATGAGATAATATCAGACATTAAATCTCTATAGCTAGTAATCTTCCTCGACATAGCCTTTCAATCCGGAACTTGTAGCGTTTGCATACACTGCTCGGTAGTCGAATAGCTGGCAATGAACATAAAAGTTAGACCACCACAAACTATGATTGTCCGCCTATTTTTTTTTCGAGCAAAGCTCGTGTCATTACAATTTTTATTATTTTTTTGGATTTAATTTGTTTTATTTTTTACAACACAATACAATACAAAATTATTTATTCACAACAAAAAGATACATAGAAAGAAAACAGAAGTTACATACCTACACAAAAATAATAATTAAAGAGATTATGAATAGCTAATCTAAAAATCTATTAAAACTACATTTTATCTATTGTCTAAAAACTTTCTTCAGGGTTATCTAGACAACAAGTTCTCGACAATCGTATAAAAAGTAATTAACATGTATAACAACTTCTCAAATAATAATCAATCAAACATGATACCTACGAATGCGCGCGAGCACACAAAACAGCTACAGTAAGCAGTTTTGTTTGTGTGCTGTTTTTTGGTCGTAAAATTGTCTACTGTCGTACGTTTAAAACAAAAAAAAAACAGTCTTGAATTTAGAAACCTTATTAACACCTTTAGGATGAGCCTTGGAGGATCTAGCTCGCTGGGTATATAACCATAGAGATGAGCGTAGCTATGGCCACAGAATAAATAATAGTACTCATACTATGGCGTAGCATTTTGTTACTGTATTTTCTCAGTACTTTCTCTAGCACCGCCCTGATTCAAAGTTAGGTCCCGTGAACATCGTGTTAACTACAACTGAAGTTTGAACTACACTGTAGTTTGTTGAGCCGTTTAACAACTGCAAATCAAAGTAGTTTAGTCTAGACTAAATAGGTTTTTAAGTAAGCGTACTCAATCCTACCGCACCGTTGCTTAACATCGGGCAAATTGTAGTCAAACGCAAACCTATTTTGAATAAAAAAGTAGTTCTATGTTTTCAAAGCTTTTTAAAGTAAGAAAAATTTGACCTCTGCTCTGTTTAAGCTTTAAAAAACATAAATAAAGTGTGGAAATACTTCATCTAAACATATTTAAAAAAGTTGTTCTTCAATACCTATTCAAGCCTAATGATATTTTAAAACACGCGAATACTCGAAGTCAGGGTTTACTGAAATAACACTTGGCCACGTTCAATTGTACATATTACGGACAATTTCTGTAACAATGACTTATTATATGCTAACCATGCTACATAATGGAACGCAACTTGAGAAGATCACGTTGATATAAATAAGATGAATGGACGTCACTTAGCTAGTGAACAGTAAATTGTTGTTTATTACCTAGTTACTTGTAATGAAACGGTAATGAACCGAAATTAAGGTGCATGTAAAATAAAATGGTTGAATGTAAACGGTAAAAAACATATAAATAGTACCATTTTTAATGCATAAAGAAGTTTTGACAGGAACCTCAAAATTCGTATCCAGTATTTGTCAAAAGATGAATCCACAAAATATTCCGACAACATTTTCTTCTATAATCTAATGAGAAAACTGTTTATGGTTCAGGGACAACTTCATTGTTATTTTTTTGTCTGCAGACACGTTTATTGTTATTATTTACTCGGGGGTGGTTTTAGCTAATTAAACGATAGATTGAATAACGAACACAAACATAGGTGTGTTCAACTCGTAACTGAATAGGAAAACCTCCTACACAGTTCATTCTGAATTGCAAAAACGTGTAGACATTACTGTAAAACGACAATGTTTCCAGGGAAATCATAAAAATAAAGAGATTTAACATTTTATACTCGTATCTGAGAGGGACGAGTGCAGTGCAATGCGTTGTAAGTAGAAGCTGACCTCGCTGTGATTGTACCCGGTATCCTCCTGGCACCGTATATTTGTTGCGCGAGGAAAAGTTGTTGTGAAATAGAATAATAATGCTAGACGTCATCGTCCCCATGAGGTGGACGATAGCCGTTATGCTCTCTCTTACAAAACACATACAGCGCCACTTAGCTGAAATATCACAAAAAACAAAGAATTACGAACAACCACTTAACATTTTATACACAAAATCAATCAAAACATCTTGATCCAGAATGAACTCCACGACCTCAAGCTTATAAAACAAATGCGCTACCAATAAGCCATGGAGGGCGAAATAGATTCCGATGGCCCTGAACAAGTTTCACTACCGCTCGAGTGCTCCGGGCACTATAGTTACGTACCCGCCACCCGCTCCACGCATCGTTTCCGATTTTCCAGTAGACAGGCGACGACCCGGCTTTCCCCGCGCCTGGGCTCCTTTCACGACACGTGTGAACTGATCAGACGAGGGAGTGAGAAGTGAAACTAGTGATCACTTGGTGGTGTAGTGGTATTATAATTACTAACGTCAGTTATAGCATGGATTTCGGCCACCCAAGCGATATTCATTCAATATCGCAACACGACCCAATTAGTTTTTCAATTAGACACTATTTCAAAACTAACACGACTGTTCGATACAATTCTGTGAGTTTTGACTGTGATTATGTTAAGTCGGAAATATTGGGAGCTCGTCGGGGTACGAATTTTAAGTCGTTGTCGGAAGCTCGATTAACAACATAATAACGGTAAATAAGTATCCCGCAGATAAGAAATAAAAAAAAACGGTTACGAGTACTCTGCTAAAACATTAGTCTGGCTGTGTAATTCGTAAAATATAATGTAGTGTTGTCGCTGATAATTTAGAGCATTTGAATTAAAACAGTTTTTTTTGTTAGTAATTTGTAATTTTCTTTTAAGTAATCCAGATCAAATGTCACTGTCAGACACCTGTTTTCCGTCAGTCTTTGCCACGATATATAAAATAAAATCGCCGTCATTTATTTGTTTATATACCTTGTATTGTTTTTGTTTGTTTAAGCGTACCCTGCCGTGTGGTATGCGTGGGGGACGTCACCAACGGTTCCAACGGAAGACCAGCGCTGGCTGTTCGCAGCCAGCATTATGCTGAGTTGGAACCGGTTTGTGGCGAAAAACTATTTTGTACTGTTTAAATTTGTTATGCGTTTCTATTGTCTTGTCTTGTGTACGAAATGTGTTTTCTTCTACAAATAAAATATTGTCTATTGTTTAGATTATTTTCCAAAATTCTATTCGGTTACTCGACTTCTATAGGGTTTTCCCCTACCTGTAGTATTTTTTTAAATTTAAATATTTACGTTTCGTAATCATTAAGCGATGTGTTAAAAAATACACCTTTTACTTACTTTTGGCATTGGTCCCCCTTAAGGGGGCGACTTATGGAAAAAACCTAAAGAAGCCGAGTAACCGAATAGAATTTAGGAAAATACTCGGGTTTATAAAAAAAAATACAAATTACCAACAAAAAAGAAACTGTTTTAATTCAAATGCTCTAAATTATCAGCGACAGCACCACATTATTTTTTACGAATTACATAGCCATACTAATGTTCTAGCACAGTAGCCGTTTATTTTATTTATTTCATGTCTAGAGTTTGAATAATTAAATAAAATCCCACCTAAATTGCTCAAAGCCATCATCGTCATCAATTGTATCATGCGATTTTCGACTCTAAACTAATGCAAGTTGCGCGGGTGAAATCTGTTATTTTTCTGGCATTAGTCGCACTCTTAAGGATGTTGGTAAGTAAGTACATGTGATAAAGAAATGGATTCCATAGAGCCCGGTCCCCCTGCCCCGGTATTGGGCCCGATGGGAAAAAGTGTTTCATCCACCCCGGTTTTAGCGCTTAACAGAGTGGATGGCACACATCAAGTGTCATCTATCCCGGTATCAATTCTATTCAATTCTTTATTTTATCTTTTGACATCATCACCAAGCTCTTAGATACGGATATCGTTTATAACGGGGTGGATGGCACACATCAAGTGTCATTTACCCCGGTATCGTTTATAACGGGGTGGATGGCACACATCAAGTGTCATTTACCCCGGTATCGTTTATAACGGGGTGGATGGCACATATCAAGTGTCATTTATCCCGGTATCGTTTATAACGGGGTGGATGGCACACATCAAGTGTCATTTACCCCGGTATTTTTGTCGTGTAAAAGCGCGAGCGATGCGAGTACAAAATGTTAATTCTTACATTTTGAATTAGTATTATGGCACTACTAGAAAGTCGATCATCTAATTCTAATAGCAAGCCACAACCGCCGCCCGCCGTCTCCTGAAACTTGTCTCCGGGACATCCGCTATCTTCCTTTTCCGGGAAAACGCAGTATGACATGTGTCATTCCAGGGTAACTGGTAACAAGAAATGTGACGTCAAAATAAAACTCTTTACTATAATAATTGATGCAGAAAAGTTTTAGCCAGCATTTAATTATGATATCATGGTCACGACAAGATTGTGCCTATTACTGAGTGTGCTCCATAGATTTTAAACGGGACTTTATGACATTCTGTTTCGAATAAAACTTTAAAATCAGATGATAAATTGCTTGATTGTTCAGAATGAATTGTGTACCTGGGGTTAGTGTCTGTTTTTTGCCTATTTTTAGTTCTTTTCAAAGCCACGTGTACAGTCGTGTGCACGTTGATCATTAAAACACGCGCAATAACACGTGGAGCAGTGAAGAAAACTACTAAATTATTAAGTTCATCAAAATATAATTTATTAAAAAGCTGAACCAGCTATTTATTTTAAGTTCTTTTAAAATATGTTTTAGCATAATCACCGAAAAGCCAGTGGTTTGAGTACTCGTATCCGTACTTTAACTTCAAAGAGCTCATTGGTACGGGCCTGGATTTGAACTAAATATCTCACGATTACAAGTCAAGCGGTCTCCCGATTATATAGGCTACCACGGTTTCTTCAGGTATATGTTTTACCTAAATGTATTTATTATGTATATAAAAATCAAACGCTAAACTATTCATTGTCTATAATAAAATACCGCAGAATCTTTGGGCAGACCGAATGCAATATCTTATCAGCCAAATTTGTCAAACGCATCCCGCATCAGACGATGCACGAAATTCCTCAAGAAAAAAGGTAGAAAGTGTACTCTTTTGACCAAGCGAAGCGAACGAAAATGGCGACGTTTAATTTGCAAACACGATATTTTTATGAAATGTTGTAAGCAATTAGTTATTGCAAATATAATTATCAAGTTCGATTATAAGCCAAATAGGTCAAGGGGCTTGAAAGATACGGGGATCGTGAGGTTTCAATCCGCTGCGTACTACTAGTTTAATAGACATTGATAGTATCGTGTCGATCCCTGTTGTCGGCAAACTATAAAACGGCCATCCATCTAGTTGTTTACATACAGATACCTCTCTACCTCCGTTTTGCTATTATGTTCTTGAAAGCGTAGTATCTAGACACGTCCGGCAAGCCAAGAGCTTTTCACATCCAATGCATACCAATGAGACGGTAACACGGAAGGAAGTGTACGAAAACAACAGTGACTCAGTTTACTTATCTGTTTCTCTGGATTTTTCAACGACAACCACACTAATGCGGGTTGGTTCCTACGATTGGAAAATAATATAAGTTGTGAAGGTGTAAAGATTAACTAGTGGTTTGTACCCGGCCTAGGTTCGTCTTTAACTGCGGAGGATGTGATATATCTTTGATACTTTGATACCCCGAACATTTTTGTAATGACACTTGTATATATTTGTTTTATTTATACGGGAATACTCACGTTTAATTAAACACACACTTACACTTATATTTTATCTTTTATACTTTAATTTTATTTAACCGGGATTAATGTATTAAGTACTAAGATACATTTTTGTTTTACTTAAACGTTTAATTAAGTCGGATGCTTGGACTGTAATTTCAATCACATCTAATGACCTTTTTCAAGGAATGAAAACAGATCCTGACGTCCGTGCGACCTCGTCCTGCCCATGCACCATACACACTTATGTTCAAAAATATAGACAGAGCATTAATTAATAAAACAAACTGTTTCAAATTTACTTACCTTGAATCAGTGTCGTAAATCGTCTAATTCAGGTATGAATTTTTCTATAAGTAGCAATGGATATCTTATAATATGGGTCGTGATCAGCGATGGTGATACAGGAATATCGCAGTGGCTGGTCGTGATAGGATAAATGCCCAGCGACCCATACTGTGATCCATGATCACAGATTAATGTTTTTAAAGCTTAAACAGGAACAGATGGCGCCACTAACGCTTTAGTTGGTAGCTTATAACAGGTTGGGAAAATTTGGCATCTAAGGCAGAGACTTCTGTAGCTTAATTGGCAAAGCAGTTGGGACGGAAACCCATAGAGACTGCTCGTATGCAGGTTCGAGTCTTGCCGGAGGTCATAATTTTTCTGCTTTAAACAACATAGAAATACCATAAGTGCGGAACCACTTGATACAAAAATATTCAAACAGATTAATGTATTTTGAATTTTTTGATTATTATAAATGACGATTTTTTTTGTTTTATTTATACGGCAATACTCACGTTTAATTAAATCGGCTACTCCGACTATAGTTTCGATCACGTCCGGTGACCTTTTTCAAAGAGTGAAAACAGAGCCCGACGCGCGTGCAGCTGCGTCCTGCTTAGCACACCAATATATATTAAGAACAATATATATTTTCAGATTTAAAAAGTTTACAGAGGTATATCTAGGAATATGCATTGTGGCGTCTACGCTGAGACCACTTATAAGATGTTATCACTGCTTAAAACGTACCTACACGTACGATCACAGAAAACAATAGCAACTTTTTTAGTTTCTGCAATTAATACTTCATTCAGATCAAATGCTTTTATTTCAGATAACAATTGTGATCCATTTTAATGGTTTTAACAAGAAGTTATAGTTACTGGAGAAGTTATAGTTATCAATCAAAGAGAGGAGGTGGTGCTTTATTGAAATTTTTTGGTTACATTATGTACGAGTGTCCTCATCTGAATTCAAGCACTGAATAACAACTCTACTTTTCAATCTTTAAAGGAGACAATA